>CM042155.1:40307757-40332757 GCA_023376005.1 Doryteuthis pealeii
TTTGAATAACCAACTAGCTAAGCACAATTCAACTGGTGCCCAAAACAGGTGGTATTTATAGACCTCAAGAATACTCCATTCATGCATTTGGGTGATTCCATGCCTTGAGTTCTGATTGGCTGTGTGGTTTCTATGATTTTATGGCGTTTTATAAATAACCTGTCATTTTGAAGTAGGCTAGCAACAAGGCAATATCCGTATTGGGTTACGGCTTCCTTGTTGCCTTGTCTGATCAACGATAATTGGAATTCTTCTACACATGTAAAGGTGAGTATGATGTTGATTCTACACACGGACAGATATAAATTGCTATTTACGCAGTAGATTCGGTTATCAAAATGCCTCTGATTGAAAACCTGTAATAGTTAACTTTTATGATCTTAATATGATCTTTTCGAATTATCAGGAATCGCTTTGATTTTGAAAATCAGTCACTTGCAGTTCTTTAATTAAATTATTGATATCGTCTGTTGTAGAAAAAGATAAAAATCTCCATTTCGCGCTTCCAGATTTTCCAACCTGAATGAACGCTTCAAGAAATATTTGACATTTGTTTTCACAAATTTAATTGAGTCTGTTTTCCTTCAGTCAGTTTTGTACTGTATATGAAATATAAATTAAATATCAATCTTATTGTGTTTATTTTATCCGAAAACTGTATTTAAGTCTAAAATTAATAAGACTGGACTCAATTTTACTGTAAATAATGCAATTATCGTGATATGTCTGTGTATTATCTCTTTTATGTATAATGTGTTGAATAAGACGGATGTGTTTGTGTGAAGAGTGTCTATTCAATATTTTCTAGTTTTCTGACCACTTTCTTAATATCGGAATGGAATATGTTGATAAGTCAACCAAGGTTTTCGTCCCAAGTACTTTCAGCATTCCGAAGTGCCATTATCAGGGGTAGATGTAACTGAGTTGATTCGTGATGATTGACACTTCATTTATCCGATACCGACTTCATTTCAAAACACTTAAATCACCTGCATGCTCGCTTGTTATTACCAGAAGATTCTAACCGAAAGACACACATGTTGCAGAAAGAAAGAAACAAAAACTCTAAATTCTTTAAGCTTGATACATTAAACAAAATAAACTCATATAGAATAAGATAAATTTTGTTTCTGTTAGAGTTTGCTCAGACTATAAAATCTATTTGTTACCACTTTCGTTTTGATTTCTTATATATATATATATATATATATATATATATATATATATATATATATATATGTGTGTTGTGTGTGTGTGTGTGGTGTGTGTGTATGATATTCTTCTCCCCCTTACTCACGCCAACATATTTCAGATCAACCCCATTTTACTTAATCGTAGTTTACAATTTGACTTTTAATCGTTCTCCGGTTGTAATACGTGACAAACACCGACGAAAGGGTCCTTGTTTACCATTCGTAATATAACATTCTCTGCTCTATTAATTTATCTTCTGTTTCTCTATTTCTTTCATTCAAATTATTACCTTATTAAATAATTCTCGAATCTACGAATTTTCCAAAATATATGTATATATATATATATATATATATATATATATATATATATATATATATATATATATATATATATATTATACCGTTTGAGGAAATGATGGTCAACTCGAGTATCATTCAATCAACTGAGGGCAACAAGTAAAAATTTAAATATAATATGACTAGGTGAGACAATTACTCATGGTATTGTATGGTGTGTAATGACCGAAGAAATCTATTTTTTACTCTTGATACTTTCCAGGCTGAATTTATTTCTAAATCTCACCATTTTTAATCCAATTTTTTGAAAACAAGAAGCAAAGACAAAAAGTAATCGCGTGAATGAAAGTAAATTAGTATAAAAGTGTGTAGGGATTGAATAAAACTCAAATAAATTAAAATAAAAATCTCATGGGCCTTCAGCGGAAGAACCCTTCACGCATGTCCAACAAAAATGACCTTCCCCTGACCCCCAAAAGAATCTCTCGGCCATTTCGAGTTCAGGCCTTAACTACGTGTAGTTGCTTCCTGGACCAGGGGGATATCCCCTTACCTATAACTCATTTCTCGCCTTTCATATAATTTTATCAGTTCCCCCTCATACTTTCTCCCACTGCAATTGCGTTTTAAAAATAACCAAGAATCAACTAAATGGACCATATGACCTTTAGGCACCCCTTTTTATCTCGATTAAGAAAGGACATGTTTTTCATTTACACCGCCAATAACCGGTTGTTTTAACAGATGATTTTCAGAATTTTTTAATTATAAAACTAACCCCTAACCCTAAAGCCCCTAACCCTAACAAACAACCGGATATTGACGGTGTAATCGGTGTTTCTTAATCGAGATGAAAAATATGGTCCAACTAAATTATACTTCGGTGTGCTGAACTTATTAGGGACGAAAACTTTGGTGGACTAATCTAACTTGTACAGGTGAAAGCCAGAAGCCTCACGTGACTTTTATGCGACAGGACGTGTAAAATCAAAGCTAGACTTCTGAGCCACTTGCCTGCTCACAATCCAAACTTTGTAGAAATGTCTGTCATCTGTGAAATATTATATATATATATATATATATATATATATATATATATATATATATATATATATATATATATATAATGGCAACTGTGCGTATGCATGATGTCCGGAGGAACTAAGAATGTAAGACCAAAACATTCAATGGACCTGTGCGAGTAACGCTTTATTATAACCCTCTACACAGGCAATGCCGGGTAGCCGATTCTAGTCTTATTATAATGGAGATTATGTGTTTGTCTGTCTGTAACCGAAACTATATCACTACACAAGTCGTAATTACCTTAGTTATTTACGTTACACTTTCCATGATTTTATTTTTATTTAAACCTTAATTGTTAATAAAATCATTTTTCATTATTGATACTGTTGACCATATCTACATATTAATAACATGAAATTGTATTTATATATACAACAAAATAGCGGTGAACTGGAAGGCTAATTTACATATTGATAATAAAAAATGTATTTCAATAAATATGTACTTATTATTATTCTAATTGATTGTAATATAGTTTCGCTTACAGACAGACAAACACACAGTCTCCATTATAATAAGATGTGTCAATATTTCAAGATTTAACTGCAAGTAAACAAGAGAATGTATAGTAAAAGTTCCAAATTCTTATTCACCTTGATAATAAGATTCATAAACAAATCTGAAGTAAAAGATGATCATTTTTTACTTCTTTTTAGCTACCAGCTTTTCAAGCTGTTATTTCAATCGTTAACCTAAATGTATACGCAGTGCAAAATAAATTTTCATTGATTTTTTTCAACTTGTTCTTTAACTATCTTACTTGTTTTTCTTTCAAAAAAACTCATAATAATAAATGTTCAGTTTGTACTCGCACAGAAAGTTCAAGGATTAACACTTAAAAAAATGCCTACCACTTCTCTTCATAAATGTCTACCACTTCTCTACGAAAAATGTCTACGAGTTCTCATCAAAAACGTCTACCAATTCTCTTCAAAAATGTGTACCACTCCACTTCCTAAAAAAGGCTACCACCTTCCTACTAAAAATGCTACCACTTCTCATCAAAAATTTCTACCACTTCTCTTCCAAAAATGTCTACCGCTTCTCTTCATAAAAATGTCTACCACCTCCCAAACATTTCTCATCGAACTGCTCAACACAGATATCACTGGCAACGAAATATCATTAGGTCTCGCTGATTGCACAAATTCACAAGTGACTCTCTTACTCCCTCGCTCTCCACTCGTTTCTACCGGTCATCGCCCTGACAGATTTTCCACGCGGCATCCGGAATCCGTACTTCGAGGGCGAGTCAAAATGTAATGCCATTTTTGGGACAGGTATAATTACTAATACAGGAAATTATCATACATCTAAATAAGCAGGTCCTTTGTGGTCACATCCCTACTTCTTATTTCACCTTTTCTCTCAATAGCAATGTTCACCTTCGAATGAGAGCATATATCTCTGCCCCGTAAAATTCTGTTAACTGTTCTTTGAGCCACTCTTCACTACAGATTTCACTTCCCCGTCAATGGAATTAAGTTTGCTCTCAAACTCACTTTCATGGGACCGAAGAGATGATAGTCTGAAGGCGCTAAATCTGGTGAGTATGGATGATGCGGTAAAGTTGTCCACTCCAATGATGCGATTTTCTCCCTTGTTCTGATGCTTGCGTGTGGTTCAGCATTCTTATGAGAAAAAAGATATTGTCGATTGGCAAGTTGGCTCTTACTCGTTGGATTTCTGCTCTGAGCCTGGTTAGGGTCTCAATGTAGGTCTTAGTTTAAAAAAGAAATTCACATGAAATAAAGAAAATGACATTATTTTTTTTTTACACCCTCGTACATTTCTTCTCCTAACTATTATACTATATCATTATATTTTATCATTACTTATACTATGTATATCAGATTTTCATACTCATCTTAATCTAATTGTAAATTTCGGTCGCTGTATCATTGAGCTTTCTTCAGAAATCTTTTCGTGTAGTTAGTAAGCTCCATGGAATTTCAAAATGAAGTAGAATTTTTTCTTTACCTTTTTCTTGGGATTACTCATGAAAGTTAATGCTCTTCCTTGGTTATTTTTGGTAAAGTTCCAATTCTGGAGTTATGAGAAATCTGCCCTTCCTCACCATTACTTCCAGGTCAACTTAACCCAGAGTGGTAGTTCATGTTAGGTTTACATTTAATGTATAAATAGATTTTTTAAATGAGGTTAAAAATGTGTTTAAAATAAAGATAAAACTGAGTTTGAAAAAAAATGTTGAATACCTATCAATAATGAATAAAACAAAACGTCTTCGGCATAAAATAACCCACCAACGGTTGACATGTCGTAAAACCTACCAACCAACCAACCAATCAACCAACCTGGTTAATTTGACCTTTTGAAATCACTGTATTTTTTTTTCTGCTGAATCCGACTCCAGGGATTGAACTCAAACTCAAGGTTACCACTTCAACATCATTGAACAACAGGAGATATCAAATTAACGGTTGAATCGAACTTAACGGACTTAAATCCCACCATCGTATGTTACCCCACCGAAAGAAAACATCTTTGAGAATCTGTGTTACGCCTCAAAGATACGTGGTTCAAAGTTAACTGACTTTGAAAAAATGTTAAATGTTTTTAAATAAAATAACTATTGCATTATATTTTTTATTCATTAATATATCAACACTGACGATTTCATTAAATTTAGTTAATTCCCTGATTTTTGGGTTTTTTTTCTTTCGGCGGAGTGACATACGATGGAGGAATTTGGGTTGTTATGGTCGATTTAACCAAATTAACTGTCACTGAGAAGATAGGTAAAAACCTAGAAGAATCTATACATTGATACTCGTGTTCCTTAATGGTACAACCCTTATCAACTTACAAAACCCTCTGGTTAAAAATAAGATCATCCAATCTTTGAAGATGAAATGCAAAAACATAATTCTTAATCATCTCCTGTTGCTTATCCGTCGATTTCTTATTTTTATGATCATCCCCATCTCAGCTAGATAATAGACCATTACGTTTATATAATAAATAATGAAAAGAACATGCTACACAACAAATAAGAAGAAATAAGGAATGAATAGGGAAAAATAGAGAGGGTGAGAGCGCGGAATCGATAACGCTAATCTTTTTTAATCAAATATAATGATAGATAAAGAGTAAGAGAGAGTTAAATCAAGATGATATTTTTACATATTGAACTAATTGCAATAGCTCTTAAGTAAACATCAAACGTTGTGATGATTAATTTACCATATTGTGGTATATCCACAGGTCCGTCTAGTATATATATATATATATATATATATATATATATATATAGTACCTGGTTTGATAATCTTTTTCGCGAGAAACTGATAGTTGCCACAATAGCTGATCAATAGATTTAGAGATAGATATGAAGAAATAAATATTGATTTTGTTAGGAACAGACTAAAATCAATAAGTAGAGAGAAACGAGGAAATAAGCCCAGTGATATTTTAGAGATGCTTTCCGATAGAATACAGCATATGGTTAGAAAATAAATGTTCACAGATGCTAAGTCGTATACGCACACACACACAATAACACGCACATAAAAAGCTCGCACGCACACACACACACACACATAATATATATATATATATATATATATATATATATATATATATATTTCGACCAGAGACTTAACATTGTCTAGTCTCTTCATATAGAGATTACAAAATTTTTATAAACTTTATCTGAAGAGACTAGACTTATATTGAGTCTGGTCGAAATAAATTTACTATAGTCAAATGACGATTTAATTTTTTATTCTTTGAAAGTTACATTTGCTCTGCATTTAATTAATTTATTATTTATTATACATTGAGCTCTCTTGGGGATTTATAAAAATCATTGCATGAATCTATAAGTTTGCACCTACATATATGGATGTACAGTGAGATTTTGATGATCCCAAATAGAATCATCCCTTACTTACCAGTTAATTGGGAATCATTTGGGATATCTTGTCTTTAATTTTAAAGACAATATATCCTTTTTATAACAAACACACGATGTTCATATATTTAAGCTCATTTTTTATTCCAACTAAAAATGCCCTGGAGAACAGACACTCATTATTGCGTCTATTCTCACCAAGTACTCATGCCTACGATCAACAATTTTACTAGAGACACTAGCTAATTAGGCGATGCTATGTATAGAAAATGACACTGCAAAAACTTGGAATTTGAAATGATTTTGTTGGGCAGCCCTAAGTTAAATATATACATGTGTGGTTGTATACACAAATATATTGATTAACTTGATGATTCTACACTAAATAAAACATACTTACATTCAACAATTACACAATACACACTAGATAATTAGGTGATGCTATCTTTAGAAAATGACACTGCCCGCCCTGTCGTCTGGGGCGTTAGAATACCCGACTGCACCTCTGCAGAGGGGTAAGACTCACCCACTGACCGTGGTAGCGACCCGTGATGCTTAAGAATTAACCCCAAGTGACTGAGCAGTCCATGACAGGTAAGACTCCACTTAGGCCCTAACTTAGGCTAGACGGTCGGTCGGAGAGGCCTTTCCGATCAATCGGTTTGTCACGCCAAGCCCTAGCACTTATATGATTGCTCCAAGTCTATTGCTCTTATGGCAAGCCCAATCCTTTTTATCATATGGGTGCTAGAAAGCCGTGGCTGGGGGTCTTCATGTCCAGGGAATGACGTTAAACTCTATATGATGGTGAGTTCCAGTTTTGCTCCCTGGTCCACTCTGACTCGGAATGGTAGTACCTTTTAGGGTCCCATCTATGGGTTAAATAGAAAAATGTGTTTATAAAAAATTGAGTATCCCTTAAGAATAATTTAATTTCAAAACTTTGTCAGCATTAAAGTGATCCACTGAGGTTGATATGCCGTAAAACAAACCAAACCAAACCAAACCAATTGACACTGCATGCTATGCACGAAGCATATCAGAAAAGTTTCAGGTTCGTCGCAATCTTCTAGCCATAGGCCAAACGATCAATCAGCATGTCTACAAGATACTGCAGCGTTTGCTTCATCAGTGCGCGAAAGAGGCGAGAGTGTGGCAGGACAACTCGTGAGTGCTTCACTATGACAACGCAACTGCCCACACTGCCCTGAGTATCCAAGTGTTCCACTTCTAGAAGAACATCCTTGTGCTGAAGTAATCTCCCTACTCGCCCGACCTGGCTCCAGGTGATTTTTCTCTTCCCCAAGCTCAAGCGGATCATCAAAGGAACCCGTTTTGAGGATGTGCACGACATCAAAAAGGCCGTGACGTTAGCTACGGAGAATTCGGGAGAATCCTTGCAGGAGTGCATGCAAACGTGGCAGAGAAGGATGGCAAAGGGCCTTAGACTCCAGGGGGATTACATTGAAGGGGATAACTTTTGTAGTTTGTTGTTTGGATTTTAAATACATTTTTATGACACCAATCCGGAACTTTTCTGACATACCTAATATACAAAAATAAATATATTGATTCAATTGATTACTATTAAAATATGTCTATCATCAACAATTTTGCAAAATTCACTGGATAATTAGGTGATTCTATGTATAGAAAATGACACTACATAAACCATTGAATTTGTAGGTAACCAAAACTTATATATACACATGTATGGTAGTATACACTAATGCATATTTATCTGCATTAAAGATTGGGTATTTACTTTTATTCGCACATAAATCAATCGCCAACTCCTCAAAAAAGAAACGATACATATTCTTTGTACATCTAAATAGGTGTTCACAATGCCTGTTCTTACGCGTGTGCAAATACGTTAAACAAATTCATTTAAAATTGCTTTCTTTCTTTCTTTTCTTTTCTTTTCTTTTCCCTTTTCTTTCTTTTTTTCTTTCATGCTTCCATTTTTTTTTACTCCTACTTTACCAGTCTCTACTCTATATTCTGTAAAATAGATAGTTTTTTTTTATTGATTGATTTATTTATGTATTTTTTGTGGCGCAGGTGATTCACGGGTAGAAACGTAATTACTCAGGCTTGAATCTAATTTGATCCAAACGGTATTACACCCGGATAAGTTTAAAAAATACAATAAAAAATAATATAGAAAGAAAAGATGATGACAACAAATAAATTGGTTTCCTCGTTGACGTCTTCGATACAAGAAGTTCGGTTGATTCTGTGTCGGTAGCACTGCTGTAAGAATACGAAGAGCAATCGGTCTAACATAGAGAAGAACGCTTTCATTTCGGGTCATGTAAGGCCAGGAAAAATAACGACTCTGTCGATTGATTGTTCTCACACACTATGCTGCGTTTAACCATTGAAATGGCTGCGGTTCTAATTTGAATACAGAGAACATTCTCTCGGTCTTGTTATCAAATAAACAAACATGGTCATTATTCTAAAACTCAAATCAAATTATGCGTCGGATAAATATATATATATATATATATATATATATTATTATTATTATTATTATTATTATTATTATTATAATGGTACACAGTAATAACCTACTCGAGTTTCACCATAAGGATCTTTCATGAAGATCCTTATGGTGAAACTCGAGTAGGTTATTACTGTGTACCATTATAATAATAAATTTGCTCAACTCACGTATTGAGCACTTTATATTTGTTATATCGCTGTCTTATTATTGTGAAACTTGCATCAACTAACCATTGTGACCAATTTCCCCGGTAAGTTACCTTTTTCATATATGTGTATATATATATATATATATATATATATATATATATATATATATTAGAAGTAAACAAACAGACGATGTTTGTGATATGGCTATTTTCAGCCGACAATATTTGGGAGAATATGTGCTTAATTGAAGTCGAACCTAATGTTTTAAAGTTAATTAATTAATAATTAATTATCCCGCCTAATTAATTAATTATTAATTAATTAACTTTCAAAAATTAGGTTCGACTTCAATTAAGCACATATTCTCCCAAATATATATATATATATATAGAGAGAGAGAGAGAGAGAGAGTGAGAGAGAGAGAGAGATATTAAGACGAAATTAAAATCATTCAATTGAAACAGATTAGCGTTATCGTTTCTGCGGGATCATCCCTCTCTCTATCTTTCTTCTAAACTGTCTTTCTGTCTTATTATATTTTTCTATGTAAACCTCAAATCAAATTAAAATTGAAACAGATTAGCGTATCGCTTCTGCGTGCTCATTCCTCTCTCTATATTTCCTCTAAACTTTATTTCTTACTCATTATATTTTTCTGTTTAACATGTTCTTTTTCTTCCCTTTCGTTTTTATGATGAAAACGGAATGGTCCATCATTTAGCTGAGGTGACAACACTCATGAGAATTGAGAATTCAGTGGATAAGGAACAGTAGATAATTAGGATTTACATTTTTGCATTCCATCTGTACGATATGGACGGCTCTCATTTTTAAACAGAGAATGTTGCAATATAATAACAATTATTAAGGAACATGAATATTATAATATATAATATATAACATGTTATATATGTAATAACTAAATAATTTATAGTTCAATATCTGTATTACTAATGTGTTTTGTTCTAATGAAATGTTAACATGTGATTTTGAAATAATTAAGTTCTATTTGAAATATTGGACCATATTACATTTAGGCACCCCTTTTTGATCTCGATTAAGAAACGACATGTTTTTTTTTATTTACACCGTCAATATCCGGTTGTTTGTTAGGGGTTAGGGTTAGGGGTTAGGGCTAGGGTTAGGGTTAGGTTAGGTTAGGGTTAGGGTTAGGGGTTAGTTTTATAATTTAAAAAGAAATCTACAAATCGTCTGTTAAAACTGCCGGATATTGACGGTGTAAACGAAAAACATGTCCTTTCTTAATCGAGATCAAAAAGGGGTGTCTAAAGGTCATATGGTCCGAAATATTCAATATTTCATATTCACTAATGGTTTCTTTCTTTTTCTTGCAGGTAAGTTCTCAATTTTCGGCCTATCATCTTGAGAAGACAGTAAGTTTTACTTGTTTCTCGTTTAAACGTGTTTATTAGATTTATACATTTAGAAGGTCCTATCTACTTATAAAATCCAGGATTATAAGCAAATCAGGAATTATTTTTATAGTAAATAGCTGTATGGGAATTTTCATTATGTGTCTACTTTAACTAGTTTAAACATATCAAAGAAACCTATCTTCAACAAAACTACCAAAATACTTTCATTGATGGGCACAACGATGATACAACTGATTTCTTCTTATTACAAATGTGGGGGAAACATTTTTGTTTTGTTTCTCTATATTTTACATACGTTCAAATTTACTTCCTTATTTTCCTAGTATACATACAAACATATATATATAATATATATATATATATATTATATATATATATATTATTATATGTGTGTGTGTGTGTGTGTGTGTATGTGTGTGTGTGTGTGTGTGTGTGTGTGTGCTTGCGTGTGTAAGTGTGTGTGGAACAAAAGAAAAACATGAATTGCTTCAAGAGAAATGGTTATACCCACTTTCTTCATAAATTATCAACACTTCTCATATCACACAAGCCTCTTACCATCTCCACACAAGATTTCCTCACGTGTCCTAATGAAGGTCGCAAAAACCGAAACATTATATCGTCGACATTACCAACAAGAATAAATAATTAATCGTTTGGATTTTAATTTTAATTTTAACTTCGGACATCTAAGGCACCATTAAACGGATCAGACAGTGCAAGGAAAGATATTTCAGACGACTCTAATAGCTAAATAATCTTTTTCTTTTCCTTTATTTTTCTTTTTCTCTCTTTCTTTCTGTCTTTTTCTGTCTTTTTTTTCTTTCTCATTATTTCTTACTCTTTTTTCTCCTTTTCTTTCTTTCTCCTTTTCTTTATTTCATTATCTTTCTCTCTCTTTCTTACAAAAAAGAAAAACAATAATTTTATAAATAAACATAGTTTTATAAACACATTTTGTAAACTTATAAATTTTATAAACAATTTTTTACGAATAACAAACTTTATCAGTAATTTTATGAATGTATTTTATAGATAAAAAATAATTTCATAGATAAATTAATGAAAAATATTTTTATATTGAAATCAATAAAGAATGAAATAGAATAAAGTAATAATAAGTGTAATCTTTTATGCGTTCGTATTTGATTTTATTATTCTTTCTGATTCAATGTAATATCTAATTATATTAAAAATTAAATACCTCTGCCCAGAGTTCGCATTTTTTGGTAGTTCAGGAAATAGAACAAACCATTTTGCGATCTTGAAAAAAAAAATGGTGGTACCATCGATTCCTCACGGCTCACAAGTCATTTACAATGTTACCATCTCCAACTTCTACAATGGTCCTTTTCGTTATACGCTTCGTTCTGAACAGATGATATATAGTCTGTATTTTGTAGGATGTGTCTGGCGATGTTTCTATAAATCTGTCGAGTATCGATAATTTAAATAATGCTTTCCCTCCTCTCGTCTACATCTGGGAGGGGGGTCGTTTTTCTGTGATTTATACGACTATGTGCAAGTCGGTGCCATATGTTTAGCTGTTCTTGAAACGATAGAAGAGGCAAAACTGAATAGTCAAAATACTCAATCTATATATCGGCCGTGAATATCAAACCCTGGCAATACGTTTGTTAACGCTGGCAGGAGATAGACGGACACAATGGGGATGATATTATCGATTGATACGAGATACGTAATTCTCTATACAACAAGTCATAACAATGGAAGCGATTCTTGTGATTTATCTAAGAGAAACACGATGCGTACATCACATCAATGAATTTATGGTTGTAATTCACACACAAATACACGAGGCGTGTGGTGTAATGGTTAGAATCGTAGGTAATAGACTCGTCTACACGGGTTCAAATCCTGTGCGAGGCTATTTAAATTTCATATAGCGCTAATACACATGGGAAAAGTATGTATCAAACTACTGTCCCTACAGCGATGGCTAAATAGTAAGACAGACTTGTCACACTCACAAACACACAGGGGTGTGTGATGTAATGGTTGGAATTGTAGGAAATTGGCTCGTCTACCCAAGTTCAAATCCTGCCCGAGGCTGTTTGCATTTCACAGACGGATAATACCTTTCGAAAAGGTATCCTTCCAACTACTCTCCCATCAACAAAGGACCAATCGTTCGAAAGACTTGTCATACACACTACCAGCGTATATATATATATATATATATATATATATATATATATATATAATTAAAGAAATAACAAAAGACTTAGAGATTCTGCATTATAGACTATTTCAGGGAGCTTAGACAAAAATGTCTAATTCTCTCGACTCATCAGATGCGAATGATGAATTCTTTATTTTAAGGCATTTGAAAACAGATTTTTTTGTCCTGCTCAGCTGTAGAGTAATAAAAATAGGAATAAAAATACAAATAATAGTAAACAATAATAATAAAACCAAAGATATCTGACTGCTTGTCAGTAATTTGTTAGGAGTTAGTGTTAATTCAATTAATTCAGAATTCAGGGCCACCCCTGTTCACTTATTTAGTAGTTTTTGTTTAACTATATATATATATATATATATATATATATATATATATATATATATATATATATATATATATATATGGTTATTTTGCAAGAAAATCAATTCTGAAAAAAACTTGTTAGTGATATATTTATTCATGGTGTGAGGCAAATTTACCATATATATATATATATATATATATATATATATATATATATATATATATATATAGGGTAAATTTGCCTCACACCATGAATAAATATATCACTAACAAGTTTTTTTCAGAATTGATTTTCTTGCAAAACAACCATACAAAAATTCTCTTGGTTTTCAGGAAGATTGTATCAACACAGATACTTATTATTTTCACCTTTTTATAAATATATATATGATTTTATTTTTACTTAGAAAGGTGTTACAATTTTATTTGGTAATGAATGATAGGCAAGGTTGGCGAGAGATTGTCATGGTGGATATCCGTGATGTCTGTGCGACATGATATATATATATATATATATATATATATATATATATATATATAATCCGAATGAGTCAGGTCAACCAACTAACATATATTGTTTCGTTTATCCAAGTGATATAGTGTTAATCGATTATTTTCGGTTGGTGCCACTCTCTTGGTCTTATATATTATATATATATATATATATATATATATATATATATATATATATAATATACTTCCTTTTGTTATACACGTAGGAAAGAAACCCTATCTGGCCCATCTTGGTCTTGCCGTCGGGCAATACATACCATAAAATCGGCACAGACGCGGTTGGTCGCTGGAGATTCTAAATCAACTAAATGGAGATGTTGTGTCGACCTGGTGCCTTTGTGCCACAGGCCGTGACAAACTGAACAAAGTTTGTGTCGACTCAAACAGAAAAGTGTGGAGCCCACATCGACACCGATCTTATTTGTGTTTTCTTGGGAGATAAATAGATACCATATGTTCCAGTCGACGAGTTCTAAATACACATCCCGTGGGACAACTACAGATAAGCGGGTATTCGCAATTGTTCCAATGTACAAGATGGAATTTGTTAGTTCGTTGCTTTTTGTTGTTGTCTTTTTATTGTTTTTTTTAGCTGAACGCAGGAAAAACCCATACATTTTCCTTAACTTTGGTTCTTTTTTTTGTCACTTAAAAAGGGGGAAGAAGTACCAACAAGTCAACGAATATGACAGCCTAAATTACATTTCGTAGAGATGACTACCGTAACTGGGTGTCTTGTCCGTCTCATCTTTCTTCAACGCTTCCCGGGTTCGATCTCCACGAGTCGAAGGAAGTCTTCCAAATACGTATTGAATTGAGAAGAGGTTTTGTTTTTTCTCTGAATTTTTTAGATGAGGCTTGATAATTAGTATTATTTGTATTATTCGGACTATTGTCCTCATCTTCGTTGTTATCTGTACAACGTTTCGGCCGATTGCCCTCCCGTCTTCTTGAGGTATTTCTTGTCAGATTCGGGAAACTTCTCGGACTCGGGAGCCATCTCAGAATGGGAACAGGATACCCCTGTGGAATAAAGGATTAAGTTCAAAGTTTCGTGATGTCTCCCAATTACGAGAAGGTTCCCGAGTTCGGAAGAAGTTTCCCGAATTCGAGATGGTTCCCACGTCCGAGAAAGTTCCCGAGTCCGACAAGAAATACATAAAGAGGGCCAACCCTTTTTTATCATATATATGCTAGAAGGCGTTGGCTGGGAGTATTGATGTCCTGGGTATGACGTCAAACTCTATCTGATAGTGATGTTACAATTCTGTAGCTCTGGCGGATGTGGAGTACCCCTTCATAACCATTACTCTGCCAGAACCGGGAGTACCTGTTATGTAAAATAGTGTTTAGAACAATGTGTTTAAAAAATTAGTTTAAAATAATCGAGTACCATCAAGAACCACTAGATCACCGAAATTAATCAGCGATGAGTCTGTTCTATATTTAGATGGGTGACTATTTAAGCAACAGCAGGTACTGTTAGTAACTACATATTAAAATGACTTGATTAGGCATTAAATGAACTGAAGAGGGTTGATATGTCGTAAAACAAAACAACAAACCAACCATCAAAAATGAATAAAACAAAACATCTTAGGCATAAAATAACCCAACAAGGGTTGATATGCTGTAAAATCCAACCAACTAACTTGTATAGTTCTTCAGGTCTAGGTCGTCTGGGGTACGTAGAAATTTGTGTGAAACGTTAAGTGTCCAGCCAACTCTCTCCAAGCCCGGAGCTGGCCTCAAAACTGTTTTTTCACTTAAACTTCCTTTAAGCCTTTTTCACTCTCTTCCTTGAATTTTAGGAGGACTCAAAGGTCCCTCAGCAGCTCGAGTTGTAGATCTTTCTTTTCAGGATGCCCGAACTCATATATATATATATATATATATATATATATATATATATATATATATTCCCTCAGCTTACTTTCGACTACTTCTTTATAGTCCCTGTCAGATTATGTTCTGCGCTGTCGGCAGACGGGCTCCACTGTCTTTTATGGGATGTTGCTGTTTGTGTAGGCGCTGGTGGTGGTGGTTTTTGCGAAGAAGTAGGATTAGTGCTAGGAATAAGCGGACAAGGCATTCCCATTCTCCCTGTAGATGTTGAAGGCTCGAGGAAGGGCAGGGATCCCTCGCTCAAGGATAAATAAATAACTCAAATAAACAACGATGGTGCAGAAAAGGATGAATAACTGATTTTGCTTTTGTAATTGTTTTTTTTTACTTTCCACATGAAGCTGTGCAAGGAAAAGGCATTCGTGTTTTTATGTTCTTTTTTTTTTAGATGTGCGCTAGGTTTATGTATATTTTAGTGACGTACAGAACTCATATCTCTTTTCTGAAGAAATTAACCATAACTTAGTAGCTAAAAAGAACATTAAATTATTACTAATAACGGATCTCATTTTTGGGAGTTATGGTAAAAGAACCCGATCCTATGAGATCAGCGAAGTTAAGCAAACCTAAACTAATACAATTCTTAAATGGGACGAGTTAGGAACAGTACACTGTAAGCGTGATTAAGCAAATATTATTTAATAAAGTACAGTAGACATGTAACACAGAGAGAGAGAGAGAGAGAGAGAGAGAGAGAGAGAGAGAGAGAGAGAGAGAGAGAAGGCGTATGGCGAAATAGTCAGAGTCGTGGAAAATTAACTCATCGTCCAGTGTTCAAATTCTGATTGTTTTTATTTCATATAGCACTGATACCCTTGGGAAAGGTATACATCCAACTTCTCTCCCCCAAAATGTAAATAAATCAGCTTTATTATATTAATACAGTAGTGCCTTGAATTGCAAATTACCCAAATTACAAGTTTTCTTAGTTATAAACTATCACTTAGTCGATTTTTGAAAAAATAAAAATCAGAATGGGATGAATAACTAATTTTGCTTTTGTGTTTTTGTCACGTACAGCCCACGCATCTCTTTTCTATAGTAATGCAACTTAGTAGCTAAAAAGTACTTTAGATATGTAGAATGAACATTAGACTCATCTTCACATGAAGGCTATGACTAGCGTCCAGTCACCAAATACATTCTGTAGCAACTGATAGGACATGGTCAAGTGTTGAGTATATATGGATACAAATGTACACCCTAAAACTACAAGCTAATCAAAATGCTGGAAATAGACTTGCCCATTCCACAAAGTAGAATAGCCCATGCTTCTATTTAAACCACTTATTAAGTCTGGATTCTCAAAAGCTGATCCAACTTGCAACAGTTGAATACGGATCAGTTGACACAAATCTCTACAATATAATTACTAATAACAGAATGATTTTTGGACTGGTGGTAAAAGCACTGTATTCTATAAAAACATAACAAATTAGAATGGAATGTATTGTGTGCTTTAATTTGTTTTAATGTTTTATTTTTATAAATAATATTTCTCTTAGACGTAATAAATGTGGAAACTTAAATTTGATGAACTTATTAATGTCAGTGTATCTGAAACTCGCTTGTACCTAAAAGGTTAGTTTTCAGCACAAAGAAAAACATTGGCAGATTGACAGCTCGTAATTCGAAACACTTCTAATTTGGAGCACTCGTAAATCAAGGTACAACTGAATTCGAAATAAAATGCGTTAATTGATAATAACAAGACCTGTGGATATACCACGCTATGATAATTTAATTATAACAACGTTTGATATGTTTACTTAAGAGCTATTACGAAATAGTTCACTATGTAAAAAGTATAATAATCTTGATCTAGCCCTCTCTCACTTTTTCCTTTCTTTCTTTCATTCTTTCTTTCTTTCTTTTCATCTATTCGAGATGTTCGATTGATACAGATTAGCGTTATCACTTCCACACGCTTACTTCCACTCCGTATCTTTCGTTCTCATTTTAATCTTTCTTGCCTTTCTTTCTTTCTAATGGAAACCGAATGGCCAGTTATTTAGCTGAGGTGACGACACTCATAAGAAATAAGAATTCGCTGAATTGAACGACACCAGATCATCAGGGTTTACATTTTTGCATTAGATCATGGACGATTTGGAAGCAGAGGGTGTTGCAAGATTATAACGATGGGAAGATTAAGGAACAAGCATATTAATATATTAATATTTTATTCCTGTCAGCTGACAATTTTCGAATGTAAAAACGAAGTTGTAGTATCTTATTATAATGGAGATTGTGTGTTTTTCTGTCTGTAACCAAACTATATCACTACTCAAGTCACAATTCCATTTGTTATTTACGTCACATTCTCCATGATTTTATTCTTATTTGAACCTCAGTTCTTAATAAAATTGTTTTATATTATTAATACTGTTGACCGTATCTACATTCTAATAACTTGCAATTGTATTTATAAATACAACAAAATAGCGGTTTACATTTTGAAAGGAAAGGCTAAGTTGCATATTAATATTAAAGATTTGCTTTTAATAGATGTGTGCTTAGTATTATTGATTTCTAATTGTTTGGTTTTATTTTAATGAATAAGAGCAAAAATCTCGGGGATATATCTTTTTAAAAACCCATCAACAAGAAGAAATAACTGCATTTTTTTTATTTACTTCCTATTTTAATTAAATAGTTAAATTAGGAAAATGTACTATTTCTCTGAATGTTTGAGATGAGGCTTGATAATTATTATTATTTGGATTATTTGGACTAGTGTCCTCATCTTCATTGTTATCTGTACAACGTTTCGGCCGATGTGCCCTCCGGCAGTGGATATATGAGTCAGGTTAAGACAGTTCTAAGTGACAGTTATCTCTAGACTGCGTTCAATCCTGGTCAGAGGCAGTAGTAAAATAGAATAATAATTAACACAGCTTAACACCTGTGCCCCAGCTATGGTTAGCGGAATGAGAACAGAATACCCCCGTGGAATGGATAAAGGGTTAGGTTCAAAGTTCCGTGAAGGTTCCCGATTACGACAAGAAGATTTCCGAGTTCGAAAAGTAGGTTCCCGTGTCTGACGAGAAGGTTCCCGAGTCCGACCAGAAATACCTGAAGAAGGCCGGAGGGTATATCGGCCGAAACGTTGTACAGATATCAATGAAGATGAGGATAATAGTCCGAATAATTCAAATAATACTGGGAAAATTTAGCAATGAAAGACGTCAGTGAAGGAAGAGTAAGTTTCAGTTGTTCTATTTTCGATTATACCCCCTCTGTTTTAAATCTTTTTATCTACATTCTTATTTAGTTTCATTAGCCTTTTTAATTTAATATAATATTTTATTATATTATAACTTAAATACTTGCACCCGGAGGGTGCATATATTTACTAGTTTACACTAATAGACTTTCCAGCATTCACCGTTAACATGAGTTCCCCGGTATCGAGAAAGCCAGGTACTTATAGGGTATTAGAGTAGGTAACTTGTCTAGTTTAGTGCCTCCGTAGAAAGTCCTATTACTTAATGGGACAGTCCAATCCTACTTTACAACCATGAGTTTATTTTTTTTCTTTTTTAAATCAAAAACATATTCCTCTCATTACCTTCCGTTACAGGAAGAGTTTGCTGTCAATCTTCATTTTCTATTTGCCTTTTATTTCTATTTAACAAGAAATATATGAACTTGATTGTGTTTCTAAGCAGCACACAACTTATTACTTAACATTAAATTAACTATTTCACATTATCTATAGCGCTAATACACTTGGGATAAGTATGACTCCAACCATTCCCTCTTTAGCTATGGACAAATAGAGCTATTTAACCTTAGTTAGGCAACCGGTCAAGGAAAAGGAATACTCTTAATTCAAACTTGTTAAACCCAGCTTAACATATTCAGTGGCAGCCTTCACATGTGATATTTGTAGTCGAGGTTGTTTTTTAAACATTGGACTTCACAGTCACAGGAGGCGCTGTTACCTTAAGACACAAGAATTATACTGCAATGCCGATAAGATAAACCCCGTTTAAGAAATTGAATATGTGAGACATCCTGCTAGTGTGAAACACACACACACACACACACACACACACACACACACATATATATATATATATATATATATATATATATATATAATATTATTATATCTCTTTAGAATATAATTTACAAAATTACCATTCAAAACTTTGCGTGTGTATTCAGCTCGGGAAAGAACTAAAAATTAATTGGGAATGAAATATCTTTTTTTCGCGTCAAAAAAAAAAAAAAAGCAAAGAAAGAAAAATCAGAAATAGTGAAGCAAAACAATTGTCGCTTAGTAAAATATACATTGAATCATCTCCGGTGAATAATGACTGATTTTTTTGTGAAGGATGTAAAGAAACGCCAATGAAATTCAAACTAATAGACAAGCTGAAGGAAAAACACGTCCGCCATTTTTGATATCCCCACTAACGAGGAGAATATTTTTTCAGTCGATCTCATTATAACTTTCAAATAGCTGAACAGTGTTTTATCAGATACGTACAAGTCGTATTGCAGTAAATTGGTGTCCTAAGACTTAGAGCCAATTTCACGGATCCAAATACTTGAATACCAGAACATTCAACTTGAATACACAGGGTGTTTACAAAAGAATATAGCTGTAGAAATTTGTTGGGTGATTAGCATTCAACTGTGTTATGAGCTGAGTTTGCTGTTGGTTTGAATAACAGCAAGTAAGCACTATTGACTGGTGCCCAAAACAGCTGGTATTTATGGAACTCAGGAATACTCCATTCATGTATTTGGGTGATTCCATTCCTTGAGTCCTGATTGACTGCTTAGTTTCTATGATGTTATGATGCTTCATGAATAATCTGGCATTCTGAAATAGGCTTGCAACAAGGTCAGATCCGTATTAAGATTTCAATTACTCGACACTGAAATAATGTTTGCCTCTCAAACCCCCTTTAATGGGTCCGAAGAGAGGCAAACATCATTCCGTAACGAGGAAGTTAAATCTGTAGTGAAGAAGTGGCTCAAAGAGGAGTCTACAGAATTTTACGGGGCAGAGATACATGTTCTCATTCGAAGGTTGAACATTGCTATTGAGAGAAACGGAGACTATGTGGAGAAGTAGTGATGTGATCCACAGAGGACCAGCTTCATTTTGATGTCCGATACATGTTCCTGTGTTGGTAATTATACCTGTCCTAAACAAAATGACATTACTTTTTAACTCACCTATGTGGAGAAGTAGTGATGTGATCCACAGAGGACCAGCTTCATTTTGATGTACGATACATGTTCCTGTGTTGGTAATTATACCTGTCCTAAACAAAATGACATTACTTTAACTCACCTATGTGGAGAAGTAGTGATGTGATCCACAGAGGACCAGCTTCATTTTGATGTACGATACATGTTCCTGTGTTGGTAATTATACCTGTCCTAAACAAAATGACATTACTTTTTAACTCACCTATGTGGAGAAGTAGTGATGTGATCCACAGAGGACCAGCTTCATTTTGATGTACGATACATGTTCCTGTGTTGGTAATTATACCTGTCCTAAACAAAATGACATTACTTTTTAACTCACCTATGTGGAGAAGTAGTGATGTGATCCACAGAGGACCAGCTTCATTTTGATGTACGATACATGTTCCTGTGTTGGTAATTATACCTGTCCTAAACAAAATGACATTACTTTTTAACTCACCTATGTGGAGAAGTAGTGATGTGATCCACAGAGGACCAGCTTCATTTTGATGTACGATACATGTTCCTGTGTTGGTAATTATACCTGTCCTAAACAAAATGACATTACTTTTTAACTCACCTATGTGGAGAAGTAGTGATGTGATCCACAGAGGACCAGCTTCATTTTGATGTACGATACATGTTCCTGTGTTGGTAATTATACCTGTCCTAAACAAAATGCATTACTTTTTTGGCTCACCTATGTGGAGAAGTAGGGATGTGATCCACAGAGGACCAGCTTCATTTTGATGTATGATACATGTTCCTGTGTGGTAATTATACCTGTCCTAAACAAAATGACATTACTTTTTGACTCACCCTCGTACAAAACATAAGTGTTACTATTTAGCGCATAGCTGGAGAGACGTGGTGATTAATACCTTTCCCAAGAGTAATAGTCAAAAAATGAACATAAAGCGCGATTGGGGTTCGAACTCATAAACAACGTGGCCGCAATCCAGCACTATAAACACTGCAGGTCAGGGGTGCTACTATGTAGCCCATATCTGAAGGGATGAAGGGATTAATGCAATTTCCAAGGGTAATAGTCCAAAAATGAACATTATAGCGTGACTAGAGTTCGTGATTGAATAAGACTAGTGCATGACGCTAGGATATCAATAACTGACCGCTATTGTCTCTGAGTAAAGTGTTAGCACGCGATTGATATTGTAGCTGACAATTTATATGCTCATAGATTCTTCTCTCATTTACGAAGGTGTCCTGCCACAGCGCCTACAAACATTCAACACCGAAATGGTGACTATTTAGAAGAATATGTACTGGTTAAAATTTTAAAATGATGTAAACATTATTGATGGTAAACGTGTCTGTAATTTCTAACTATTTTGGATACCTTACCTTTGGGATTACAAACGTAATATATGGTATCAGGTATTCTGATCTAACTTAAATAATTTGGAAACTAATATATTTGACACAAAAATGGACCCTCAAAAACACTAACAACCTGGTTTTAGATTGGATATACAGATAACAATGAAGATGAGGACAATAGTCCGAATAACGCAGATAATACTAAAGAAGTTTGAGTCATAACAAAATGTTCTCCTTTATATGTGTATTATAAATTGTATCAAATGAACAACAAGATGTTGATTGGTTAATGAATTTTCCTTTTTACAAATTCTTATTATTGTTAAAGCTTACTTGTCTTTTTAGTTCACCCAGTTTGAGGAGGATTGTATTCATCGTCTGCTCACTTTGCCTCGGTTCTGCAGCTATCAACCTTCCCTTCTGCCGCACTCAGAATATCCGTTCGTCGGCAGAAGATTTGAATTTGGTGTCAGTTAGTCTGGTTTTGTTTATTTTAGATTGGATATAATACAATATGGTATCAGGTATTCTGATCAAACTGAAATAATTTGGAAACTAATATATTTGACACAAAAATGGACCCTCAAAAACACTAACACTCTGGTTATAGAGTGGATCTGGGAGTAATGGCAAGGACGGTGTATTCTACAATCCCAAGATTTTCAGAAATGGGGTCTCGTTACTAGATACAGTTTAGTACTAAACTGTATGTGGTGGCGTGACAATTTCTGGTAATCGTAGAGTACACCTTTATAGCCATTACTGCGTGTGGGCAGAGGGGTGTTAGCTATTTGCAGGAGATACATCCAGCGTATTCTAAACCCCACCGACATAGTAATCTTATGTCCAAGGAATGTAAACATAGCCAATTAAAACTTTCGGATTGTAGCTGGATATTTATTACAGCAAATAAAACTTTGACGTTTCTCGGTGTCTAATACAGAACAGATCCTGAGAATAAGTCTAGACTCGTATAATTATTATAGTTGACCTCGTACATGCCAAGTGCGTGCACACTGACTGCAACCCCACAACGAGGTGTACACGCTAGAAAGTATACTTGGCATCGTTTGCATGCAAGAATAGGGGAGAAATTACATTGTAGTTCACATTATGAATAATGAAAAGATAGTTTTATTGAAGAAGGGTCAGGCTGGTCACCAGGTTATTACGATTGAGGCATCCATTACATCCGAATAGGTAGGATGAAAACGGTGGAGATGGAGACTAAAATAGATAGGATATATATATATATATATAATATATATATATATAGAGAGAGAGAGAGAGAGAGAAAGAGAGCGAGAGAGAGAGAGAGATAAAATAATCCAATTGACTGTTATGTAAGGGATGATCATATTTGGGATCTCACTGTATATCCATACTGTATGCTCATGTAGGTGCAAACTTATAGATTCATACAATGACATATAAATCTCTAAGTTACCTCAATGTATAATAACTAATAGATTAATCATATACAGAGTAATATTTAACTTTCAAAGAAGGAAAAACGTAACAACCCTTCATTTGACTATAATAATTTTTTTCGGCCAAAGACTCAATATGAGTCTAGTCTTTAGATAGTGTTTACAAAAAACTGAGTGAATCAAATAAAAAATATTCCATATATATATATATATATATATATATATATATATATATATATATATATATATATATATATATATATATATGGAACACAAGGACAAAATTCAGACAAACGTACGCAGGATATATTTCGCTAGAGCTTTCAGCTCGGCATCATCAGTCGTTTTATTGATTATCAAAGATATCATGCAATTGTTTTATAGAGGGTGTAGTGGACGGGAGGGGTGGATGAGAGAAGAGGTCAAGTGGGTGGGTTAGTGTTTGTGAGGAAAGATTTTGATATATATATTGAACGCTGGGTTCTCTGCATGCTTTTAGTATATATATAGATGGCCGAATGTGACACAATGTCAATTGTTATGCCGATAAATGCTGCTTTGAATTCAGTTTTCTTTCACCTAAACGAATTGCTTAATCAGGTTTAAAGAACTAAGTATACGTAAACACCATCATGTCGCACTAGTAGCACGTATATCCATGGCGATCTCTCGCCATTCATCCATTCCCCTCGCGAGGTCCTCTACGCCGCATCCTGTATCCGTGCAGAGCTGGTCAATGGTTGTGTTTGCTAGGCGGCCCGCATTAGCTTGTCCATGTGCTGGTTTCCACAGGAGGATGTCACTTATCAGCGTGTCCATGCTTCTGCAGTAGTGACAAGCATCTCCTGTTCGTCTTACTCGAATGGTTTGTGTGATAGGGGTCAAGTGGCCGTTTAGTCGCATCCTCGTGGGGTATTTTCACCAATATGTGTTGGTAGATGGATCCATATTTTTTCAATGACATAAGCGCTAATTGAAATGCTAAAAGCATTGTCTTGAATTTGAACTCGGGTCTCCGATTTCATCTCCTGTCTAAACATTATGTAGCAGTTCAATATTGTGCATCATGGGCAAATTTTATTTGAGAATATACTGTGTAATAGTTCATTGGTATTTCAGTCTCGGAAGATTATAAATAATTATTGTGCCCCTGAAGTTACAGCGCCTCCTCTGACTGTAATGTCCAATGTCGAAAAACATTCTCGACCACAGATGTCACATGTGAAGGCTGTCCCTGAAGATGTTGATGTGCCGGTGATTTGTTACCTCTGCTTTCTACTGAGCCTCTTGGCTTCCTGATGTTGTACCAGGGTGGCATCAGACCTGAACAGTCCTCAGCAGAATAATAGCTAAGCCGTTTTTCAAGGAGTAAAGTGAATTCATTATGCGGACTCATTGTGCTTATTAAACTTACGGTGAATGGACATACGGCTTAATGATTTGCTACTGGAATTGCTATGTTGAATTAAACTTTTGTTTTACATATAAGTTGTCTAGAATAAGGCTGCATGATTACAAACAATGCAGTGGAATTAATTCTACACACACACACACACACACACACACACAAGACCAGAATT
>CM042155.1:40342757-40345257 GCA_023376005.1 Doryteuthis pealeii
ATTAACTAAAGGTGCCGCTCTGTCTATTCAATGACGCCATCTTAGATGTCTGGTCACGTGCTAGCATCAAGTGGTCTTTTCTACTTCCTTGCTACCGACTTCATGGTTTTGCACTACGAGACAAAAACGCTTTGCTTCTTGCTATACGTGTCTTTTGCTGCTATAATGCGCACGTTACCCTCCAAAAAAACGTTAAAAAATAACATTATTTACTCTTCACTCATTGATTTTCTATCTCCCAAGAGACAAAGTTGAGGGTTCGGTGGGAAAAAAATATAGAAACATGGTTAGAAAAATATGTTCTTTTGAACTTAGATAACCAGGTAGAGTATTGGCACATGGCCATCTTACAGGGTTGTACTTTCTTTCTTAATCTTATTTTCTCTCTTTTCCTTAGTTTCATTCGTTCTTTAACTTTTTTTCTTCTTTCTTTCTTTCTTTCTTTCTTTTATATTTCTTTCTTTCTCTGTCTCCCTTATTTTCTCTGTCTCCCTGATTTTCTCTTTCTTTCCCTCCCTCTCTCCTCTATTCTTCTTTCTTTCTTTCCTTCTTTATATTTCTTTCTTTCTCTGTCTCCCTTATTTTCTCTGTCTTTCCCTCACTCCTCTTTTTCTTTCTTTCTTCTTTCTTTCTTTTATATTTTCTTCTTTCTCTGTCTCCCTTATTTTCTCTGTCTCCCTGATTTTCTCTTTCTTTCCCTCCCTCTCTCCTCTATTCTTCTTTCTTTCTTTCCTTCTTTTATATTTCTTTCTTTCTCTGTCTCCCTATTTTCTCTGTCTTTCCCTCACTCTCTCCTCTTTCTTTCTTTCTTTCTTCTTTTATATTTCTTTCTTTCTCTGTCTCCCTTATTTTCTCTGTCTTTCCTCACTCTCTCCTCTTTCTTTCTTTCTTTCTTTATATTTCTTTCTTTCTCTGTCTCCCTTATTTCCTCTTTCTTTCTCTACCTCTCTCCTTATATGTTTTTTAAAATTTATTCTTGTTCTCTCTCTCTCTCTCTCTCTCTCTCTCTCTCTCTCTCTTCTCTCTCCTCTCTCTCTCTCTCTCTCTTCTCTCTCTCTCTCTCTTTCTTCTTTGTATTTCTTTCTTTCTTTCTTTGTATTTTTCTTTCTTTCTCTGTCTCCCTTACTTTCTCATTTTTTTCTCTCTCATCTCTCTCATCTCTCTCATCTTTCTTTCTTTTTTTCTGCTATGTTTCTTTTTTTTCTCTGTCTCCATTACTTTCTCTTTCTTTCTCTCTTTCTCTCCTCTTTCTTTCTTTTTTTCTCTTTCTTTCTTTCTATGTCTCTTTTTTTTCAATTATCAAGTTTATCGGTCTTGAATAAACAAATAATTAATTTTCAATGATTTAAATCTGACGCAAGGCAATACAGTAACAATGTGTATTTACCAACTCCTTTTTCCAGAGGAATAAGAACCCCGCAAATGGGGCCACCTGTTGGCCGTGGGTGGCGACATGATGTTTAAGGACAGAACTCTGGCTGGTGAGCAGTCCATAACATGCAACACAACACTCCTTACTGAGTCTAGACGTCACGTCAAGCCATAGCTCCTATATGATTACCCCGATCCTATTGCCCCTATAGCAAGTCCCAACCCGTTTATTATATGGGTGCTAGATTGCGGTAAGTGAGGGTCTTCATGTCCTGGGAATAACGTTAAACTCTATCTGTTAGTGAGATTCCAGATCTGGGAAATGTGGAGCACCCCATCATCACCATTGCTCATAGGTCCACTATGACCCGGTAATTCCTTTGGGATCCCATTATATATATATATATATATATATATATATATATATATATATATATATATATATATATTTACCTACCCCTCCACACGAGCAGTATGTGACTCAAGGTCAATTTCCTTAGCGGAGTTCAACAGGTTTGAATTGAGAGTTTTCCTTCTCCTAGACCGGTTGCCGAACCAGGGTTAAAGAGCCCAGTCTGTCCTACTATTTACCCATAGCTGGTGGGAGAGCAGGATTCATACCTTTCCCAAGGGTATTAGCGCTAAGTGAAAATGCAATTACCTCATCCAGGATTTGAACTCGAGGTGACGAGTCCATTTCCCATGACTTTAACCATTACGCTCAGGATCCCATATATGAGTTAAATAGAACAAAATGAGTAAAAAAATATGTTTAAAAAATTATGACTATAACATTATCATATTTAGGCTCCATTTCTGCAGAATTGTGGAGTGTAGTGTAGTTCTTCATAAACATAACTTCCAGGCCCATTCTGACCCGAATCTGTTACGGTATCATTTATGGGTCAAAATCTGAGAAATTATTTGTATTCAATGGAACTGCGTTGAAAATACTTAAGAAATAATTATACCCAAATGTAAATATGAACATGTATAGGTTTTTTATGTCTAAAAATAACTCATTTATCAAAAATGAAAATTACCTTATCATTATATAATATTGAATATATATGTGGAATGTGGATTAGAATGAATTATTGGAGAAGAAGAGAAGGAAATCATCAGGGAG
>CM042155.1:40350257-40387757 GCA_023376005.1 Doryteuthis pealeii
AATCTTTCCAAAAGATATTAGTCCGAAAGGGAATGTAATGGGGTGACTGGAGTTCGAACTCACTTAACTATTATGTCGCAGTCCAGTACGTTAGCCACGACACCAGAGACTCTACACAGAGACGGTGTAGATGAAAAATGTGCTTATGAATCAGCAAAGCAAAAGGGGTGCCTAAAGGTCATATGTTCCACATAATCCAACAAGAGATGACAAGTCGTAAAATTCAACCAGCTTACTGATTGTTCTTGAGACTGAACAAAAGTTTCTATACAAGATTTCCTGAACTTTGCCAAAAAAATACTGATTTTCTAACAACAAAAATATCTTGACCAAATTAATCAAAAGCGAACAAAATATTTCTAACAGAGGACTTTTTTTTCTTATTAAAAGAATGTGATATTTCCTAAGGGGGGAGGGATGCGAGTAAAAAGGTAATACATAGTTTTCTTTTCCTTTCTTTAGATAATCAGGTCATCCTATTTCGTGAAAAGAAGAAGGTTGGATGAAGGGAAGTTTAATAATTGAAAATTATTTCCACAAAAACGGAAATTAAAAAAGGGTCACGGAAACGGGAATGTGACTAAACACAGTCACCCCCGGATACTAATTATTTGATAAGCAAATATTTTGATTGCTTCGTATTCAAGTACCTTTATCTCCAACTGTCAAACAATTTTCAATAGTCATTTTGGAAACGCGGTAAAATAATACTGACACGTGATCAATGAAGAATAGAAATTCTATAGAATTTTATATATGTATATATGAGTATATATTGCTATGTAATATATATATATATATATATATATATATATATATATATATATATATATATATAAAATACATAGTTATATATAATACATAGTAATATATATGTAAATATTATTATACATAGTTATTCTGTGTAAAATATATAATACATAGTTATATATATGTAAATATATATAATACAGTTATAAGTATTATATATATATATATATATATATATATTATACATATATAGTGTGTGTAAATATATATGATACATAATTATGTATATATATATATGTATATATAATACATAATTATATATAATATATACAATACATAGTTATATATATGTATATGTATATTTAATTCATAGTTTTATATGTATATATAATTGATAGGTATATATATATATATATATATATAACATATATATTATGTATGGAAATATGATCTGTCTGATTAGATGTTGCGGGAATTCTTCCTAGCTAGAGCTACTGAATGGCTTTACCACTTAGACTGCTCTGATCTGTTTCTATTGAACCAGAAAGTTAGCTGTTGATATCAAATATTCTAGTAACGACGAAGAGAAGTGATTCGAAGTGATTGGTTTTCAAAAAATGCAACAATTATAGAATCCTTGTTATATTCTAAAGTTGCAGAGCTATCCGGTGCTGTCCGGGATTTTGAAGTTAAAAATAAATTTCTTATCTACATTTGTATATAGATTAATAAAAAATATTTTCATTATATATGTTTTATTATCATTTACTTTTATGTATACTTGTTTTTAAGTCGTTTATTATTATCATTATCCTTATCATTATTATTATTATTATTATTATTATTATTATTATAAGTAGTAGTAGTAGTAGTAGTAGTAGTAGTAGTAGTAGTATTGATTGATCGTATTTTTCTTTTATTTGTCTTTCATTTACTTTTTGTTATGTTTTTAAGTCGTTTATTATCATTATTATTAGTAGTAGTAGTAGTAGTAGTAGTAGTTGTAGTAGTAGTAGAAGAAGAAGAAGAAGAAGAAGAAGAAGAAGAAGAAGAAGAAGAAGAAGAAGAAGAAGAAGAAGAAGTAGTAGTGATTGATTTTATTTTAATTTTATTTGTCTTTTATTTTATTTTTGTTATGTTTTATCATATAATTTTTTTCAATATTTTAATCATTTTCAAATTTATCATTGGTTTATACCCATTTACGGTGTAGCTCTGTCGGTAGAGTCCAACTGGGAACCACAAGATTCCTGGTTCGATACCGGCTCTCGCCAACTCAGCGTATGAGTAGCATATGGATCTCTGCGGTAAAGTAAGGAGCTGATGGTAGGGGAGGTGCTCCTCCTCAGACGCAAAAACAATCTCCTTCGTCTAGCGCTATTCAAAAAGGGATATATTCACTCGTTTTCTGGCTGATACTGACTTTAGGTGACCCCGAAACTTTACTTGCTTTCTATTGTTATTTAGACTTGCTTATACAAATTGAGTGGTAAAAGTTTTTAACCTACCCACGGACAGAATATGGTGTGCATTTTATTGAACTTTGAAGGTCTCCATCAATTCTTCAGTATAAAGGACGAGCGCTAAAATTGTTGTACAAACAAGCAGGCAGATAGACTTTTCTTATATATATATATATATATATATATATATATATATATATATATATATATATATATATTTTAAATTCACAAATACTACAAAAATGTTAAAAATATGTACTTGACTAAGATTGTTGACCTGGAGTCACTGCTTATATATATATATATATATATATATATATATATATATATATATATATATGTGTGTGTGTGTGTGGTGTGTGTGTGTGTGTGTAATATTATAAAATATAAAAATACAAGTTTCATTAACGAATGATGTTTAATAAGCCGACACTGCAGTGTTTCGGTTTGTTTAACAAGGCTTTCTCAGGGCTTTCGTTTGTTTAAGGAAAAATAAATTAAAGAAAACACAAGTCCAAGAACCTCTGGCTTTGGTATGTGGCTGCTTTTGTTGATATTCAAATATGAGTTTCGCAGGCTTTTGTTTTCATTGATAATTTATTTTTCCTTAAAGCACTTTTTGATATTTTTGTTAAACAAACCGAAACAATGCAGCGTCGGCTTATTAAACATCATTTGTTAAGGAAACTTTTCTTTTGTTTTTTTTCAATTTTTATAATATTATTAACGTCGGGTTTACTTCCACTTTTTCTTCAGATATATATATATATATATATATATATATATATATATATATATATATATATATATGATAAGTAAATACACATTAGCGATGTGTTTATGATATGGCTTGTTTAGCCGACAATTTTTGGGAGAATATGTGCTTAATTGAAGTCGTACCTAATTTTTGAAAGTTAATTAATTAATAAATCGAGAAAAATCAATCTCTGTATGTACATTTCGGCCTATTAGGCCTCATCAGCGGTCTTTCTATCTATAGCTCTGCTGATGAGGCCTAATAGGCCGAAATGTACATACAGAGATTGATTTTTCTCGATTTGTTTAGCCTTACATTTAAATAGGTATGCCCGCCTAATTAATTAATTATTAATTAATTAACTTTCAAAAATTAGGTATGACATCAATTAAGCACATATTCTCCCAAAAAAAAAATATATATATATATATCACAAATTGATGTCGCAGTGAATCAGAGCCAACATATTTTCGATACATATAGGTCAGTATCCTGATAATCTTTTTTTAGTAGCAAATAACGAAACATTGCGCGAGGATTATCCTCTTTGCTCCTTGCAACATTTTCATGTTTTATGAACTCAATAAAATGCTGATGTGAAGAACAGTGAATGCATTCACAGAGAGGAAATTTCCCGTTGTTTCAAACGAGGACATTCAGAGTTTCTTCGTCTAATAGAAAATTCACTGAAATAATGATGTTAAAACCCAAGGGTAATACTTTTTGCAATTGAATTAAACGTTTAGATTGGTAGGTAGATAGATAGATAGATAGACTGATAGATACGATTTTTTATGTAAATTCCGAGAAACCTGAACAGAGGAAGGACAAAAATTTGTTCTGGTTTTACTGGTGAGATTGTTGGTGCAGTTCTGTTGGATTAAAGTACACTTCGTTTTGTAGACGACAATGGAAAAATATTAAGCAATATATTCGAAGGTTAAATGCTCTACAATTTAGGGTTGCATACATAGAAATACACACACACACACACACACACACACACACACACACACACATATATATATATATATATATATATATATATATATATATACATATATATATATAGCAAGGTATAAAAATACTACAGAATTGCTCAATCGAAGAAAGGAGGTGTTAAACAAATGTAGGCATAGACAAGCCTGGCTTCTTGGCCAGTAAAATTTAAATGAAATATAAAATATATAGAAAATAAAAAATGAATAAATATAAAAATAAATGAATTCAATAATTAAATAGAAATTTGATTTGTTGTAGTTATTTTATTTTTATTTTTATTGTTTTCTTCTTTTTTATACTAATTTTGAATGTCTTTGTGACAATGTTTTGGAATAAAATGTAATTTGCACCAAACCCTGGCAGTCAGAATTTTCCTGATGATCCGTTAGTAGAAACCTAGGTAGATATTCTCTGACTCATTAGGCTTACTTTATTGTATATATATATATATATATATATATATATATATATATATATATATAATATATATATATATATATATATATAAACCTTTATTTCCTTGTGATATATAACATACATTGCATGACTGTAAGACTGTAAACACACTAACATGGGCTGTTTTGAGATAATTCTAACTCAAGGAGTTAGAACTACCACAAAATAGACCATACATTTTCATAGAGACATCTTTAATATATATGAGATATATTCTACGTAATAATGATTTTGACAATAAATTGAATATTCATTGATAAACATACGCAATTCCTGGATGTATTGCGAGGTAAGCAGTGACGTAGTATGAGTTACAGACAGACCCCAAATGTTAATTATAATAAGATGTTCTATCACCGATATAGAACAATCTTAATTTATATAACAAACTATATTAACAAATTATATATGTGTTGTGCCCTTAAAAGGTATACAATCAGACAAGGTTGTAGTCGAGATGGAAGGACCAGCAAGACGTTCGTAAATTTTAAAAGACAGTATTATTGCCGAGAGATACAATAAGACAGACTGGAATAGTGGGGTACGCTACTAATCCTCGAAGCCAGACCAGCAATAAAACATGCTATGTATATAGTCAGACCACATGGGTGAGATAGAGAGTGTGGCATATTCCATTATAACAACTAGCAAATATATGCACCCTCCGGGTGCAAGTATTCAAGTTTTAATGTAATAAAATATTATATTAAATTAGAAAGGCTAATAAAACTAAATAAGAATACAGATAAAAAGATTTGAAACAGAGGGAGTATAATAAAAGATTTGAAACAGAGGGAGTATAATAAAAAATGGAACAACTGAAACTTACTCTTCCATCACTCTCGTCTTTCATTTTATTTTTTCTAATTTAAGTATTTAGTTATATAGGAAGTAAAGAATAAAATGACAGTTATTTTATCTTGTTAATGGATTTCATTTAAGATTCATTGAAGAGATTTTTGCTTATATTCATTAAAATAAAACCAAACAGTTAGAAATCAATAATACTAAGCACATATTTATTAAATTCGATTTTTTAATATTAATATGCAAATTAGCCTTCCCGTTCACACTGTAAACCGCTATTTTGTTGTATATATAAATATAATTGCATGTCGTCAGTATGTAGACATAGTTAACAGTATTAATAATGTAAGACAATTTTATTAGTAATTGAGGTTTAAATAAAAATAAAATCATGGAGAATGCGATGTCAATAACTAAGAGAATTGTGACTTGAGTAGGAATATAGTTTCGGTTACAGACAGAAAAACACACAACCTCCATTATAATAAGAGATATATAACATACTCTTAGTTACTGAGGTATAATATAGATAGGCATAAATAGGTATACATCTATTGAGACGTGATAGAAAGAGAGAAAAAAGCAAAGAAATGAACATACTGATATTTGTATGAAAAAAAAAGTCCCCCAAGACAATAAAACCATAGGAAAGTAGTGATATAAAAGGCACATTGAATTAGACAGACAGAATTGTTTCAGAACAATTATCGCCAAGTATTGGTCAAGATCCAACATTGTTCTCCACTGAGATTCCAGCCAGCTCATTTTTCTTTGTTTTAATGTTGAGTGAACACAAATCTACAATACATTACAACGGAAACCAAAAAAAAATATTCGCACCTGTATAAACTTATGTACTCTCTGCCTGAATATTTTAAAATATTATGTTTTACAGAAGAACTTGTGTTTTCTTCTTACCTTACTCTCTCTCTCTCTCTCTCTCTCTCTCTCTCTCTCTCTCTCTCTCTCTCTTTCTTTCCTCTTTCTCTGTCTGTCTCTCTCTCTCTAAATATATATATATATATATATAAAATGTAACATATATATTACCTTACCTTAATATTTCCCTCACTCTTTATATATATATAACTTTAAATTATTCTCTCTCTCTCTCTCTCTCTCTCTCTCTCTCTCTCTCTCTCACACACACACACACACACACACAAGCACACACGCACACACACACAGATATGTATATATATAATCTCACCTTACTCTGTCTCTCTCTCATATCTCCCCCTCTCTCTCTCTCTCTCTATATATATATATATATATATATATAATATATATATATATACGTATGTATGTATGTATGTATGTATGTACGTACGTACGTATGTGTGCATGTTACACCACGTGTGTGTGTATTTATATAATAAACTGAACAAGAATTAGACAACTTATCAAATTCCGAGTTACTGGCAAGAATATACGCCTTTCGGGCGTAAGCATTTAAGTTTTAACATAATGAAATATATAAAATTAGACAGACTAACCGAATTAAATAAGAACGCATATAAAAATATAATTTATTTTAATTATAATTTAATTGATTTCTCTGTAATATCATTCATAGGATTGATTTTAATACTTTGGAGAATAAAACAATAATATTAGAGATCAATAAAACCAAGTATTTATTTATTAAACCTAGTTTTGTTAAAATCAATATGCAAATTAAATACACCCTATACTATGTAAATCTTTATCTCTTAATTGATAGATAACAAACATTGCAGAATTTGAACGCATTAATATCACGGGCCTTTCGGGGCCTGTGTTTGTTAATGTAAATTAACAGCGTTGATCCCAGGGGGCTATCCCCCCAGGCAACACCTGCCCCCTCAATTTAAAGGGGCAGGGTTGGGTTTACTGACCCCCCACACACACACACACACGATGGCGAATGCCGACGAGATCAACGCATTTTTGTGCCTACCAGCCATGAGTTTCGACTTGTGAGTGGGCCCATATAAAAATGTCCTTGTGCCACGCCCTCATTGGTGGGATGAGAGGCAAATATCATAACATGGGCTGTTTTGAGTCAAACTAAACTCAGCTAGAGTTTGAGAGTGACATCATTAATAAATAAGATGCTAATTAAGATTTAAAAAAATGATTATTAAATTATTAAGGGAATTGTGACATCAGTGGTGGTGTAGTTTCAGTTAAACGACCAATCTCCATTATGGTGAGGTTATATTCTTTTAACATTCTGCACATCTAACTTTTGAAATACCTTGTATATTAGAGATATTTATAGCAAATGTTTTGAAATATCATGTATATTGTATATATTCTCTCATACATATTGTATCTATTGTTCTTTCTTGCATATTTTTTATGAATCTTGAAATTGCCGTTCCTTATAGAAAAATAATTTTGGTGAGGAAGGGGAGGTGCTGGAGGGAAAATAAGGAGTAAATATTCCCATAAAAATGAGGATTTTTTAAAACTGCTTCTGGAAGGGATTCTTCGCATTATTACCAATTTCCTGTCTCGTTTGGAAACATTTTCCTTCTCTTTTACTACATGCGAACAAATTACCGTCGGACTAGAAAAAATATTTTCTGCAACTTTTTACGATTTTTTTGTATTCAGCTTTTCTTCTTTCTTTGGTTATATAGTTGCCTCTCCCCTTCTTTACTAACTGAAGGTTTCTTTTTTTTTAACTTATCTGGGTTTTGTGGTTGTGTTATTCTAATTTGGTTTTTGTTTTTACTTTTTTTTTCTTTTTTTACTTTTTAAATTATTTTTGTATTATTTCTGTGTTCCACTACGGTGTAACTGTTTACTTCATACAATTGTCTCGCGTTAAGTTTTCACGATGAATTCCAACCTTAAAATACACCTCTTAAAATATGAAAACTGGTACGACACTAGTCAAAAAGTAATGTCATTTTGTTTAGGACAGGTATTTTTTCCAAAACTGAAACATGTATCATACATCAATACAAAGCTTGTCCTCTGTGGATCACATCGCTACTTCTCCACATAATCACTGTTTCTCTCAATAGCAACGTTCCACCTTCGAATAAGAGCATATATCCCTGCCCTGTAAAATTCTGTTGAGCCCCTTCTTCACTAAAGATTTTACTTGCTCGTCGCTAGAATAATGTTTACCTCTCAAACCCTCTTCAGACTATCATGAAAGAGGCTTATATATATATATATATATATATATATATATATATATATATATATATAATGTGTGTGCGTGTCTTTTGTACCACATACTATCCGTATGATGTGTTCGTGTTGTGTGCCACAAATTATCTGTATTATGTGAGTGTGTATGTGCCTGTAGCATAATATATGTATCATGTATGTGTGTGCAGCATAATATATGTGTGTACACCATAGTATATGTATCATGTATATATATATATATATATATATATATATATATATAAATATAAATATATATATATATATATGCGCGCTGTGTGTGTGTGTATGCAGCATAATATATGTATAGCGTGTGTGTGTATAGCATATGTATTGTGCCTGTGTGTGTGTGCATCATAATGTATGTATTGTGTATGTGTCTTTCGTGTACGTCGTTTATAACAGTATACTAGTTAAATGATATCCAAAACTAAAATGTAAAGTTGAAAAATAAAAAACGATAAGCATGGATCTAGAAACATTACCATTTTTTTTATATACATCCAAAAATGCATTTAATATTAGCTTTTAAAATCTACCGCCTCCGCCCCCCTCTCTCTCTCTCTCTCTCTCTCTCTCTCTCTCTCTCTCTCTCTCTCTCTCTTCTCTCTCTCTCTCTGATGTATTAAACCTTTTATCTTATGTAAGATACATGTATTTGTACATATGGGTGAACCCGTACATATTCACATGTCGAACTAATCATAAACCGACCCCGCCCCTAATATCTGACGAATTACTTTGTTCAGTTGTATTTTCGTTTTTTCTCTTCTAATGTCTTTATTTCTCGATTCTTGAACTTTTGTTTAAAAAATATGCCGATGTGTAATTTCCCGTTTCAACTTTAGTTTTCACTACTTACTTCCTATTTGGTTTTGTTTTTCTAGCTTTCGTTTTTATGCAAATGTATAATTTTTTTTTTTCTTTTATTATTGTTTACTCAGTTTCTTCCTTTTGTGTTGTTCTGTTTCCAATTGTTCTCCTTCATTAAGTTCGTTTTTTTTCTTTCATTCAAAGTGTTTTTCTTTCTTTCTTTTTTTTTTTTCATTTTATTTCTTTTGGATCTTAATATTTCTCCTGTTCCAATTTCCTTATCCAAACTAGCAATAATATGTGTTCACCGGCCGTAGGTATTTAAGTTTTAATGTAATAAAATATACTAAATTTGAAATACTAACGAAAACAAATAAGAACGCCTATAAAATGAGTACTCTTATGTTAATTATATTTTAATTGGTTTCTATATAAAATCATTCATAGGATTGATTTTAATACATTGGAGAATTAAACTATAATATTAGAGGTCAATAACACCAAGTAATTATCTATTAAACCCAGTTTTGTTGAAATCAGTATGCAAATTAGCCACACCATATATAATGTAAACCTTTATTCCTTAGTAATATATAAGAAGCATTGCAGGATTCTAAATGCACCAATAACAGGAGCTGTTTTGAGGCACATCTAATTATCATAGAGACATAATTAATAAATAATATTTATTCTGTTCTATGTATTAATGATTTCGACTATAAATTAACTACACATTGACAGATTTACGCAATTCCTGAAGGTATTGTGACGTAAGCAGTGATGTAGTTTCGGTTATACGCAGACACCGAATCTCCATTATAATAAGAGATTTCCTCTTATTTATCAAGTCCTTTTGTACATTATAAATATTAGCCTTACGTTTTGCTTTTCTTTAATTCTTACTGTGTTTTCTGTTCTTATTTCTTTATCAAAATATTCCGTCTTCTTATTCATTAAGTTTTTTTCTGGTACGTCATTTTTCTTGTACCTTTTCTCTCTCTCTCTCTCTCTCTCTCTCTCTCTCTCTCTCTCTCTCTCTCTCTCTCTCTCTCTCTCTCGGTTCTATTAGTTTTATTTATTTCTTTTTTGTTGTTCCTTTTTACTTTTCTTTTTTATTTCTATATTTTGAATTGTCTTCCATTTCTTAAATATATTTTTAAAAGCAATGTACTACACTGGAATGAGGTAGCCACATACGTTTAGTGATTGTAAGTATATTCTCTTCTTTGAATGGGTTAAAAATTGTTCAGCCTCTTCATCCCACTCATTACTCAATTTCCTCGTATATCAAATCAATTTTCCGCATGGAAATAAACGGAAATGCCATTATTCCGTTGCAGATGCAATTTGTTTTGTTTTTTTTATTCTAAATTTCTTCCTCTGTTGTTTTTCCTTCATTATTTAAAAAAATTCTTTTTTTCTTTTCTTTTTCTTTCTATCTTTCATTATTTTTTGTCTTCACTTTTCTTTCAGTGTTTCTTATTTCCTTCTTTTTTCTCTTTTTTCGATTTGATTTTGTTCTTTCCAACTTAATCTTCCTTCCATCACTCCTTTCGTCCTTCTTTTATTTCTCTCTAGTATTCTTTCATTCGCTTAAAAAAAAATGTTTTTCTCTATTTTCTTTCAAATCCTCTGTTTTTTATCAATTATTTTTCCCTTTCGATATTTTTCTTTTTCTTCTTTCATCATTTCGCGTTATTCTTTATCTTTCCATCTTTGTTATTTCCTTCTTTTTTTAAATCTTTTTTCGATTTTATTTTAGTCTTTCAAACATATTCTTGCTTCCATCATTCCCCTCTTCCTTCCTTTATTTCTGTCTAGTATTCTTTTTCCTCGTCTTTTTCTTCAACCCCTTTCTACCCCAGACTATGCTATTGCTATTGCTATATATATATATATATATATATATATATATATATATATATATATATATATATATAATATTTGTGATTTTCTCGTCATTACCAATGGACTTCTCTTTTCTTTTCTTTTTTCTTTTTTTGGAGTCTTTCTTTTCTCACAGATTTTGACGTTTCCTTTCAACACATTTTTCCTTCCTGTCCGAGTAATTTTGGCAATAGAATGCCCATTTTATGGCGAAAAGAAATTATGCTCATTCTACTTTATTTATTTATTTATCTATCGATTTATCTATTTATTTATTTTTCCCCGCTTTTCGTTTCCCCGAAGTCTTTTGGCTGCTGAGTGAAAATTGCCGCCAAAAATCAGCGCAAAAAATAGTCGCCATTTTTCCCCCTTTTCCTGGCAACTGATGTCGTTTTGAATTGTCGAACAACTAATGACTTTCAAAAGAGACGTATCTCAACAATAAAAGTTTTCAATTATGTAACATGAAGTGTTAGTCCGCACAGGATTTAGTCCCTTCACTGGAGAACCTGTATCGATAAAAACCAACATGTATGTCTTATTATTTGTCTAAATTTTTGAGATGATGATGCGTATAATTTTGATTTTTTCGACTGTTGTGTGATTGCATATAAAAACAGAAGCGTTAGACCGCAAAGGCTTTAGTCGCCTTCACTCTGTATCGATCATGTATGTCTTATTATTTGTCTAAATTTTTGAGATGAGGCATTTTGATTTTTCGGACTGTTGTCCTCATCTTTAATGTGATATACAAAAGGCATATAAAAACAGAAGCGTTAGACCGCAAAGGCTTTAGTCGCCTTCACTCTGTATCGATAAAAACCAACATGTCTTATTATTTGTCTAAATTTTTGAGATGAGGCTTGATGCGTATAATTTTGATTTTTCGGACTGTTGTCCTCATCTTAATGTGATATACAAAAGGCATATAAAAACAGAAGCGTTAGACCGCAAAGGCTTTAGTCGCCTTCACTGGAGAACCTGTATCGATAAAAACCAACATGTATGTCTTATTATTTGTCTAAATTTTTGAGATGAGGCTTGATGCGTATAATTTTGATTTTCGGACTGTTGTCCTCATCTTTAATGTGATATACAAAAGGCATATAAAAACAGAAGCGTTAGACCGCAAGGCTTTAGTCGCCTTCACTGGAGAACCTGTATCGATAAAAACCAACATGTATGTCTTATTATTTGTCTAAATTTTGAGATGAGGCTTGATGCGTATAATTTTGATTTTTCGGACTGTTGTCCTCATCTTTAATGTGATATACAAAGGCATATAAAAACAGAAGCGTTAGACCGCAAAGGCTTTAGTCGCCTTCACTGGAGAACCTGTATCGATAAAAACCAACATGTATGTCTTATTATTTGTCTAAATTTTTGAGATGAGGCTTGATGCGTATAATTTTGATTTTTCGGACTGTTGTCCTCATCTTTAATGTGATATACAAAAGGCATATAAAAACAGAAGCGTTAGACCGCAAAGGCTTTAGTCGCCTTCACTGGAGAACCTGTATCGATAAAAACCAACATGTATGTCTTATTATTTGTCTAAATTTTTGAGATGAGGCTTGATGCGTATAATTTTGATTTTTCGGACTGTTGTCCTCATCTTTAATGTGATATACAAAAGGCATATAAAAACAGAAGCGTTAGACCGCAAAGGCTTTAGTCGCCTTCACTGGAGAACCTGTATCGATAAAAACCAACATGTCTGTCTTATTATTTGTCTAAATTTTTGAGATGAGGCTTGATGCGTATAATTTTGATTTTCGGACTGTTGTCCTCATCTTTAATGTGATATACAAAAGGCATATAAAAACAGAAGCGTTAGACCGCAAAGGCTTTAGTCGCCTTCACTGGAGAACCTGTATCGATAAAAACCAACATGTCTGTCTTATTATTTGTCTAAATTTTTGAGATGAGGCTTGATGCGTATAATTTTGATTTTTCGGACTGTTGTCCTCATCTTTAATGTGATATACAAAAGGCATATAAAAAACAGAAGCGTTAGACCGCAAAGGCTTTAGTCGCCTTCACTGGAGAACCTGTATCGATAAAAACCAACATGTATGTCTTATTATTTGTCTAAATTTTTGAGATGAGCTTGATGCGTATAATTTTGATTTTTCGGACTGTTGTCCTCATCTTTAATGTGATATACAAAAGCATATAAAAACAGAAGCGTTAGACCGCAAAGGCTTTAGTCGCCTTCACTGGAGAACCTGTATCGATAAAAACCAACATATCTGTCTTATTATTTGTCTACATTTTTGAGATGAGGCTTGATGCGTATAATTTGATTTTCGGACTGTTGTCCTCATCTTTAATGTGATATACAAAAGGCATATAAAAACAGAAGCGTTAGACCGCAAAGGCTTTAGTCGCCTTCACTGGAGAACCTGTATCGATAAAAACCAACACGTCTGTCTTATTATTTGTCTAAATTTTTTAGATGAGGCTTGATGCGTATAATTTCAATTTTTCGGACTACTGTCCTCATCTTTAATGTTGTATGACATAAGACATGCAAATCTTTACAAGAATGTATTTGTTTCTATACATTCGGGACCTGTGGATCTACCACATTATGATAATTTAATTATTACAAAGTTTGGTATATTTACTTAAGAGTTATGGCATTATATTTCAATATGTAAAGGTAAAGAGTATACAAATCTTGATTTAATTCTCTCTCTCTCTCTCTCTCTCTCTCTCTCTCTCTCTCACACACACACACACACACACACACACACACACACACACACACACACACACACTATTGTTCTTTCTTTCCTTCTCTTGATGTTTTCGTTATGTTCGATTGAAACAAATTAGCATTATCACTTCCGTGCGCTCACCCCTTTCTCATCTCTTTCAGCAAGAACAGATTTTCATTTTTGCATTTCATCTTGGATGATTTGAACGATCACATTTTTAACCAGAGGGTATTGCAAAATGATAACGGGTGGAATATTAAGGAACACCAGTATTGATATATAGATAAACAACTTTAAAAAATAAGAATATATAAATGTAAAAGCTGATAAAACAAATATATAGAAACATTGTATTAATCTATATATTTAGATTAGAGGCTTATTTTAAACTTATTAAATCCTGGGCAACGCCGGGTAGCCTTGCTTCTTGAATATAAAATCTGGGCGCACATGAATTTACTCTTCGACATTTCATTCCAAATATTATCTTTCTATGATTGTTTTTCTATAAAATCTCTATGAATATACTCTTGTTTATATGGGAGCATGTACGCATAACTCGCTAGAGAGGCGGTCGGAGAGGCCCCTGTTCTGATCAATCAGCTGGCTATGCCAAGCTCTCCTTATCACCACAGGGAATGCCGTCAACGCTAGGAATGGCGTTAAACTTTATCTGATGGTGAGGTTCCTGTTCTGCATGTCTGGTGATTGTGGAGCACCCCATCATCACTATTGCTCCTTGGTCCACTTTGACCCGGAGTGGTAGTACCTGTGAGGGTTCTATATATGGGTTAAATAGAAAAAAAGTTTTTAAGATATGTTTAAAACAACTGAGTACCCATTAAGGATGAATAAAACAAAACGTCTTGGACATAAAATGACATGCCGTAAAACGATCCAACCAACATCTACCCAGAGATGACAGAATAACAGGTACTACCACCCTGGGTCGGAGTGAAACTGAGAGTAATGGCAATGAATGGGTATTCCAGAGTTAATCAGATTTCCAGAACTGGAGCATCACTGGAGCATCACCATTATATGCCGTATGATATTATAACCGCTATAATCCTATATTTGCCGTAAAACAAAACATACCAAACCAAACCTATAAATCGAGATGTCTTTTTTCTTTTAAATCATAGATTTTACCCAAGAAATATTGTTCAATAAAAAAAGAGGAACAGTTTTCTGTGTTTGCCTTTTCTATGCGGCCGTAGAGATCAGTCTGTCGCATACACGTGTTTTTCATTTCCATCTGTCTGAAAAGCTAGTTGACTATATAATAGATGTTATTATTCACATAATGAATATACGCATCTTGTCTCAGGGGACAACGGGACAAGTTATCTCATTATTCTTGCCAGATTACAGTTTACTGGTCTCCATTGTCTATAATTATCCCATATGTAAAACAGTTATGTTTCCCTTCGACTATTTCCAGAACTTCAGTGATTATATACATTGACTTGTTATCCTTATGTTTCTCATTTTTCACACGTCTACTGCAAAGAATGATGACTATATTTTCTTATTCTCTTTCACTTTCATAGCAACGGCCAATTGGACAGTTTGAAAGATTTACTTGTCCCTAATTCAAAAAACATTGAATGAAATTTTTGACCTGACTTTGACAGCATCAATCTGTATATTAATACTTGTGTTCCTAAATTGCACGACCGTCATCATCTTGCAACACCTTCTGGTTAAAAATTAGACCGTCCAGATGAATGTCATCACCTCATGTAAATAATGGACCATTCCGTTTTTATTATAAAGAATGAGAAGAAAAACGATAACTACAAAAAATATATCAGAAAGAAAGAAAGAGAAAGTAGGGAAAGATAAAGGGTGAGTGTGCGGAAGCGATAACGCTAATCTGTTTCAATTGGACATAATAAAAATATTAGATGAAAGAAAAGAAAGAAAAACAAGTGTCAGAGAAATTCAAATTATAATTTTTATATATTGAAGAATTTGCAATAGCTCTTTAATGAACATACCAAGCGTTATTATAAATGAATTATCATTCTATGGTATTCTGTGGTATATCCTCAGGCCCATCTTTTTTTTTTTTCTCTTTTAGTTTCATTATTTGCTTCTCTGTAACAGCCAATTAGACAGTTTGAAAGATTTACTTGTTCCTAGTTCAAAAACATCGTCTAACATTTTTAACCTGAATTATAAGTCAGCGACAATCTATATATTATTACTCTTGTTCCTAAATAGTGCGACAGTCATCATCTTGAAAAACCTTCTAGTTAAAAATGATACCGTCCAGATGAGTGTCGTCACCTCGGGTAAATGATGGATTATTCTGTTATTTTTTTTATTTTAAAGAAAGAAAGAAAAGAAAAAAGATATGCTACAAATAACAAATATGATAAAAAAGAAAGAGAACGAAAGTAGTGAAAGATAGAGAGAAAGTGTGAGTGCACGGAATCAATAACGCTAATCTGTTTCAATCGGACATAAGGAAAAGAAGGAAAGAAAGAAAAAAGGATAAGAGACAGTTACATCAAGATTATTATTTTTACATATTGAAGTATTTTCAATAGCTCTTAAGTAAACATATCAAACGTTGTAATAAATGAATTATCATTTTGTGGTATATCCACAGGTCTTGCTAGTGCCTTTTTATTCTCTTCCCTAGTTCAAAAACGTTGACTGACATTTTGACCTGAATAATAAGACGGCGACGAATATTATACGAATTCAAGATCGAAAACCCAAACAATAAGATAATTATTTCGTTAAAAATGTTGACAGTGATGAGGGTTGGATTTTTACTTCAAAAATATTGTAGAAGTCCAATTACCGTCAAATTGGTAGACAAAGTTAGCAAGCAAGCCCTAACTTAAATATGGTTCCTGCATTACGAAAATCCTTCCAAACTGTAGCCGTATCAGTGACACCGTATGAATGTGCTACTTTAATAAAACGCTTAGAAAGAAAGCAATATAGAAACTGTGCTAGGATAGAGCATGGTTTCTTGAACAAATCTTGGGAGCACCTATACGGCCATCTGCCCCCTATCACACAAAGCATCCGGGTAAGACGAACAAATACGACTGGAAGCAAGGACGAGCTCATAAGTAACATTCTCCTATGGGCACCTACACATGGCCACACCAGTTTGGGTCGGCCGGCAAAACATTATATCGATCAGCTTTGCACGGATACTGGATGCTGTGCAGAGGACCTCCTATGTACGATAAACAATAATGGCATGTGATAAGAGTCATGGATATCCCTTTTTTAGTGCGACCTGATGATACTTCACAGCAACGTTTTAATTTTCAACATTTTTAATTTCCTTTTTAAAAATAATGTCAGAGCCACTACTGTAGCAATGATGGTGTCAATATCATATTATAATGGGGATTGTGTGTATTTCTGTCGGTAACCGAAACTACGTCACCACTAGCATCATACTACCCTTGCAGCATGGTCACAGCACCGTAAAAGGCTTGAGTCGTCTAGAAATAGGACTGGTCTCCTAATTGGTCACACACAAGGAGCAGCTTTCAACATAGGAAGAAGAAATAAACATACGAAAGTCAAAGGAGTTGTTTATTTCTCATTCGCTGTGTGGAATTTTTCATAGACGAAGAATAGGTCACACTTTTCTATCATTAATTTCATTCATTACCCCTATGGCGCGATTGACGGTCGGTCGGCACAAACCCCCATCGGGGCCCGAAAAATGACATCCGTTTCCTCATGAGACACTCAGCAAAAAGAAATGGTTGTCTTTACTTCCTGTCGGGGTCTCGTGTTGAGGGAAGGGACATATTCGTTTCCGCTCTTCTGCTGAAAATTTAGGACTGCAGTTTTTTTATATTGTTCAGTTGTCATTGACCGGTCACTGACTGACATACATTGAATGCTTAGAATCTTTAAAAAAAATTATTTTCGTTTGTTTTTATTTCTTTTTTCTCTTTCTCTTTACGCAGAAATTTGATTACTGTTTCCTTTTCATTTTAAATTTTCTATAGACCGTTTTACTCACGCTACACCCATAGTTATTTATGTTATATACTCAATGATTATTAAATAATCATTATTTAATCTAAATTAGCATCTTATTTATTAACAATGTCTCGATTAATGTCTACCTGAGATAGATTTACCACAAAATAGCTCATATTATTAATGTATTTACAATCCTACAATGTGTCTTATATATCATTAAGAAATAAAGGATTACATGATATATGGTGTGAATAATTTCCATACTCGCATTAATACAACCGTGTTTAATAAATAATTACTTGGTGTTATTTATTTCTCCAATTATTGTTTTATTCTCCAATGTACTAGAAGCAATCCTATGTATAATTTTATATTTAAAATCAATTAGAATAAAGTAAAAATAAGAGTAATCTTTTTTCGTATTTAATTTCATTCGTCTTTCTAATTCAATATAATATTTAATTATATTAGAACTTTAAAAACTTATGCCCAGAGGGCGGATATTCTTGCTAGTTCGGAAAATATTCCAAAATGTAGCCTGACCCTGAAAGTCCACTGTAAAATACGTAAATGGGAAGCGTCAGTGTGAAACATAGTTCAGTAGGAGGAGGGTCCGGTGTTCAGCTCACGAGAAAATTAAGTGTACGTCTGATTAAGTACCTTTTGAAGATGAGTGCTTATTAAAGAGGATATTCGGTCGGTTCGGTCATTGGTAATTGACATTCGACTATCTGAACAGTCGACACACAAAAAGGTCAGACAGGAAAGGCTGGACTGGCCAGAGCCACATTGGCACCAATACAAGAGTCAGATTCCACTTGGATTCTTCTGCTTGGACGGCGATCAGCCGACTTGGTTAAAAGAAGAAACCCGAGACGAACTTCGACCTTTGATTTTTCTCTCTGAAAATAATTCTTAATGAAGCGATGATTCAACAGTAAAAAAAAAAACGACTTTTTCTTTATACTATGATCATTGATTAATCTAGCAAGAATATTCACTCTCTGCTGGGATTAAGTATCTAAGTTTTAATGTAATGAAATATAATAAATTAGAAAGAATAACGAAATTAAATAAGAACGCATATAAAAAGTTTACACTTATTTTGGTTATATTTTAATTGGTTTATATATAAAATCATTCGCAATATAATTCGTAATATATATGACACATTGCAGGAGTTTAAACGCACAAATAACATGGACTGTTTTGAAGCAAATCTAACTCAGTTTTTCAAAGAGACATCATTAATAAAAAATTTAAAAAAGATTCAATTCTTTTGAGTATAGATTAAATACTCATTGATAAAAGTACGCAATTACTGCGGGTATTGCGGCGTAAGCAGTGATGTAGTTTCGGTTACAAACTGGCACATAATCTTCATTATAATAAGATAAGTAAAAGTAAGTAAAGTCATCGGGGTGGTATAAAGTTGCTATCAGCCAGACTGGAGGGAGTCTATCCCTGTTTCACTTGCGCTAGACCAAGAATTTTTTTTGGCATCTGATGTGGAGCGTCACACCTACCATCAGGTCCTTACTTTACCGCACATACTAGTGCAAGTCATACGCTGAGTTGGCGAGGGTCGGTATCGAACCAGGAACGTTGTTGTTCCTAGGCGGACTGAGCTAAACCGGGAAAATGTTGTACTTTATATTTCACAATAAAGATAAGACCAACAGTCCGAAAAATAGTACACAGAAAATTGCCAAAAAATGTATACTAAGAAAGAATAAAGCAGTTAATATTTCATATATTGGTTTATGAATTATTCCAATTTTATTTTGAGGGAGTGAGATATTACTATTATCTCAAATTTAACGATTTCGAAGTAATACAAATTCTCTCACAACAACCATGATGAATAATTATTTCTAACTAACAAACTTTTATAGATTTATTTTATTTTCATCCCTTAAAATGTTGATTTAGACAAATTTTCCAGAATCTCTCTCTCTCTCTCTCTCTCTCTCTCTCTCTCTCTCTCTCTCTCTCTCACACATATATATATATATATATATATATATATATATATATATATATATATATATATATAATGTATTTGTTATTATTATAAATTACTTACAACCTGTGAATATACCATATTATCAGAATTTGCATTTGACCTGATAGTGTTGCTACATGATAACGGTCGCACAATTAAGGAATACGAGTATCAATATATATATATATATATATATATATATATATATATATATATATTACCAACCCCTCCGCACGAGCAGGATGCGACACTTCAATTTCTTAAGTGGGATTTAATAGGTTTGACTTTAGACTGGTTACCTAGCCATGGTTAAAGAGTCCAGTCTGCCCTGCTATTTACCCATAGCTGGAAGGGAGAATTGGATTCATACCATTCCCAAGGGTATTAGCGTCATGTGAAATTACAACAGCTGCGTGCAGGAATTGAACTCGGGTTGATGAGTTCCAGCGACTCTAACAATTAGTCCACGCGCCTACACGAGTATTAATATATAGATTGTTAAAATACCTTCTCTCATACAGAATCACTTTTTCTCATAAAAATGTTTTTCTGTTAAAATCTTCCATTGTTTGCATTAAGTGTGTTTGCCAAATCTTCCCTAGATTTACGTTCAACCCATTTGGCCATTCACAGAGGATAGAATAACAGACACATTCCGATTATTAATATAGATTTATGACTGAATAAAATGAACAAACGTAAAAGGAAATATCAAACAATCCCAGTTATCTCTGTATTTTAGCATCAACTCAATATCCTTTTCTGCTTTTGTTAACATTACCATTTTTATTCTTTCGATTTCCTTTGTGTTCCTTTGAGATCAACGATTCTTTCTTTTTTTTTCTTTTTTTCTTTTTTTTTTTTTCGAATCCGGATTTTTATTATTGGCACAATTGTCTTTGATTCAGTCTGAAGAATTTTCTGAATATATTAAACTCTATTCCACCCCACAAAAAGTGAACGGGTTTTTGTTTATCTAATCAGTTCTTTCAGAACCCGCTTCACCTTGCTACCATAACTGAAAACGATTATACAAGGGTAAGTCAAAAGGTAATGCCATTTTGTTTAGGACAGGTATATTTAGCAACACAGGAACATGTATCATACATAAAAATGAAGCTGATCCTCTGTGGATCACATCCCTACTTCTTCACATAGTCACGGTCTCTAGCAATAGCAATGTTCTACCTTCGAATGAGAACATGTATCCCTGTCCCGTAAAATTCTGTTGACTGTTCTTTAAGCCACTTCTTCACTACAGATTTCACTCCCTCGTCATTGGAATAATGTTTGCCTCTCAAACCCTCTTTCATATGACTGAAGAGATGATAGTCTGGGGCAGACATTATTTATAGTGAAATATGTAGTGAAGAAGTGGCTCAAAGAACAGTCAACAGAATTGGAACTATTAAACCTAGAAAAGGAGCTATTTAACCCATAAACGATGATTTACAATTTCATTACATGTAAATCCTACTCTGGTCTTTGCAATAAATAAAAATAAATATACAATAACAATCGATATAATACTTAATACACATATTATTTGAAAATATTTAATTCTACAGAAACTTCAAGATCAATATAGTTGCATAGCGTAAATTATTCAAGAGTACCGGACAATATAACATCGAAATTACCAAAATAACTTCAATAATTCTCAATTTTAATATTATAAATAAAACAAACAGATAACTATTTTAAAAATTCATTTTAATTTTACGTTGGGCATTTAAGCGACGCAAGACATTTGGAATATTTCATTTTTAAAATTGGGTGAAATAAAATGGAACATATAAGTAATCTGCGATTAAGCGACACTATAAAATCTGGATTTATGGGTACCTCACGTGGTGTAATCATTAGCAAGCTAGATTCGTATACAATTGTTAATGAGTTCGATTCTTATTGGGTGCCCCATTTTTCTTGCCTTGTGCCACATCTAAGCTGAGCTCAGTAAATAACAATAATCTGGATTTATATTTTTACATTGCATCTTGGACGATTTGTACGGTTTCATGTTTAACAAGAGGGTGTTACAGGATGATAACGGACGGAAGATTTAGAACAAGCGTACTAATATATAGATTAAAAGGACCATATGACCTTTAGGCACCCCTTTTGGATCTAGATTAAGAAAGGATATGTTTTTCATTTACACCGTCAATATCCGGTTGTTTTAACAGAGGATTTTTAGATTTAAAAAAAATTATAACCCTAGCCCCTAACTCTTACCCCTAACCCTAACCTCTAACAAACAACCGGATATTGACGGTGTAAATGAAAATCATGTCCTTTCTTAATCGAGATGAAAAGGGGTGCCTAAAAGTAATATTGTCTGATTAAAAGCTTAGCATTTTAATTGAATATAAATAATTCCTATTGATTTACTACTATGTAAACGCTACAACTACTACTAATACTACTACTACTACTACTACTACTACTATAATTTGTGATAAGGAGGAGACTCTATGTGCAGCTGACCTCTATCTTAAACGGTCATTTCTGTGTAATTATGACTGCGGTTCATGCTTGTCAATTCACACCATTCATACTCTGTGCTCTTCGAAGAGATCGCTTACAATTACTGAAATTTCCATCCAACTCGTTGGGGTAAGTAATATCATTATGAAGCGAGGAGAGTGAGAGGGGACAGTAAAGAAGAGAGAGAGATAAGTCGTTGATCTCTAGCCAAAATATTATGTTTACTTGTCTGAGGTGTCACCTCCAGCTCGATCGGAACAGGCAAAATATTGACAGGTTAGAATAAGATACCAACTGAAAAAGGGTGACCCACAAACAGTAACGGGTCAGTGTTTAACCCCTGACCGACCAATAGCTTTTAAATAATCGGAGATTTAAAAAAATCTATTGGCTGATAAGTCTCAAGCAGATAATATTTCTCCAAGTTATTATTATTATTATTATTATTATTATTATTATTATTATTATTATTATTTTCACTCCTTTTGAATTTTTTTTACTTCAGCATTAGCTGATGGTATTTCACTGGAGTCTTGAGTGACAACAGCCCTCCTCCGGACTCCAGGACTCTTCTGACTATTCGAGCCGATTGCAGCAGTACAGTAGTATGGATGTTCTCAATTCTTCTTCTGATTTCCAGATCCTCTAGTCTTTTTTCCAAGTTTATTGGGACAGTTCCAAGTGCACCAATTACAATTGGTATCACTTTCACCCTCATATTCCACAGGTTTTTCAATTCTCTGACAAGGTCCAGGTATTTTTCCATCTTCTTTTTTTCCTTCAACTTCACCTGTTGTGATCTGCTAGAACCCAAAGTCCACCAGTTAACACATTCTCTTTTTTTCTTTTCTTTTTGTTAATCAACACTAGGTCTGGTCTCCTGGCTTGGATAGGGTGATCGGTCTTTATCTCAAAGTCCCAGATAATTTGTTGCGTTTCATTCTCAAGAACAGATTCTGGTTTATGTATATATCATTTTGTTGTATGGTCAAAATTTATTTTTTTGCATAATTCCCAGTGGATCACCTTCCCAGCCCAGTCCTGCCTAGCTTTGTATTTCCGTTGTGCTAGTTTGCTACATTCGCTTAATACATGGTTTACAGTCTGATCTCTGTCACACGCACAATCTACAGTTACTGTTTAGTTGTGTCTTATCAATTTTTGTTTTGATATAATTTGTTCTAATGGCATTATTTTGTGCAGCAGTTATTAGTGATTCTGTTCCTCTCTTGGGGCTTCCTCTTTATAACCATGTCCAACTCTTTTGACGTGCAACCTCTCCGATTTGCCGTTTGAAGTGTCCACATAATTGTTTTTCTTCCCATCTTTGTTTTCTAGTTTTCGTTGTTTTTCTGATTGTCCATATATTACATTCATATTTTTAGATTCCAAAAACAGATATTTATTTAATAATTACTTTAGTTTATTATTGTTATCTAATAATTTTTGTAGAAACCCTATATTGAAAATTTAGGGCCCCTCCATTTAAACAGAACAAATATGGATGTATATTTTTTTGTTTATAGGATAATAGCCAATTAAATCCAAAAGAATAAAACAAAAGATATACAAAAATTATTTTTTTAGTTTTTATTTTACATTTTATTTTCCGATTTTCGTTACTTAATTTCTGCCAGGATAGCTCCCTTAAATTTGTTTCTACTATTTAGAATAGTCTTCTGTCTTATTATTTATACTGTTATTAGTTTCAACTTTATATAACCCCCACCGATATTTTGCGCCCCCACCAAAAAAAACATGGTGGGTCAAAGTCAAGTGACTTTTAAAAAATCAGAACGTTTTGAAAGAAAACTGATGCATTATAAATTTAATTCATTGATAAATCAACACTGAAAATTTCATTAAAATCGGATAATTCCCTGATTTGGGGGATTTTTTTTCAATCGGGGGTGTGGGGTAAACTTATTTTGTAAAATTTGGATTTTTCCTGCAACTTTGCCAGGTCTTAATATTTGTCATTTAGAAGAATTTTTTGTATCTTTACCCTTCACAAAATATAAATATAAATGAATATAAACGAACGTGGTTTGCATGAGAAAACCGTTTATCAACATATCCACAGAAAAAAGTTCATAGTATTAAACGAACCCAAGCACTACAATTATGATACAGATATAAGCCTTACAGTAGACGGTAGTTGCACGAGTAGGGTAGGTCGATTTTGAAACTGTACCGTCTCCCATGTGGTGAAAGTTTCAAATTAGCATAATGAATTACCACAGAAAACATTTTTCTTCCAAACTTTGCCTTCATTTGAGGAAACAGATTTCAATCTTCTAAAGGGTTAAATTACTATTATAGCTTAATTATTAGCTAAAAAAGCAGCATTCAGTGGTGTCGACGTGATAGGGGAAAATGTTCAATTTGAATTCTAGTTATAGTATTTTATTCCTTTCGTTTAAAATGATAAGCTTTTCTGTTTTAAACATTGAAATTGCTAACCAATTTCTAGGTTAAATTTTGCGAAAACGAGGATTTTTTAGAGCATTCTAGTAGACGATCTCTCATGCTATTTCCTCAAACAATTGTGTGTGTAAGAAATCTAGTTTTTGGTATCAGTATTTACCATATTAATACATAACTTGTGCATTTCTTTAGTGTAAAATCAACCTACCCTATTGCACAAGAATGCTGCGTGCGGTCATAAACAAATTGTGGAAATAACAACCCACACGAAAGCAGCTGTTCGGCCACTTCTCTCCTATCACACAAACCATCAGAGTAAGACAAACAACACATCCTCGACAAGCAAGGACGAACTCATAATTAACGTTCGCCTGTGAAAAACTGTACATGGGCACGCCGGTGTGAGTCGCCCAGCAAGGACCTACATCGATCAGCTCTGCGCGGATTCTTGATGCTGCGCTGAGGACCTCCCGGGAGCCATGACCGATAGGAATGGTTGGCGAGAGATTGTCATGGATATACCTGCTGCTAGTACCCTGTATGTGTACCATTTGGGGAGCAGATCAACTTTCCTTTTTTTTCTCTCTCATACGTTAATGTGAATTTTTCTATTAAACATTTTTAGATGGATATCTTCTATCAAAATGGAATAAAAAAAAAACAGACACAAAAACCGATTATCCAATGGGCTTCGATGAATATTGCCTTCATCAGATATTTGATTTAATCTTAAAATTGAGAGAGGATTGCAGCTTGCCATGATTAAGATTTTTTTCCTTCTTTTTTAATGAAGAACTTGAAAGTGCATCAGCGACGAACCCTCAAAGGCCGTTCTGTTTAATTTTCTGAAGTGGCTGACGAAAAACCAAGGTTAATTAAATCATCTTGTAGCTTAATTCGAACAGGTGATAGGAAGCACATGCCAAGGTCAGAAAGAAGAAAAAGGAAAAAGCCCCCCCTCCAAAAAACAAAAAAACAAACAAACGAAGTGGCAATAACGAAAACGTTCGGAGACGCGATCGAAGATGACAGGTATTGATTTTTCTTTTGACTACAAATGATCTAAACATATCAAAATAGAGTGTGCACTATCTGAATAAAATTTTAAACCGAGAAACATTGCTTTCTTTTATTTTATTCAGACTCGAAGCGAGTGTGCATATTTTATATTCTGGTGTAATGAAATAAAGAACAGAGAAACTTTACGCTTTATTCAGCACATGCTTAGTTAGTATAAAGAGGACTTATTTATAAGCATGAACAGTCCATTTGAAAAATATAGACAGTGGGGAAAGAAATCTTCCCCACAACCGGTTTAAATAAAACTGTGTTTAATGAATATTTAGTTGGTGTTATTGATTTCTAATATTATTGTTTTATTCTTAAACGTAGTAAAGAAGAATCCTATATATAATTTTATATTGAAATCAATTCAAACAAAACAAATAAGTAATCTTTTTTGTGTTTTTATTTAATTTTATTAGGATTTCTAATTCAGTATGATATTTAACTATATCATGAATTAAATTCTTGTGCCAGGAGGGCGCATGATTTTGCTGGTAAATAGAATCTTTGAAAATAAAAAAAATGACTGGCGTCGGTACTTGCTTCTGAGAAGTTTTATATTGTTCCGTTCTGTTAAATCTGTTTTCTCATACGTTAATGTGATTTTTTTGATTAAATATTTTCAGATGGAAAATTTCACAAAAACTGAAAAAACAAAACGAAAACAAACAAATATAAAAAAGAAACTGGGAAAATTACTTGTGGTGGGACTTGAATCTGAGAAAATTGATATATTTTAACCTAATGCGTTTATGTGAATTTTTTGCTATGGTTTTTGTGGCCATTTTTAGACTGCAAGAGAGAGTAATTTACAGGAAAGATCCTTGTTGTTCCTTAATGTTGAGTAGAATCCTTTGTGTCTCGGTGTTCCTCAGTGTTGAGTAGAATATTTTGGTTGTTCCTCGGTGTTCTTTAGTGTTGGGTAGAATCCTTTGGTTGTTCCTCGGTGTTCTTTAGTGTTGGGTAGAATCCTTTGGTTGTTCCTCGGTGTTCTTTAGTGTTGGGTAGAATCGGTGTTCTTTAGTGTTGGGTAGAATCCTTTGGTTGTCCCTCGGTGTTCTTAATGTTGGGTAGAATCCTTTGGTTATTCCTCGGTGTTCTTTAGTGTTGAGTAGAATACATTGGTTGTTCTCGTGTTCCTTAGTGTTGGGGTAGAATCCTTTGGTTGTTCCTCGGTGTTCTTTAGTGTTGGGTAGAATCCTTTGGTTGTCCCTCGGTGTTCTTTAATGTTGGGTAGAATCCTTTGGTTGTTCCTCGGTGTTCCTTAGTGTTGAGTAGAATATTTTGGTTGTTCCTCGGTGTTCTTTAGTGTTGGGTAGAATACTTTGGTTGTTCCTCGGTGTTCCTTAGTGTTGGGTAGAATCCTTTGGTTGTTCCCTCGGTGTTCTTTATTTGGTAGAAATCCTTTGGTTGTTCCTCGGTGTTCTTTTAGTGTTGGTAGAATCCTTTGGTTGTTCTCGGTGTTCTTTAGTGTTGGGTAGAATCCTTTGGTTGTTCCTCGGTGTTCCTTAGTGTTGAGTAGAATATTTTGGTTGTTCCTCGGTGTTCTTTAGTGTTGAGTAGAATACTTTGGTTGTTCCTCGGTGTTCTTTAGTGTTGGGTAGAATCCTTTGGTTGTTCTCGGTGTTCTTTAGTGTTGGGTAGAATCCTTTGGTTGTTCCTCGGTGTTCGGTGTTCTTTAGTGTTGGGTAGAATTCTTTGGTTGTTCCTCGGTGTTCTTAGTGTTGGGTAGAATCCTTTGGTTGTTCCTCGGTGTTCCTTAGTGTTGAGTAGAATATTTGGTTGTTCCTCGGTGTTCTTTAGTGTTGGAGTAGAATACTTTGGTTGTTCCTCGGTGTTCCTTAGTGTTGGGTAGAATCCCTTTGGTTGTTCCTCGGTGTTCTTTAGTGTTGAGTAGAATATTGGTTGCTCCTCGGTGTTCTTTAGTGTTGGGTAGAATCCTTTGGTTGTTCCTCGGTGTTCTTTAGTGTTGGGTAGAATCCTTTGTTGTTCCTCGGTGTTCCTTAGTGTTGAGTAGAATATTTTTGGTTGTTCCTCTCTTTAGTGTTGAGTAGAATATTTTGGTTGTTCTCGTGTTCTTAGTGTTGGGTAGAATCCTTTGGTTGTTCCTCGGTGTTCTTTAGTGTTGGGTAGAATCCTTTGGTTGTTCCTCGTGTTCTTTAGTGTTGGGAAACTTTGTTGTTCCTCGGTGTTCTTTAGTGTTGGGTAGAATTTGGTTGTTCCTCGGTGTTCCGTTGTTCCTCGTGTTCTTTAGTGTTGGTAGAATCTTTGGTTGTTCCTCGGTGTTCTCGTGTTCTTTAGTGTTGGGTAGAATCTTTGGTTGTTCCTCGGTGTTCTTTAGTGTTGGGTAGAATCCTTTGGTTGTTCCTCCCTTTGGTGTTCCTCGGTGTTCGGTTGTTCCTCGTGTTCTTAGTGTTGAGTAGAATTTTGGTTGTTCCTCGGTGTTCTTTTAGTGTTGAGTAGAATACTTTGGTTGTTCTCGGTGTTCCTTAGTGTTGGGTAGAATCCTTTGGTTGTTCCTCGGTGTTCTTTAGTGTTGAGTAGAATATTTTGTTGCTCCTCGGTGTTCTTTAGTGTTGGGTAGAATCCTTTGGTTGCTCTCGGTGTTTCTTTAGTGTTGGGTAGAATTCCTCGGTGTTCTTTTAGTGTTGAGTAGAAATTTGGTTGTTCCTCGGTGTTCCTTAGTGTTGGGTAGAATCTTTGGTTGTTCCTCGGTGTTTCTTTAGTGTTGGGTAGAATCCTTTGGTTGTTCCTCGTGTTCTTTTAGTGTTTGGGTAGAAATCCTTTTGTTGTTCCTCGTGTTCTTTAGTGTTGGGTAGAATCCTTTGGTTGTTCCTCGTGTTCTTTAGTGTTGGGGTAGAATCCTTTGGTTGTTCCTCGGTGTTCTTTAGTGTTGGTAGAATCCTTTTGGTTGTTCCTCGTGTTTCTTTAGTGTTGGGTAGAATCCTTTGGTTGTTCCTCGGTTGTTCTTTAGTGTTGGGTAGAATCTTTGGTTGTTCCTCGGTGTTCTTTAGTGTTGGGTAGAATCCTTTGGTTGTTCCTCGGTGTTCTTTAGTGTTGGGTAGAATCCTTTGGTTGTTCCTCGGTGTTCTTTAGTGTTGGTAGTGTTCTAGAATGTTCCTCGGTGTTCCTTAGTGTTGAGTAGAATATTTTGGTTGTTCCTCGGTGTTCTTTTAGTGTTTGTAGAATTTTGGTTGTTCCTCGTGTTCTTAGTGTTGGGTAGAATCCTTTGGTTGTTCCTCGGTGTTCTTTAGTGTTGAGTAGAATCTTTGGTTGTTCCTCGGTGTTCTTTAGTGTTGAGTAGAATCCTTTAGTTGTTCCTCGGTGTTCCTTAGTGTTGGGTAGAATCCTTTGGTTGTTCCTCGGTGTTCTTTAATGTTGGGTAGAATCCTTTGGTTGTTCCTCGGTGTTCTTTAATGTTGAGTAGAATCCTTTAGTTGTTCCTCGGTGTTCCTTAGTGTTGGGTAGAATCCTTTGGTTGTTCTGGTGTTCTTTAGTGTTGAGTAGAATATTTTGTTGTCCTCGGTGTTCTTTAGTGTTGAGTAGAATCCTTTGGTTGTTCCTCGGTGTTCTTAGTGTTGGGTAGAATCCTTTGGTTGTTCCTCGGTGTTCTTTATGTTGGGTAGAATCTTTGGTTGTTCCTCGGTGTTTTTAATGTTGAGTAGAATCCTTTAGTTGTTCCTCGGTGTTCCTTAGTGTTGGGTAGAATCTTTGGTTGTTTCTCGGTGTTCTTTAATGTTGAGTAGAATCCTTTAGTTGTTCCTCGGTGTTCCTTAGTGTTGGGTAGAATCCTTTGGTTGTTCCTCTTCTTTAGTGTTGGGTAGAATCCTTTGGTTGTTCCTCGTGTTCCTAGGTTGTTCCTCGGTGTTCCTTAGTGTTGAGTAGAATTTTGGTTGTTCCTGGTGTTCCTTAGTGTTGGGTAGAATCCTTTGGTTGTTCCTCGGTGTTCTTTAATGTTGAGTAGAATCCTTTAGTTGTTCCTCGGTGTTCCTTAGTGTTGGGTAGAATCCTTTGGTTGTTCCTCGGTGTTCTTTAGTGTTGGGTAGAATCCTTTGGTTGTTCCTCGGTGTTCCTTAGTGTTGAGTAGAATATTTTGGTTGTTCCTCGGTGTTCCTTAGTGTTGGGTAGAATCCTTTGGTTGTTCCTCGGTGTTCCTTAGTGTTGGTAGAATCCTTTGGTTGTTCCTCGGTGTTCTTTAATGTTGAGTAGAATCCTTTAGTTGTTCCTCGGTGTTCCTTAGTGTTGGGTAGAATCCTTTGGTTGTTCCTCGGTGTTCTTTAGTGTTGGGTAGAATCCTTTGGTTGTTCCTCGGTGTTCCTTAGTGTTGAGTAGAATATTTTGGTTGTTCCTCGGTGTTCCTTAGTGTTGGGTAGAATCCTTTGGTTGTTCCTCGGTGTTCCTAATGTTGAGTAGAATCCTTTAGTTGTTCCTCGGTGTTCCTTAGTGTTGGGTCTCGGTGTTTTTAGTGTTGGGTAGAATCCTTTGGTTGTTCCTCGGTGTTCCTTAGTGTTGAGTAGAATATTTTGGTTGTTCCTCGGTGTTCCTTAGTGTTGGGTAGAATCCTTTGGTTGTTCCTCGGTGTTCCTTAGTGTTGGGTAGAATCCTTTGGTTGTTCCTCGGTGTTCTTTAGTGTTGAGTAGAATATTTTGGTTGTCCCTCGGTGTTCTTTAGTGTTGAGTAGAATACTTTGGTTGTTCCTCGGTGTTCCTTAGTGTTGGGTAGAATCCTTTGGTTGTTCCTCGGTGTTCTTTAATGTTGGGTAGAATCCTTTGGTTGTTCCTCGGTGTTCCTTAGTGTTGAGTAAAATCTATAGGTTTAAATGGTGGCCTTCAGCACACCTTATCTGTAAAAATATTCCAACATTTCTAAAAAAATTTTTTATAAAAACAACGAAAAAGAAAGAAACTGCGTACAAAATGATGCTAATGATCTAAACATATCCGAATAGAATGTGCACTATCTGAATAAGGCTTTGAACAGAGAAATCTTGCTTTTTTTCCATTCAGATTTGCTTTATTTCATTCTTTTAGTTATTGAAGATCCCATTCACACTGGGATACAAACAAATATATTTCTTATTATAATGTAAGTTGTGTATTTGTCTGTCTTGTAACCGAAACTATATTACTAAGCCAGTCACAATTCCCTTAGTTATTTACGTCATATTCTTCATTTTATATAAACCTCAATTATTAATAAAATCATTTTTATATTACTAATACTGTAAACCATATCTACATACTAATAACCTGCAATTGTATTTATGTATACAACAAAATAGAGGTTTTCAGTGTGAGCGGGAAGACTAATTTGCATATTGATAATACAAATTTGATTTTAATAAATATCTAATTGTTTGGGTTTATTTTGATATATATAAGCAAAAATCTCGGGGTAAATCTTAAAAGAAATCGATTAACAAGAAGAAGTGAATGTAATTTTTATTCTTTACTTTCTATTCTAACTAAATAGTTAAATTAGGAAAATTTAGCCATAAAAGACGGGTGTTAAGTAAGAGTAAGTTTCAGTTATTCTATTTTTCGATCGTCCCCCCCCCCACTCTGTTTCAAATCTTTTTATTTGCATTATTTAGTTTCATTAGCCATTCTAATTTAATATAATATTTTATTACATTAAAACTTAAATACTTGAACCCGGGGGGTGCATATATTTGCGTATACAACTTATCGATTATTGGTGTGATATGCAGATTTAATAAATTAAAAAAAATCCATCAGCCAAAACAGTCAAATGTTTTCATACAAAAAAATATTTGATAGAGAAAAATACGGAAATCCGATAGTGAATATAACTTTTCAATCCTCGAATTTTAAGCGTTGCAAAAGGAAATATCTATTTTTCTATATCTAGAGGTAATTCCGCAATTCTTTTTTGAAAATATAAAGATTATCTTCGAACAATGCTTTCGATTTTGGTTGGCTTCAACGTCCTGACTAGGACCATCAGAATAATTAATATAACTTACTAATTCTTTGAATTTTTTTTAGATGAGGCTTGATAATTTGGATTATTTGGACTATTGATTCATTCATTTTGATGTATGATACATGTTCCTGTCTTGGTAATTATATCTGTCCTAAAAAATGGTGTTACTTTTTGAATAACCGTCATATATATATATATATATATATATATATATATATATATATACATATATAACACATGCAATTTCCATTTTATTCAGGTTCTTTTTCCAGATTTGGGGAGATTGTTCCAAAGACTACAACTACAATTGGTATCATTATCATCTTCCTGTTCTTCAACCCATTCAGTTCTCTGGCAAGGTCCAGGTTATCGCTTTCCTTAACTTTTATTTTGTTGCCTGTTGGCACGACGAATTCTACCAGAAGACATATTATCTTATTTTTCCTAATTATTACTAGGTCTGGTCATCTGGATTAGGGGATCCATTTGTATCTCAATTTCTCAAAGAATTGTATGCGTTTCATTTCTGAGGACATTATTATTATTATTATTATTATTATTATTATTATTATTATTATTATTTCTTTTTATGTTACGTTCAATCAACGAAAGTGGAGCCAAGGGCGTTGCATTCCGATTTTGATAAAATTTCAATAACAATCTAGATCCATTGCAGAAACGAATAGAAAAATCCAGAGAATCATTTGAAATAAAGATAAATAAATAAAACCAAAAAAAGAGATTTTGATATTACTGAAACGATTGTTACCGAAAAAACTACTGAAGAAAAACAGCAAAAAAGGAGAGAGAGAGAGAAGGGTGGAGAGAGTGAGAAAAAAGAGGAGAGAGAGAGAGAAAGAAAGAGGAGAGTGGGGAAGAAAGAAAGAAAGAAAGGGGGAGAGTGAGGGAGAGATTAAAATCAATTTCTCAAAAGACGACACAGTTTTGCTTCGAGGTACCCGGATGATTGTGCCTTTTTGTACTTCCGGCTATAATTATAAAACCCGTACATTTTATAACGATTTTTGTCGATTGTATACGTTACTTAAATCTTCAGATCTTTTTTTTTTACTCATCTTTTTTTTTTTTCATTTTTCATTTTTTTAAAAGATTCATTTCATTTTATGTCCCATTTTGTATTTATTTTCATTATCACTCTCATCACAAAACCATCGCATATCACCCGAGGCAAAAGCAGATTTTACCTGACACTGGTTTTCATTCTTAACGGAAGTTTGAAATCTTACCTTATGTGGAAATTAAAATAATAATAAAATAATAATAATAATAATAATAATAATAATAATAATAGCCAGTATCCAAAAGCTTAGAAAAGAGACTAGAGTAACTGGAAATCAGTGGGAGAATTGAAACCATCCAGACAAGAGCATTGTTGAAATAAGCTAGAATACTTAGAAAAGATCTGAGGAGACTTATTGACTCCAGTGAAAAACCATCAGCTCAAGTTTGTGTGAAAACCTGACAAGGAGTTTAATAATAATAATAATAATAATAATAATAATAATAATAATAATAATAATACATTTAGAGAAAAAGAGAACTATAGATACCTGGGAATATTAGAAGCGGACGCCATCAAACAAATAGAAATATTTTAAAAAGTAAGAAAGGAATACTTCAGAAGAACAAGAAAGCTCTTAGAAACCAAGCTATGTAGCAGAAACTTTATCAAGGGAATAAACACATGGGCGGTCCCTCTTGTAAGATACTCGGGACCATTCCTAAAATGGACAAGAGAGGAGCTCCGATAGACTGACCAAAGGACAAGGAAACTGATGACCATACACAAGGCATTCCACCCGAGAGACGACACAGACACATTCTATGCGCCAAGGAAAGAGGGGAAAGGGTCTTGCCAACATTGAAGACTGTGTAGATACGGCAATCCGAGCACTTGACGAATACACTAAGAACAGTAAGGAAAGACTAATTGCAGCAGCCAGGAAAACCAATTGCAACACACTGACAAACAGAAATACATCAAAAACTAAAAAAAACGAAATGGGAAGAAAAACAACTACATGGGTACTTTAAGCGCCAAACTCAGGAATATCACACCAGAAAACATAGACATGACTTAAGAAAAGAAAACATCAAAAGAGAAACCGAATCCCTTATAATAGCTGCACAAGACAATGCGATTAGAACAAATTATATGAAAGCAAAATAGATAAGACACAGCTGAATAGCAATTACAGAATGTGTGGAGATAGAGACGAAGCTGCCAACCATATAATAAGCGAATGCAACAACTAGCACAAAGAGAGTACAAGACTAGGCACGACTCTGTGGGAAAGGTAATCCACTGGGAATTGTGCAAGAAATTCAATTTTCACCATACAACCAAGTGGTATATGCACAAACCTAAACCTGTCCTAGAGAACGAGACGCATAAAATTTTCTGGGAACTTCGAGGTAAAGACGGATGACCTAATCCCGGCCAAGAGGCCGGACCTAGTACTGATTGACAAGAAAAATAGAACCTGTCATCTTGTGGATTTTGCCGTCCTGGCCGGCCACCGAGTGAAAATGAAAGAAAGCGAAAAGATTGACAAAAATGTGGACTTTGCCAGAGAACTGGGGAGAACTGAGGAAAGTTAAAGGTGATGCCAATCGTAATTGTGCCGTTGGAACGATCCCCAAATCTCTGGAAAAGAATTTGGGTGAACTGGAAATCAGAAGAATCAAGACCATCCAAACTACAGCAAAGTTGGGATCGGCTAGAATACTCAGAGGAGTCCTGAAGACCTGAGGAGACTTGATGTCACTCAGCCTCCAGTGCACCACCAGCTACAACAGGTGTGAAAACTAATAATAATAATAATAATAATAATAATAATAATAATACAAAATTAAGAATTACCTGAACAGCTCATTATAACAGGAGCATAAGTGTTGGTAGTAGCCGATAAAAGAATTGCAACGTTTCTTTTCAGGCGGTTATTGTTATCACTGTAACGGAATGTGCGTTATTGTTTCGACATTACGAAGGTTGTCTTAGTAAATTTGTTGGTTTGAAAACCATTGTTCGTTGCTAACATTTTCAGTAGTTTTGGAAGAAACCCGGACAATTTTTTGTTAAAGCGTTTGTGTAGAAAGATATATCCTCATATATATATATATATATATAATATATATATATATATATATATAGAGAGAGAGAGAGAGAGAGTTTTCCCTCAACAAATGATCATATCACCCTATCAGTACATTTCATGCCCTTTCTTTTGTGTCTTGTCAAACACTTTAAAAAGCAATTTTAAAAACTTTCTAAAAACATTTTTACAATGGATGTTTCTTCTGACGACGACCTAAGGTCGAAACTTGTTGAGAACAATTAAAAAATAAATAACATAGAGGAAATATTCCCTTTTTGGTCTAATCAATTTTTGTTCATGTTTGTGTTTGAATTTTAAGATGGAATCTTGATACTTGAGGACTGTCCCTATACTCACTGTCCTTTTGAGGTATTTACTCGGGTTGAGATAAAATAAGGTAAAACACCTTATTTTTACAAGTTGTGAAACTTTTATTTGTCATGAATTTTTTGTATCCCGTGACGTTATTTGTCAGAGTATTCAGGGTACGTATTCGGGACCTACATTAAGTTCGATTCAATCTTTTTCCAAGGAAATTAGAAAAGAATGAATATAGACGATTTTGAAAAGTGATTTTTTTATTGAATGTACAAATTACGAAAATAACCATCATTACTTTAGATAGATTTTTCATCATGCATAATGGCTAAGGTGGGAGAATAATTTCTCATTCGCCAGTTATGGGAAGAGGCATCAATGAATGCCCTGTAATTGCACATTATAAGTTAATAAGAAATCTTATATATATATATATATATATTATATATATATATATATGTATGTATATATACATATATATATATATATATATATATATATATATATATATTATATATATATATAAGAAATATGGATTTTAACATCATTTTTTTCGTTCTATGCCTTGAATATATCTTCTGGTTTCTTAAAAATATCATGTGTTTATTAGCAGTTTGTGGCATCTCCGAAATATTTTACACACACACACACACACACACACACACACACATATATATATATATATATATATATATATATATACATATATATACACGCATGTACGTATATATATATGCATGTATGTATATATATAAGCAGGTATATATATATGCATATACGCATGAATATATATATACGCATGTATATATATATATATATATATATATGTATATATATATATATATATATATATACATATATGTACATACGTATGTATGTATATATATGTATATGTATATGTATACTTAGGCGTGCTTGTATATATGTATATATATATATATATATATGTGTGTGTATAAATATATATTTACACATGTGTATATATATATATATATATCTGTGTGTGTGCGTGTGTGTGTCTGTGTGTGTGTCTGTGTGTGTCTGTGAGTTTGTGTGTGTTCATGTGTGATAAAATCTTTATTTGGTCAATTTTCTGGAACACAGACACGCTGAAAAACATTTGCCGAAATACACGCTTCAGCTAAAACAGATGCATACGACAAACAATTTTATCATTCAATTCAAAGGTTCTCAACTGTGGTCCATATGGACCTCCAGGGACCACATCACCTTTTTGGGTCTAGACAAGCAACATAAATTAATTATGAAGATACAATAGAACACGTAAACACCAAATGTCAATGCTGCGGGCTTCCACCGAAATAAAATAAAAATGCTCGTGGTCCATACATGTCACAATTTAGCACGTTAGCCAGAAACATCACGTGCATTCCTCACACCTTCAGAATTCTGTAAGACACAAAATGTATGTACATTAGGGTAGGTCGATTTTGGAACTGTAACGTCTCTCATGTGGTGGAAGTTGCAAATTAACATAAATCATTACCCCACAAAATATATTTATTCAAAGCTTTGCCTTCAGTTGAAGAAATAGATTTAAATCTGTATAACTTCTTAAAATATTATGACAAAACCCCAGATGGGTTGATATGCCGTTAAAATCAATAAACAATAAACAATAAACCTATTACAGCTTAATTAATAAGGTAAAAAGCAGCATATCGGAGGTGTCGGTGAAGATTGGATGATATTTTCAATTTGAATCCTAGTTATAATATCGTTTCATCTTAGTAAAAGAAATGTATGTTTTATATATTGAAATTAAAAAATGTTCTAACCAATTTCTGTGCCAAATTCTGCAAAAACAACGATATTTAGTGCATTCTAACTGATAATTTTTTATACTATTTCCTCAAACAATGGTGCAAGTAAGAGATCTAGGATTTGGTATCAGTATTTATTATAGCAATCCACAACTTTCATTGTTTGAGAGAATTTGATATTTAAGAAAATGAAAAATCGAACTACCCTAATATACATGTCCAAAAATAATTTCAGATTTTTATATTTTCCATAAATTTTTGCATTTTCTTTTGTTAAAATGTTCTTGCAGTTTTATTTTGTTCCCTAAGATTCAATATCATGACTTGTGGTAATGAATAATAACTAATTACATCCGCTTACGTGCTTTAATGTTCTACCAGAAAACATTACATTAATTAGCTCTGTGTGTATCGGAAAGGGTTGATGACTGATAGGGACGGGTGGCACAAGAGTGTCAATGGAATCAATGCTGTCTGCGTGGCATGATGATGAAAATTGATTTAATATACGAGTAAATTGAGTTACGAGCGCAATTAAACTCGTACGT
>CM042155.1:40397757-40422757 GCA_023376005.1 Doryteuthis pealeii
TAATCTTTTCTTGAAGAAATTTATTTAATCAGAAAGAAATACAATTGTATCTATTTGTTTTTTTGTGTTTTTTTTTTGTTTTTTTTGTTTACACCAGGTTTTGAAAATACCTCAGCTGCATTCTACGCTATAACGTATCGCTGAGAGAGTAATACAATGGAATGTTTTAGCAATTAATTATATCACCAACGGACACCCATAAAATTTGGTGAGAAATCGCCTGTAAGTGTTAAACGATATCCGCCTGAGATGATTTGTTATTTCTATTTCACCGGTCCTTTTTTACTTTCACTTATGTTGTTTTTGTTATTGTTGTATTTGTTGTTATTGTGAGGGGGGGTGATGTTTTCGGTTTTTGTATTGGATTTTTCCTGTATCTTCCTGTAACCTCTTCTTCGCCCGATACCATTTTCTCATTTTATCACATTGCACGTGCTTTTTATTTTTCTTCTTCAATATAATTTTACTAGCAAGGCCTGTGTATATACCACAGTATGATAATTTACTGATTACAACGTTGGATATGTTTACTTACGAGATATTTCAAAATAGTTCAATATGTAAAAAGTATGATAATCTGGATTTAACTCTTTCTCTCTCGCTTACTCTTTTTTTTTTCTTTCTTTCCTTCTTTTCATCTTTTGATTAAATTCGATTTAAACAGATTAGCGTTATCGCCTCCGTGCGCTCACTCAATCTCTCTATCTTTCCCCTAATCTCTTTCTCTCTTATTATATGTTTCTATGTGTAGCATGTCATTCTTCCCCCTTTCTTTATCATAAAAACGGAATTGTCCATTAATCAGCTGAGATGACGGCACTCATAAGAAGTAAGAACTCGGCAGATAAGCAACACCAGATAATCAGGATTTATTTTTTGCATTTCATCTTAGACAATTTGGATGGTCTTATTTTTAGACATAGGGTGTTGCAAGATGATAACGGTCGTACTATTAAGGAACACGAATATTAATATATAGATACTATGTTTACATTTGTTCTCTTTAAACATTTTTTTTGTTTTTTTTGTTTTGAAAAAATCAATTTTCCTTTTTTTTTATCTGAAGATTTACATTCAATTTCAATGGATAAACAATTCTGTCCCAGTTTTAAACTTGTAATGTTTCCTACAAGGAATTATTTTTTTTAATGGAATTGGATTTATTCACAGAGCATTTTCAAACAATATTTCAAATCCGCAAATTGATACCCAAGAAATGCTGTTGATTTGATTATATCACCAACTGACATCCATACCATTTGGTTAGCAATCGCCTGCGTTTCTTAAGATACTCCTCGAGACGATTCATTGTTTGTATCTCTCTCTCTCTCTCTCTCTCTCTCTCTCTCTCTCTCTCTCTCTCTCTCTCTCTCTCTCTCTCTCTCTCTCTCTCTCTCATTTAGTTACCTTGGTTTATTTGCCCCTTTTTTTACTTCTTCTTTGTCACGTGTACTCTTTCGTTTTTATAACATTGCACCAGTTACGTTTTTACTTTAATTCTTATATATATATATATATATATATATATATATATATATATATATATATATTATATGTATGTATGTATGTATGTATGTATATATATATAATGGAGAATGAATGTGAAAGGTTTTAGCATATGAAGTAACTCAATGCTAAAATAGCAGAGCAATTTAAAATCAGGGATTAAGTATCATGGTGTTAATTTTCCGTAACTGCGGTTTCATGCACAATATGCAATCTTCAGACGGTAGAATATTGAAATGTTAAAATATTAAAATGGCGGTTTGTTCAGCGTTTGTGTAACGTGAAGCGTGCTTATGGAATGGAATGTTATAATTTAAGACTTATATTTAAAAACATAAACATACGTAGGCACCCAAATGAAAAGAAATAGAAAAATAAAGGCTAGAAAAAAAATAAAATAAAATATTTAAAATAAGAAAAATTAAAAAATTAAAAAATGAATTGATAGATGAATAAATAAAATAAAATTTTAATTCAATTTTATATATCTACATATATATATATATATCCAGTATTTTCGGACTAAGGCCATTAAAAAATAAAGTTCCCGAACTAAGAGGTGAAAAATGGAAACGCAACTAAAGCCGTCAACATATAACATATAACTATAACAGTCAAGATTTAAAATTGTATTCAGGGAAACATTATATGGCAGACAGGATGATTCCGTCCTATTATAGCTTACCGTCGAATTGGCAGACAAAGGTAGCAAGCAAGCCGTAACTCCAGACGGTTACTGCATTCCCAGATGCGTAGTTCGGAATGGTGGATTATTTATCTAAGCACCATAACCACACTAAAGTCAGCAGGCAATCTGGATTCAAGGAATGGTATCATGCAGATGCAAGTATAGAATATTCGTGAGAACTATATATACCAACTGCTTCATGTACACATTCACTTAAGCTTAGTTAGTTGTTGTTATTCACTCACTTAAACGTTTGGGAGGAGCCAAATAAATGCCTGATTGAAGCTATAATTTTTTACAAGTGATTGACATTAATTACTTCAAACCATGAAATTTCTTGGAATACATTGTGAGCAAATTAATTACATTAAATATGAACACTTGAAATCATACTAATGTGTATAAACGAGTGATTATTATTATAAGATAAGAATAGCTACTTGATATCATACAATTGTGTAAAGATTAGTATGAGGAATGACTACTTGGGGCTTCAATTATTTACAAAGGGAGATTTTCATTAGTTATTTGAAACCATATAATATCTATTCTCTTAATTGAGATTTGCAAACAATTCGACGGCAATATATTTCCTTGAGATACCGAGAAAATAGACAAATGAAATCGCTTGAATAGCGAGTTCGATCCTCGCTGGGTGTCCCATACTTATGACCTTGTGCCACATCCTACTCGTAAAGAACTGTTTTGGTAAAATATCATTTTTAAAAATACAACCCTAAACACGTGGGTAGTTTGAAACGATTTTATTTTTCTAAAGTCTAGTTTTTCCTTGCTTGTTGAGTTACAATCGTATAAAATGTATTCGTTTAATTCATTATCTTTTTTACCAAATTAAAATGTAACTGTAAGAAAAGGCTAAGAATATATAATCAACAGATCATACTTATCTTCACAGGAAGGCTGTAACCGAATACAGACCCTGTACTCGGATTTATGAATTTGCCACAGGGCCTGTATTTGGTTACTGTTAGAATATTTTGTAATATAGTTATTTACTAAGCATAGCTTAGATGTGGCACAAGGCCAGATTATGGGGCACCCATTGAGAATCGAACTCACTAACAATAGTCTGCGAATCTATCTCGCTAACCATTACAATAATTGTAATATAAGGTATTCTGTAGCCCAACACCTAAACTTATAAACTTTGCGTGGGCACGTGGATGAAAGCCAGCCAATCAACACGCTCGAATACGTAGTTAGTTCAGTATTTAATCGCCGATCTTAAAAGCTGTTCATTTGCTCGTATTCGCCACGGACGAATAGATCAAGAACCAAGGACTCTGCTTAACACAAAGATTCTTCACTAAGGAACAACCAAGGATTAGTGTTAAGGAATACAAGGATTCTACCCAACACTAAGGAACTAAACTGCTCTCACATACAGACTAAAAATGACCACAAAATCGTAACAGTCACAGCCTTCATGTGAAGGTATAACATATTGATTCAACACATAGCTATTTGACTTATAGATAGGTTTAGTTTGCTTTGTTTTCTTTGTTTAATGGCGTAACAATCATCGAGGTTATTTAATGCCATTGCCATCATTATAGAAGAACATTAGTGGTGCTATTTAACCCATAGCTGGGGGTATGAGGTGGTTTATTTTGAAGTCAGTGAGTCAGTATACTTTTGGTTTAGACAACAGCAACTGGCTAAGCACAACTGAATTAGTGCCAAAACAATTGCTCAATAAGTACCAACTGTTTTGGGCACTAGTTTAGTTGTGCTTAGCCACTTGGGGAACTCAAGAATAGTTCATTCATGTATTTGGATGATTCCATTCCTTCAGTCCTGATTGGCTGCTTGGTTTCTAGCTTGCATGGGTTGTGTGGGCCATCACCATAAAACCCCCAGGAACAAGTGCCCGACATTTGAGGTGTCCAGTATGGGGTAAAATATGCAGCACTTGCGAAAAGCCTAACTATCGGTCAACAGTGTTCCGGGCAAAGAAGGAAAGTCGTCGAGCAGTGTTAAAAGCTTTGAAAATTATGAGGCTTTATAAATACTCTGGCATTCTGCAGTAGGATTGGCACAAGGTTAGATCCGTATTAATTTACGGTTCCTTGTTGCCTTGTCTTACCAATTCGACAGTAATTGGAATTTAGTATGATTATTCTACATTTTATAACTCTGTCAAGGTCATCAGTACGAAATTGAATGTAATAGCGCCACTGGAATTCGAACTCGCTAATTACGATGCCTCAGTTCAGCATGTTACATGCGGCACCATGGGACATGATGTTGGACATTTATTAGGGGACAGACTATCCAGCTTCACCGGTCAGCAGTGTTAATTACTATTTAATTGTCTAATTACTCATTTGCCAGTAGCCTTTTCCGACCTAAACGAACTGAACATTGAACTATACATTCACTAACTCCCACGTTTTAACCTAACGTTGTATCTATAGATATGTCTTGTGTACATTTAACGTATATTAAAACTTTTAGTAGCAATATATTTTGCCGTCATACGCTTGTCCTTGAACCTTACCGCCTGTCTTTCTCTCTTCTATACAGTTCCTCGTGAATTACTCCGCTAAACTAGTTCTACTTTACATTAATTTTTATAATGAATTTTATCATAAAATTCACAAGCGAGTTGATTTTACGTTTTTATCCTTTGGTTTTCATCTTTTATCATACATTCTGTAGTTTGAAAGATTATTGGACAAGTGGAAATCTAAAACAAAAGGATTAAACTATATATTAATGATAGAGATTCGCTGTCTATCAGTCTGTAACCGAAACTCCGTCACTGCTTACGTCACAATACTCAAAATCGTTAATACACAGGATAAATGAACGATAATATAACTTTTTATTTATCTTTTTTTAAATATGCAATATTAATATTATTAGAATAAATAAAAGCTGATCCTCATAATTCAATATTTAAGTCCTTTCCATTGTAATATTTACAATTTAAATAAACAAACTATAACATTAATTAAAAAGTTGTATTATTACTGTTGTAAAGGGAAGTAACCGGATAATCCCTCACGTATGCAAATGAGTACATATAAAAGAACAACACGAAGAGTAGCTCAGTGTGATGTGAGGTGATTTCCACCCACGAAGGTTGTTTTCGTATTCTCGGATGTAAACCCACGTGCTACAACTCTTCAGAAGATAAGTAATCTTTACCAATCCTCTTTTACGCTCAGAGACTTTTTACCTTGCCGGCCGAGAGCCATTTTTGTTATTTGTATTCATTGTAATAATAAACTATTATTACAACCACTCGCAATCTTCTCGTTAATGTATTTCTAATACATAACAATTACTTTAAGTGGAAAAAATCATTTACGAAATTTGTAATGAATTTTAAAAGATTACTTTTTACTTCTTTAATAAATTTGATGATTTTACTTACTTATGATCAGCCAATATCCTTCAAAAATTAAATTTTACACCGCCGGGAGGGTTGGGTTTTTTTTTTTTTTTTTTTTTTTTTGCTAGTATTTTTAATGATAATTGCAAATGTTAATGTGTCGCATTTCTTTTCAAATGTACTCCTTGAGGCCTTAGTCCAACATATACCATTTTTTAATCAGGCCGTCTCCATGAGTATATTAAAACATTCCGTGGCGAATCCGGACCTGCAATCCTGAAATTTTGGATTTCCAAATTTTAATTACTGCGATTTTTTGTACGATAACAATTTCTATAACATGTAAAGAATAAAAGACGATACAACATTTATATAGAAAATAATTTTTATGCATCTAACTATTAATACATATATAAAGGGCAGTTGTGTGTATTCTGAAACTACGAAAATAAAACAATTATTTATAAAGTAAATATATATAGACATTAAATATTACCGATACTTCCTTTTTGTACAAAAATTATGAAGATTTGATTTATATCAAAATATATTATAAATTAAAATATACATAGAAATACCATTGAAATTCATCTTAAAAATCATCTTTGTAAATCTAAAAAAAAAACACATCAATATACCAGGATTTTTTGCCCCCCTCTACCCAGGCGACGTTGAGTAGCCGCTTATTATTATTATTATTATTATTATTATTATTATTATTATTATTATTATTATTATTATTATAAGAGAAGAAGAAGAAGAAGAAGAATCAATTACAATAAGAGAAACAAAGAATCGGACAAAGGCGAGATGAAAAAGAAAATGAAAGAAAAATGAAGCAAATGAAAAGAGGTAAAAGAAAGAAGAGACAAAAGTGCTAATGACAAATCAACTGGAGCGTGTATCATTTAACACTTACAGATGATTGCTCACTACATCGTATGGGTGCCAGTCGGTGATATAATTACATGATAAATATTCCCATTGTATTTATCTCTCAATGATAGATTTTACGTTGAATGCAGCTGATGTATTTGAAAAATGTGGTGTAAATTGAGAAATAAATCGGATGCCGTAGTTTTTTAAGCATTTCATCAAGAAAACATTAAAAGACTGAAAACAAAATATAGCTGTTTATTTATTTAAATCGAGGGTAGATTTTACTTGAAACTGAATGGACTATTGATTTTGTAGAATAAACATCATACTTGTAGATAAAACATCGTACAGATAGAAGAGTTCCAATTACCATCGAAGTGTTAAGACAAGGTAACAAGGCAACAAAGAAGCCGTAACTTGATACAGATCTCACCTTGTTGCAAACCTACTGCAGAATGTCGGAGTATTTATCAGACATAACCTCACAGAAACCAAGCAGCCAATCAGGACTCAAGGAATAGAATCACCCAAATACATGAAGGGAGTATTCCTGATTTCCATAAGTACCAGCAGTTTTGAGCACCAGTCAGTAGAGCTTAATTGCTGTTCAAACCAACAGCATACTAGCTCATTTCAACATATTCAGCTCGCAACACATCTGGATATATATATATATATATGGATCTAATTAAAATATTATTTGGATGGTGAAGACTTCTCAGTTATGGTCAGAGTGAACGAAAGACGATGTCTACCACGGCAAGGCTAGCGTCCAGAAACCAGACAAAAAGAAAAGAGAACGTAACCGAATACGCTCTGCACTAAATGCTGGAACACAGTTAAATGTTCAGTTTATATAAATGAAAGTGACCACTTTCAAACCAACAGCGAATCAAGATCCAGGAAGTGAACTTGATCCAAATATACAAGTCGAATAGTTCAATTTGCTATTTAAAACAACTAAGGAGTCTGGATCCTCACAACATACTCAGCTTGCAACACAGATGGATACTAATTACCACCCGAATCTCTACAGGTTTTTATCGTAATTTATGATACAATCCCTTTGACTCCCACTCTCAGCCAATATCCTTCAAAAATTAAATTTTCTCCGGGGGGTTGGGTTTTTTTTGTGTTTTTTTTTTTTGCTAGTAATATATATATATATATATCCCGTAGTAATAGATCAAACCAAGTGATACCTTAAAAATATATTTTATACGTAAACCTAAAATAGGAAATTGTTTTATATACTCGTTAACATCGAGTAATATATATATATATATATATATATATAATATATATATATATACCAACCTCTCCGCACGGCAGGATGTGATACAAGGTCAATTTCTTTAGCGGAGTTTTACAAGTTTGAATTCAGAGTTGTCTTTCTCCTAGACTGGTTACCTAGACAAGGTTAAAAAGCCCAGTCTGCCCTACTATTTACTCATAACTGGAGGGAGAATAGTTGGATTCGTACCTTTCCCAAGTGTATTAGCGCTATGTGAAATTCAAACAGTTTCATCCAAGTTTTGAACTCTGGTCGACGAGTCCCTTTTCTTAAGATTCTAACCATTAGACCACGCGCCTCCTAACACCGGGTGTATAATGCGGCGAGAGAGAAAGAGTCAGACATACAGACAGACAGATTGAGTACGAAAGATTATGATGAGGGATTCTTACTTGTTTTTCTGTCTACTTGTTCCTGCTGCTAATTCGTCAACTATTTCCTCAGGGTTGTTTCTGTGGGCTGTTTCTCCCGGTTGATTTCTTCGGACTGGTCATCTCTTGTTTTAATGAATTAACAAGACATTGTTGTTTTTCTTTAAGTATATTATTAAACAATCCCAGCCCACAAAACCCTAGAAACCGGGCGGTGAGAAGCGACTCTCTCGGCAAGTAACTTGTCGCAACTGATTTAAAAACTAAAACTTCTCTCTCACGCCTCTACTGGTGCGTTTTTCGAGGAGTCAAGTGGAATGTCATCACAAATGAATCATTACACTAAAGGTTAGGGTAATTTTTTACTCGATCCCCGTTATTTTTAATCTAACGAAGTCTGATTCACAATTTATCTAACTACAGTACGTACATAATTCATTGGCTATCCATGAACTATGTAACAATGGTAACACGAACAGTTTTACATTTTTACTTCGTTGTAGAATCAACATAGCATACTCACCTTCACAGGAAGACAGTAACCGAATACAGATCCTACGCCAAATCCGTAAATACCTAACACATCGCCATGGTGTGGTAGTTAGTACAGGGTCTGTATTCGGTTAAAGCCTTCCTGTGAAACTCTTTGTAAAGTCAAATGAAATTGATATTGTAAATAGCGGTAAAACGGTTGAGATCAAAATCGAGTATCAATATTAATCTATACGATGTACCCATGGGAGAGCACTAACCGTTTAAGGCTCCTGATTGCCGTTTATCTCTCACCTGTATAGTTGCTCGTGCACCTACTCATGCTAGTCTAACTTCTGGCTAAAAAAGGGCCCCTCCTATAAAATTTCCAGACACTGTACCATCTTAAGAATTAACTACTCGAATAATTGTAAATATAAATACATTTAACGCGATTTCCTAATTTGTGGTCATAAAATAACTAGGGAAATGTTGACTAGCTATTAAAATCTATCAGTTAACTAATCTGTTAAAAGATGGCGTTTAACTATTTATTCGGTGTTTATGCATTAATTTTGGACTTGAATGATAATTTTAATTCTTCTGGAATAACAGTTAATTTCTAAATCAAAACTTCGGGGTTTTCCATATTTTCAATTGAAAGAACATTAAACGGTAATTTCCAATAAAATGAGTGTGGTCATAAAATAACTCAAGACGTGTTGGCGTGGCATTAAAATCTATCAGGCAATCAGTCTGTTAAAAGTGGGAGTTTTACTGTTTATTCGGTCTTCATTCATTAACTTTTGCACCTGTGTAATAATTTGAATTTTTCTGGAATAATGATTAATTTTTAAATCAAAACTCCGGGCATTTTTCACTTTTTTCAATTCCAAGAAAATTAACCATTTTTGTACAATTTTTTAAAATATAATACAAAAATATCTATAATAATAATAATAATAATAATAATAATAATAATAATAATAATACGATAATTTCCAATAAAATATGTGTGTCCCCTCCCCGAGTATATGTCCAAGCCAAAACATATAATCATCTCATTCTATATTTTTCTCCTTCAATTTTCTTCACATATTTTCTTTTGTTTCGTCTCACCCCTCTCTCTCTCTATCTTTCCCCTACTCTGTTTCTTTTTTCTTATATTTTTTGTAGCATGTCCCTTTTCTTCCTTTCTTTTTTGATAATAGAAACGTAATGGCCCCTTATTTAGCTGAGGTGACGATACTCATAGAAAATAAGAATTCTGCGGATAAGCATCACCACATACTCAGGATTTACATTTTTGCATTTCATCTTTGACGATTTGGACAGTCTCATTTTTAACCAGAGGGTGTTGCCAGATGATCATGGTCGTACTTATAACGAACACGAGTATTGATATATATATATTTGAGAAAACATACCTACTTAGTTAATGTAGATGTTTATTAAATGTAATTTTTATTACAAGATGAAAAGAGAGTTAAATTCTGGAAGAAAGACTCTATAGCAAAGATCTTCTATGCAAAGAGTAGTGACCACCTTAGAAAAATCAGTAATCGAAATCCTAATTTTTATCTAGACTCAATGTATATATAAAACATTCTTCTGGAGTAATGGTTAATTTACAAATCAAAATTTCGGGCATTTTTCTTCTTTTTTTTTTTACAATTCTAAGAAAATTAAAAAAGATAAATAATACAAACTATCTATAATAATAATAATAATAATAATATAATAATAATAATTTCCAATAAAAAGTGTATCGTCATAAAATAACCCAAGACGTATTGACGTGCCATTAAAATCCATCTGTTAAAAGAGCGCGTTTTACCGTTTATTCAGACATTATTTATTCACTTTTAATCATGTGAAATAATTTGAATTCTTCAGGAATAACAGTTAATTTCTAAATCAAAACTTCGGGCATTTTTCCTCTTTTATTCAATCCCAAGAAAAGTAATCATTTGGGTAAAAGAGTATACATTTTTTAAAAAGAATACAAAAATATCTATGATAAGAATACAAAATTATAATCTCTATTAATAATGAGATTAAGTCTCTATTTGTCTGTAACGAAAACTACGTCACTCCTTACGTCGTATTATCCAAAATCGTTATAACATAGAATTAATACACTCAAAATTTGGGTGTGCAGCCTTTGATGGTCCTCATTGTTTTTTAAAACATGTTTTGATGAATACATGCCCGGTATTTATATATAGTTTGTTTTATTTTGATATATATTTGAAGTTATCAGAAATAAGTTTCAATTTCAAATTGTTTTATTTGTTTTACTCGTTTAATAAATTGGATGATTTTACTTACTTATTCCCAAACTCTCTGACATTAAAATTTTATTCCCACCTCCTCAGGTAATAACTTTCATAAATTGATCAAAACTTCGGGGTTTTCCATTTCTTCAATTACAAGAAAATTAATAATTTTTGTACAAGAGTTCAAAATTAAAATGACCCCCAGGGGCATTTTTTTTATAATAATAATAATAATAATAATAATAATAATAATAATAATAAAGACGGATCACCTTATCCCAGCAATTAGATCAGACCAAGTGTTGATTAACAAAACAGGAAGAACTTGTCAACTGGCGGATTTTACAGTTCCAGCAGACTACAGGAAGAAGATGAAAGAAAACGAAAAGATGGACAAATACCTGGACCTTGCCAGAGAACTGAGAAAGCTATGCAATATGATGGTCAAAGGGATACTAATTGTAGTTGATGCACTGGGAACGCTCCCCAAAAGCTTGGAAAAAATTCTGGAAAATCTGGAAATCAGAAGAATTGAGACCATCCAGAATACTACATTGCTGCAATCTGCAAGAATACTCAGAAGAGTACTGGTGATCTGAGACATTGCCACTCAGATTCCAGGGAAATACCCTCAGGTAATGATGGTGTGAAAAACTATAATAATAATAATAAGGTAATTTTCAATAAAACATGTCCTCTCTCCCCGAGTAAATATCCAACCCCAAACATATAATTATCTCCTTCTATATTTTCCTCTTTCAATTTTCATCACATCTGTTCTTTTGCTTCGTCTATTCCAATTCGTCTTGGTAATGACTTTTTTTTATGATTTCCTTTGCTTTCTAATACCCCCCCCCCTTACTCCATTTTTGTATTTTTCTATTCGTCTCATCACTGTAATTTTATCTTTGTCGTCCTAGCGTTGTCCGATTCACTATCTGGAACTTCCCCTTAGATCTTAATCATGATAATAAAAGTGAATGGTTTCCGTTGCAGACCTATTAGAAGAATAACGTAATGTTCATGACGGATTCGAGTCAGTCGGTTTAAGACATTGTCACTAAAAAGAAGAGAAAAAAAAAGAAATGAAAACGATGTCTTTTTTTTATTTAACTTTCTCTGTGGTACATTCCCTTCCAATAAAATATAGTAAAAGATATTTGAAAATAAATTTCCCGCTAAAGAGAAAAAGAAAAAGCGTAGACAAAGTTAAAATGGAGGACGTCATGTCGATTTTGATTTTTAAAATGATGAAAGAATTCTGAAGAATAGGTGCAGTGTGCTTAAGAAAAGTCATTGACAAAAAGTTTTTAAAAAATCACTCAGTAGAGGAAAAAAAAAAGAATGAAATAGAAAGATTCTTAGATCTATGAGGAATAGTAAATTAAAGAATTTCTGTTGATATTGAAATCAATTTATATGGGATTGAAAAAAAAAAGAAAATTAAAAAAGTTAATAATATACAATAGATAAAGTACATCTATTTTTCTTCGAAATTTTGAGATAATGAATTATCATTATTACCAGTACTTATGTATATATACTGGTTGAAACAAGAATTCTTCTAAGCTGTAGCCGTGTCAGTACTTCTGTATGACTGCACCTCTTAGACTTGATATATAAAAACCACCGGGACTGCATTAATGTTACCTCGTTAGTTGATTTGTTTTACGGAATATCAACACTTTTCGGGTCATTTAATGCCGAATCAAGAACTTTGAATATGCGGTTTCTTACAGTACAAGCGTTTGCTTAAATGGTTACCTGTCTAAATATTGAAATTGCTTCAGAGTTCGAACAAAAATGAAAAATGTTTCAGTTGTCGAACAAAGTTTCAGACTCCAAACATACATTAAATAAAGAGGCGATAAAGGTAGCTGATCTTGCGAAAGGAGTAACGAGTCTTGTTAGCAAGCAAAAGGCCACAGATAATGAACAAAGTTGAGAAGCAACTGCTAATATTTATTAAAGAAAAAGAATTAGGTTAAATATTGCTTTTATTATGCTTTTATTTTTATTTTTTACACTTTTATATGTTATTTCTAGTTTAAATATATGTATTTTTATATGATATATAACTGAACACACACAAATGGGCATTCATCTGATGGTCAAGAATGCATAAATTTACTTTACTCTATTTCTTATTGGAAATATTGTTTCAGTTTTCGAACAAATCAGTCATCGAACATAATTTTGGAACGAATTCTGTTCGAGAACTGAGGTTACACTATATAAATAAAACAAATGAAAATGATCAATGAAATAATATATTCTGTCTTTTTGGATACCATATATACCAGTGATATCATATTGAAAAACTTTTAACTTGAAGTGACTATTGTGAAATAAAGTTAAACCTCTTAACAAGGAAACTCAGTCTGACATTATTTCTATTAGGCATTTTCAAAATCCATCAGTCAAAGGCGGGATGCGACAAAAGGACAATCTTATACTTAGTTTATTCAAAGGGTTTCTTTGTAAAATGCGTTGATCTTGAAAGTGTTCAAAAGAATAACTGATGCTGCTTTTTATTATTATTATTATTATATAACCCCTATAAGCATCGGATATATAATCGAGAGTGTGTGTGTGAGAGAGAGAGAGAGAGAGAGAGAGAGAGAGAGAGATGTAGATTAGAGAGGAGATGGTATTTAATTCGTTGAGAATAAATAAAACTGGCTTCAAAGAACGATTCATTTTGTGGGATACTGTTAATTTTGAAACGAACAATCGCTGTACATTAATCAACAATACTTGGCCCAAGATTCTAGCGTCCTTCACGCTAGACACCATCGTTTCCAGGAAGTCAAGAACGATCCGAACCAAGCCCAGAATCCATAGATTCATATTATCTCAGTTAAGGTAAGCGTAAGGAATATAACCATGAAAGACGTAGAAAGGAATCTGCACAGAATATAATGTGACTATCATCATGACTTCCTCGTAATTCCATCGTCATGTTCGTCTAACATTTACCCTTACCTAGCTGTTCTCATAGAAATTTGTCGATTTGTTCAGTGTATCTTATTATAATGGAGATTGTGTCTGTTTGTCTGTGATCAAAACTATATCCAGTACCCAAGTCACAATTCCCTTAATTATTTACGCCACATTCTTCATGATTTTATTTTTCTTTAAATCTCAATTATCAATAAAATTAATTTATATCATTAATAATGTTGGCCTTATCTACCTACTAATAATATACAATTGTATTTATCTATACAACAAAATTGCGGTTTACTATTACTTGATAGTTATAGCGATGGCTAATAGGGACGAATGTCGAGTGAGAGAGAGAGAGAGAGAGAGAGAGAGAGAGAGCAACTCGTTGTATGAGTAGCACAGATTGGATAATCTTATATGTGCGGTAAATTGGGGAACTGATTATTATTATGATTACTAGCGGGACATGTGGATATACCACAGTATGATAATTTAATTATTACAACGGTTGCAAAATAGTAAAAAGTATAAGCTAATTTGCATATTGATCTTAAAAATTTGATTTTAATAAATATGTGCTTGATATTATTGATTTCTAATTGTTTGGTTTCATCTTAATGAATATGAGCAAAATCTCGAGGATACATCTTAAAAGAAATCCATTAACAAGAATAAATAACTAATTTTATTCATTATTTCCTAATATAACTAAATAGTTATATTAGGAAAATTTAGAAATGAAAGACGGGAGTGATGGAAAATCATGGAAGAGTTAGTTTCAAAGTTGTTCTATTTTTCGATTATACCCCCTCTGTTTCAAATCATTTTTATTTACATTCTTATTTAGTTTCATTTGTCTTTATAATTTGATGTATTTCATTACATTAAAACTTAAATACTTGCGCCCCAGAGGGTGCATATTTTTGATAGCAGAAATATGATAAGATCGTTTATTTTAACGTATCTCTGGTTTCATTTCATTATACTCTCAGTAGGCAGAAGACCTGCCTAGTAATCGCAAGGTTCCTTGTGCGATATCCCGCCAATAACTCGGCGTATAAGTAGCACAGATTGGATAATCTGATATGCGCGGTAAATTGGGGGCTGACGGTATGTTTGGCGCTTCAATAAAACAATCTCCCTTGTCTAGCGCTAGCGAAAAGGGGATAGAGTCCCTCCCTTTCAGGCTGATAAGTACAATAGGCCACTCCACCAAATTACCGTCGTAGGAAATGGACACGGGGACACGAGTTCAAATCCTGGACAATGCGTTTTGCATAGCGGTACTACCCTTGGGAAAAGTATGTATCCAATTATTCTCCCCCCAGCTATGGATAAATAGTAGGGTATACTAGACTCTTTAACCTTGGTATGATAACTGGTCTACTCAGTTGGTACAGTTCGGGTTCGTTACCGGCCCTCGCCAACTCAGTGTATGAGTAGCACAGGGATCTGTGTGGGAAAGTAAGGAGCTAATGGTAGGTGTGGTGTTCCGTCTCATATGCAAAAATATCATTGTTCTAGCGCCAGTGAAAGGGGAATAGACTCCTTCGCCGTCTAGCTGATACCGACTTTAGGCCACCCCGACGACTTTACTTTTATACCCCGCTTAAGAAATTGACCTTGTGTCACATCATGCTCTTCTGAAGATTTGGTTATCACAGTTATAGCGATGGCTAATAGGGACGAATGATGAGAGAGAGAGAGAGAGAGAGAGAGAGAGAGAGAGAGAAAGAGAGAGAGAGAGAGAGGAGGGAGGGGAATCTGGGTTGATGACACGCCTTGATTATTATTATGATTACTAGCAGACATGTGGATATACCACAGTATGATAATTTAATTATTCCAACTTTTGATATGTTTACTTGAGAGCCATTGCAAAATAGTAAAAAGTATAATAGTCTTGATTTAACTCTCTCACAATATTTCTTTCTTTCTTTTCTTCTTTTCATCTTTTCATTATGTTCGATAGTAACATAAGCACAATCCCTCTCTCTTTCTTTCCCCTTCAACTTTCTTTCTTTTTTTCTTATGATATTTTTCTGTTTATCATGTCGTTTTTCTTCCCTTTCCTTTTTATAATAAAAACAGAACAGTCTATTATTTAGCTGAGGTGACGAGACCCCTAAAAAATAAGTATTCAGCTGATAAACAACACTTTATACAACACCACATAATCAGGATTTAAATTTTTGCATTTTATCTTGGACAATTTAGACGATCTCATTTTTAACCAGGAGTTGTTGCAAGATGATGATGGTTGGAAGATTAAGGAACACGACTATAATAATGCATTATTATTTCAGGGCGGTTTAACATCTATGAAGAGTTGAACATGTAGTTGAATTTCTGACAAAATAATTTTTTTAAAATTTTTTCAATTTTTATTTTTGTATTTTTTCCTAGGAACTCAGCATCAGCACGAAATTGTGAACAAATTAACAAACGTAAAACCATTATTGTTTTTCAAACCAATTTTTTTTGCTGGAAAAAAATTATTTGTGGAAATAATTCACCTTTTATGACTTTACATACAAACACCTGAAGAAAAAAGCATAATCTCTTGGTTTATTACCAATGTTTGAATAGTTTCATTGCATGCACCGAAAAATGAGCTAAATTAGTTTCAACACTTCACTATCATAAACATTTCACGATTTTCCCTCTCTATACGATCTCTCATTAAATTATATCTATCTATCTATCTATCTATCTATCTATATATATATATATATATATATATATATATATGTAAACAAGGTTTGTTTAGAATGGCTTTTTGCCGATAATTTTTGGAGAATAAGTGCTTAATTGGAGTCGGACCTAATTTTGAAAATTAATTAATTAATAATGAATTAGGCGGGAATACCTATTAAATGTATGGCTAAACAAATCGAGAAAAATCAATATCTGTATGTACATTTCGGCCTATTAGGCCTCATCAGCAGAGCTATAGATCGGAAGACCGCCCTGTGCGTGATTTGAAACCGGACTGCCAAGCTGACAGGCCGATCCCATAACCTCTACACTAAACGGACCTCTTTTATTAATTAAGCACTTATCCCAAAAATTATCGGCAAAAAGCCATTCTAAACAAACCTTGTTTACAACTTATCATATCGTCGTGTAATAAAAGTCGCTAGAAGAGGAATATTAACCTACTCTAAACAAATCATAAAAATCTAAGAGGTCCGTTTAGTGTAGAGGTTATGGGATCGGCCTGTCAGCTTGGCAGTCCGGTTTCAAATCACGCACAGGGCGGTCTTCCGATCTATAGCTCTGCTGATGAGGCCTAATAGGCCGAAATGTACATACAGAGATTGATTTTTCTCGATTTGTTTAGCCATACATTTAATAGGTATTCCCGCCTAATTCATTATAATTAATAATTTTCAAAATTAGGTCCGACTCCAATTAAGCACTTATATATATATATATATATATATATATATATATATATATATAAGTGTATGAAAATACACTATACTGTTAAAATAGAAAATAATTGAATTAAAAGAATTGTTTTCTGCGTTTTCTCTCGATGAGTCCGGATTAAAAACAAGCTCTAATGATGATTTCTTATAAATCGAAATATTGTTCAATATTAGCTATGAAAATGATATAAAATATTTTCATTTTAACAATATTGTGTGTTTTCATACCCTTTTATGTATACATATACCGTCGGATTCATTTCCTTACTCTTAATATATATATATATATATATATATATATAATATATATATATATATATATATATATAATAAAGGAAATGACTTACCAGTAAAATATATTGAGTTAATCCCAATACTTGGTTGATACAAGTATTAACCGAATAAGTTAGTGTTATAACAAATATAAAGTGCTCAGTACGTTAGTAGAGCAGATTTGTGTTTTACATTCAAATTTTAAAATGGCGCAACATCATTCATTAACTGCGAAACTGCTTTCAGCGGTCATAATTGCAATATTGACTTCCGCAATTAACTGGTTTTAATCAATATATTGATTAATTCAGTGGAAATAAATGCTGAAGATCCTTATGATAAAACTCGAGTAGGTTATTTCGTACACACTGAAATACTATCTCTCTCTCTCTCTCTCTCTCTCTCTATATATATATAATATATATATATATATATATATATATATATATATTTACCAAACTTGTTGGTAAATCCTCCAGTGAGAAAAAACCCGGCAAATAGTTTGATTGTTGAAATATACTAACAAACATCACCTGGGGAAAAACATTTTCGGAAAAAGAAAAGACAGGGATAATTGTACCAAACAATAATAATCTATTGATACAATACTTGGCAAAAAGAAAAAAAAATATATATATATATATATATATATATATATATATATATATATATATATATATATATATTCATACAAAAACCGTTAGAATATACTGAAGCTAATAAGTAAAGAATGCTCAATACCTAAGTAGAACAAATAATAAAGATTTATTCTTTATATATATATATATATATATATATATATATATATATATATATATATACTTTTTAAACAACTTTTTCTCTCTACCATGGCTTCGGTGCTTAAGATTCACCTTCTTAAGCGCCGAAACCGTTTTATAGAACTATTCATGCTCTGTATTTTACGAAACATTGAGCTCTGTAATGGTTAACAAGCTCGCCCCACTACATCCAATACAACAGAATAGCGAGATTTATCCCTGCTGAATGACGCATACGAGTGACCTTGAGTCACATCCTACATGTGGCGAACAGGTTGAGTAAATACCTACCTATATTTATTTACATTTATATGTACACTCCACTTTGCCCCTTATTTGGTCTAGACGAGCTGTCCGGTAGATCCCTCCCAAACAATCGGCTCGTCACATCAAGCCCTATATAATTATCCCAACCCTATTGCCCTTATGGTAAGCCCCAACCCTTTTTATCATATATGTGTTAGAAGGTGGTAGGTGAGGGTCATATTGCCCTGAGTATGACGTTAAACGCTCTCTAACGAAGTTCAAAGCTCTGGAGAGGAGTACCCCTAAATCAACATTACTCCCAGGTCTACTTGTACCCGGAGTGGTAGTACCTGTTATGGTCTCAAGTATGGGTTAAATGGAAAAAGGTGTTAAAAAAATAAGTACCCATCAAGAATGAATAAAACAAAATTTCTCCGGCATTAAATAAGCCAACAAGGTTTGAAATGTCGTAAATCAGGAGATAAAAATACGTGGGTGTAGCTAGGAAGATAAAAGAACTGAGGGCTTCAGACAGGTCAGAGTCCCGGAGGCAGTCACGCGAGGAGAGAGTGAGGGATCGGAGTCAGTAGTCGGCCGAGCGGGACCTCGTATAGTTGGTGTCGGAAAAGCTAGCGTTAATATTTACCAACTGAAAAAGCTTGTCGCCCAGAAATTTAATTGAAGGACCGAAAGTGTAAAGACTGAATATATTGATTAAACTGACCCTCTCTCTCGAAGTTAAGAAGCTTGAATTTATTTCAATAAACTTCTGGAGGATAACTTTGGTGTTATTGTCATCCCTTACAACGAAGATAAAACTATTGCAATTTAGTACAGTGACGACGCGCTATGCAACAAAATATTAAAAACAAAAATCAACAAAAATCAACAAAAATGACGAAATTTATTTATTCATTTATTTATAATACCCCGTATATATAAAGATATATACCCAAATCTTTATATGCACGTTTGAGATCTCAATTTAATTTGAATCCTATCAAAGTAACACTTGGTATCATCCATTTATATGCGTGCGTGCGTGCGTGCGTGCGTGTGTGTGTGTGTGTGTGTGTGTGTGTGTGTGTGTTTGTGAAATGTGCGTATGTGTTTTAATCCTTTTTTCCCCTGATCTTAAGTGCAGATGAAAGAGTGAAGGTTCAGACGTGACCATTCCTACAATACCTTCTTGTTAACAGTCTTTTTAATAGCGGAATGTCGACTGCCAGTCTGCATTCATAAAGGCTGGGTGATAAATACCGTTCACCGCCCTTTGTTGCACCGGAGAAAATTGATTCAGTGACGCCACGCAGCTTGTAGAGAACAGTGTCGAAAGAGATATAATTGGCTCTACTGTATTTTTTCGTTGATATATACGCTGCGTTGTGTCGAAATAACGATCAAGCAGAGGAATCATTGCGCTCCTTCGCGTAGAGACTGCAATATCCAGAACAATTATGGTTCCAACTGGCAGAAAATGCTCAGTTGAAATCGCTACGTTTATCTTATTTCAAATTGTTTTGTTATTCTGTTTTGCATTGATTTTTTCTTTCTTTGACGTCCATGTTTATTACATTCTTTTTTAAGCTTCGTATATATCTGGTACATTTGGTTTCGCTTGGTTTGTTTTTTGCTTAACGATTATATATATATTATATATATATATATAAGGTAATCCAAATGACTGGTTGTAAGGGATGATTCTATTTGGGATCTTCAAAATCTCACTGTAAACCATACTGTATGTTCTTGTAGGTGCAAACATATATTCATACAAGGAATTTTATAAATCCCTAAAGAGAGCTCCATGTATAGTAATCAATAAATTGATTATATACAGAGTATTATTTAACTTTCAAAGAAAAAAACTTAACAAACCGTCAATCCGTAACAATTTATTTCGACCAGAAAACTCAAAAGATTTTTTTTTAATTTTTAAAATTTTTAGAATTCTTAATATCCCAGCCTCATCAGACGGATATTACAAAAATAATGGGTTTCACTGAAAAAAGGAGTTATACAGCCAGAATATTCACAAAATTTATGTCAGATAGCAAGTATAAAGTTAAAATTCTAAGTCTAAGAAAACGATACAATGTATATCCTAGTTTCCTGTTAAACTGACTTCCTCAAAAAACAAATAAATAAAAAAATTAAACATTATATAAAATACATATACATAAGTAAATAAATTAAAAAAATAAAAAAAACTTTGTCTAGACGATTTTGATAAAAATTATTAAAAAATTTTTTTATTTCATATTAGATATTAAATATTAGATTTATATATTAAATTCTAACGTAAATTAACTTGAATATAAAACCCTTTTTTAATCATTTCAAATAATTCTTATAAAAAACATCTAGACAAAAACATTTTTTTAAATTTATTTACTTATGTATATGTGTTTTTATAATGTTTTATCTTTTATATATATATATAATATATATATATATATATATATATATATATATATATATATATATATATACCGGAATATTCTAACCGAAAACACACACAAACTGCAAAAAGAGAAAAAACAGAAACTTGAAATTCTCGAAGCTCTATACATTAAAATATATATATATATTTGAGGAAAAAATTAAGGGCCTACCATGGTTTCATCGCAACCCTACCTTAGTTAAACGTAGGGTAGGGTCCTGATGAAATCATTTCAATTTGATTGAAACCATGGTAGACCCTTAATTTTTTTCTTTTAATAATATTAATATTTATTACTGGTCTGTTTTTTATATATTGAGCACCTTTGGATTATTTACTGATGCCACTGCAACGGAGAAGTTAAAGCGGCAATTGGATACTATATATATATATATATATATATATATATATATATATATATATATATATATAATATATGATAGATGTGCCTGTCCCTGTTTTGATTAAAAATTATTAATGCCCAATGCCTTATTACTTTGCGCTGAAGCAGTGTATATCTTTTCTCGAATAAACATGCAGAGACGCCTATTCTGGCCCCAGAGCTGTAAATTAATATGGATGCATCCACCTTTATAAGGGACTGCCAATTGTAAAAGCCAGTCACACGCGCAAGTATTTACATATGATTAGGTGATGTTTCTTTGCATGAACACAAACAGAAATGCAATAACATGTTTCGAATGTTTACGTGTATATATGTATATATATGTGTGTGTTTGTGTGTGTGTGTATATATACATATATATATATATATATATATATACATATACATGTATGTGTGTGTATATAAAGGGCTAGTTCTCCTCAATCGGTAGAACACCAGCCTTGGAATCGCAAGGTTTCCAGTTCGATACTGATCCCCGGCAACTCCGCGTATGAGTAGCACAGATTGATCCGAACGGTAAAGCGGATGGATGATATTAGCTGTGGCACTCCTTCACAGCAAAAAATATACCTCCCTAGTCTAGCGCTAACGAAAATGGCATAGACTCCATCGTTGTTCGGCTGATACCGAGAATAGGCCACCCGCCAAGTTTACACACACACACACACACACACACACACATACACATATATACACACACACATGCACGGTGCCTGGTTACAGTCAGTTTCTCACCTATATGATTGTTCAAACCAAACTTAGATATAACTTTTCTATCCATGATATTGAGCATTGTTTAATTATGAATATAGCGTCCGTATTATCCCTATATATATATATATATATATGGTGTTCGGGAAAAATTTGACATATTTATATTTATATTTGTTTATATTTTATTTATATTTATTTATATTTTGGTTATTTTTTTTATTTATATTTGGTTATAATTTGGTTATTTTTTTCCGTAAGGAAATATATATATGGGCAATTCTATATCAAATCATCCAGAACAAAGTAAAATTGTCACCCACATGCTTCGATTTTTCTGAAATTTTGTACTGGTGTTGTCTGTGTTAAAATTAGACATTCCCCAAAATTTGAGCTTCCAATTCCAAAATTGACGTTTTTTTTTTCGATTTTTAGCTCTCCAAGTGTGGCGGGGTTCGCTTACTCCTAAAAATGTGTTTATAAAACTATTTTTACCCAAGGAATCCAAAAATGCAATCGAAAGTCTAAAAGTCAATCAATTTTATGTTATTGATGATTTGTGATTTTTTCATAGCAAGATCAATATTCCGATGTGGCACTGAATCTAAAACATCTAATCTAGGACTGAATCTTTTTTTTTCTATTATTATTTCACATATATTGAACATTATTTATACTAAAAAGATAGTTTGGTGTTTGCTACAACATCAGTTAAAATTTTGCAAATAAGAAATCATTAATCATTTAAAACTGGTTAACTTTTAGATTTTATGATAATATTTTTTGATTCATTGGGCATAAATACTTTAATAAACCAATTTTTAGGAGTAGGGAAGCTCTAGAACTCATTTTACAGACACAAATAGATGACAAAAAGTCGCCATTTTTTGCGGCGGACCACCCAAATTTGGAGAGTTAAAAATCGACATAACTCTGCCAATTTTGGGAAATAGAAGCTCAAATTTTGTGGAGTGTCTAACTTTAAGATAGTCCACACACACATATATATATAATGGCTGGTTTAGCTCAGCCGATAGAGCACCTGGCTGGGAATTGTAAGACTCCTTGTTCGATACCGGTCCCCGCCAATTCAGCGCATGAACCATACAGATTAGGTAATCTGATCCGTGCGGTAAAGTGGGTACTATACTTATATATGTATATATCAATACAATTAGGTACACTCATTTACTTGCACATACATAGAACAGACGCGGGCAAATACTCATACGCCTGCACACACATACACACACACATATGTGTGTGTGTGTGTGTGTGTCTGTACATAAATAACTAAATGGCGAGGCCAAGTCTGGAAGAATATATCTCGGTTTATAAAATATTCATAATAAACTTAATTACCGTGTCAATACTTTTAACCCCACGCTTATCCATTAATCAGCTTATAACTCGATAAGTTTCTGAATACACACACACACACACACTCACACGCACACACATACACACACACACACACACACACATATATATATATATATATATATATATATATATATAAATGTGTGTGTGTATGTGTAAATATCTATGTTCGGAGGCTAAATCTATAAAAATAGATATATTTTATAGAATAATCATGTATAATTAAAATCCAATTATCTTCTCAATGCACTAAACTTTTCGGATCATTTAATGCCAAATAAACCATTTTGATATTAAGTTTCTTACAATACGTGCTGTTGCTTAAATGGTCACCCATCCTAGTATTGAACAAACTTATCGCTGCTTAACTTCGGGGATCTAGCGGGAACCGATGCTTTCAACGTGACTTGACCATAAGCCCTGAGTGTTCGAGGCTTGAAAAGAGAACTATCATTAAAGGTTCTTGGGAATTTGGAGTTTGTTCTTGGAAACCAGACTGTTTTTGAAAATTACATTTTTTCTTGGAAATTTGACTTTGTTTTTGGAAATCAAATTTTGTTTTGAATTAGGACTCTGTTCTTGGAAATCAGACTTCTTATATTTTTTCTGAAAAATCGGATTTTGCTCTTGGAAAACAGACTTTGATTTTGAAACTTATTTTTTTCTTCCCTGAAAATCGGGATCTGTTTTTAGAAATCAGACTTTGTTCTTTAAATTTAAATTTTTTTCTGAGAAATAGTTTTTTGTTCTTGAAAATCAGATTTAATTCTTGGAAATAAAACTTTATTCTTAGAAATCAGATTTTGTTTACAGAAATCAAACTTTCTTCTCAGAACCAGAAATTGCTATTATAAATCCGACATACAAAAAAGGCAATAACTAGGGCATTCTATGTCTCTACAAGAAAGCCCTCATCTCCATCTTATAAACCCAGATAAAACAAAAACAATGCAGCTATTTACTTTACTTTTTTGTGTCATATTTTCTGACCCGGAAAGCGACAATAAATTGACTTTAGGACGCCAGAGGCGTCCAAAGCTTTCAGCAGACGTGACCGTAGTTTAAGATCCTTGGGAAAGAAACACATTTTAAAATCTAACACACTTTTTCAATAACCCTCCGTTAATAGGCTTTTCAATTGTGACCCCCTTTACAACTATCCCATTCTTGTATTTAAACGGTGCTATTAACACTTTCTCTATATTAATTTCAATGGGCACTGTAGAATAAATATCATACTCACTGTAGAAGAATTCCAGTTACCGTCGAATTGGCAGACAAGACAACAAGGAAGCCGTAACCCAATACAGATCTTACCTTGTTGTAAGCCTACTGCAAAATGACAGGTTATTTGAAAAACACCATAATACCACAGAAACCAAGCAGCCAATCAGAACTCAAGGAATGGAATCACGCAAATGCACGAATAGAGTATTCCCGAGTTCCATAAGTACTAGCTATTTTGGGCACTAGTTCAGTTGTGCTTGGCTAGTTTCTGTTGTCCAAACCAACAGTATACTGACTGACTGA
>CM042155.1:40427757-40460257 GCA_023376005.1 Doryteuthis pealeii
AAAAGTTGAGTTATTATTAATCGTTAAATGTTTTCGTTTATTATTGTTATTTAATTCCCTGTAAAAAATAATTCAATAGCAAATACAAATTACATATTTAGAAATATTATTTTCTTTTCTTTCTAACCAAATAAATATTTCTAAGATTGGGCCGTAAATACGCAAGAAAATCCGAGATGAAACGATTAGGGCACGGAATTTGTCAGCAGCGGCGCTGTGCGGCCATTTTGAATCACTGCTGATATACCCAGCAGCCAGCGAATTTGTTTATATTAGCAGCAGCAGTCTCTTAATATCCCTTGATCAGTAAAAATCAATAACCAAATTTGGTGTGTTTCTTAGTGTAGCCAAAATTTCGAATCTGAATAACATCTCTTTTCTGAGTTATAAGTCGACACGTACATACCAAATTTTATTATATATATATATATATATATATAATATATATATATATATATATATATATATATATATTGATATAGTAGTTGTTGCATCACTTTAAACATACCGGGTTGAGGATAAGGATACCTTTCGGGAAATATTAGGAGGTCGATATATAAACGTTATCTGCGTTGAAAATGGACTCGACAAACCGAGTTCAAATCATGATCGGTTCGACATTGGCATTTTACTTTACTAAGGTGAATGTGATACCAATTGTTGTTGGTGCCATGGGAACAGTCATTAAGATTTTGGTAAAAAGACTGGAGTAATTAGAATTCAAAGGAAAAAATGAGAAATTTCAGACAAAAACATTAAGATCGATTAGAATACTCAGAATATTACTAGAGACCCGATGTGACTTGCTGTCACTCAGATCTAAGGAAAGACCGCAAAATTCTGAGATTTTTTTCACTTAAGAAATTAGAAAATAAAATTCCAGAACTAAATCCTAAAATTCCAAAGAGTCTAAATTTAACTGATCTGTGATGCTTCTTTGGTCATGTCCTTGGAATGGAATGGCTGGAAATATCCATTTTGAAATTAGTGAACGAAGAGGACAAACAAGAATTTATTGGGAATGGAATATTTTTTTGATTATTCCTTTCGTTAAAATAAAGAAGTTTATATTTAATTATTTACGTACTGTGTTCCAAAAATAAATGAAACATTTATTTTCTTCAGTTATTAGTTGTGTTCTAAAAGTATCCAGACTGAAGCTTTATTTACGAAGAGAGAAATGAACAATGAATAAAACGTTTATTTTCTTCAAATTATGAGATGTTCTAAAAATTATCGAGACTTAATCTGTGAAGGAGTGGCTCAAAGAACAGTCAACAGAATTTTACAGGGCATGGCATTCGAAGATGGAACATTGCTATTGAGAGAAACGGTGAATATGTGGAGAAGTAGGCATGTGATCTACAGAGGACCCGCTTCATTTTGATGTATGATACATGTTTCTGTGTTGGCAATTATAACTGTCCTAAACAAAATGACTTTACTTACCCTTGTATATAACAAAATTTTAAAGGAAATTCCACTTTATTTCCTATTCAATTCTATTTGTCTGAAAATTTTGAGATGAGGTTTGATAATTTTAACGAAATGAGAACAGTCTACCCCGGTTGATTGAATAAAGGGCTCGGTTCGAAGTTCGGCGAAGGCTTCCTTTTACTACATGAAGACTACCGAATTCTAAGAGAAGGTTCCTGAGTTCGATAAAAAATACCTGAAGAAAGCCTGGTGAATTTTATTATATGGATTTTTCGTACTGCTGTCTCATCTTTATAGTTATATGTACATTTCGACCGAAATGTCTTCTTCAGGCGGTTCTTGTCGAACTCAGAAACATGAACAACCTATCCAAATTGATTGAATAAAGTTTTCGGTTCAAAGTCCCGAAATGGATCACTAGTTCAACAAGAATCTCCTGAAGAAAACCGAAGTGCATATCGGGCGAAATGTTGTGTATATCTATTAATAATGGAGATTCGCTTCCGTTTTTTGTCTGTAACAAAAATTACGTCACTGCTTACGTCATATTACCCAACATCGTCATAACATAAAATAAATACACTCAAATTTTGAACATGCAACATTGTTTTTTAAAACAAGTTTTAATAAATACATAACTAGTATTATGTATCTATATATAGTTTGTTTTATTTTAATACATATTTAAAGTTTACATTTCAAATTGTTTTATTTTTTAATCCTTTAATGAATTTGATGATTTTACTTACTTAGGGTACAAACTTGCAGACATTGAATTTTTTACTCCCACCCCTCAGGCAATATGTTTCAAAAATCTATTTTTACATCGCCAGGAAGGCGTTTTTTTATTTTGTACTAGTAACAATAAAGGTGAGTACTAGTCCGAAAAATCCAACTAATACAAACTATTCAATTTGGTTTGTGAATAAATCGAGTTATTCAAAAAAAAAAGATCAGTAATTTTCACCACACCTCGTAAACATTTATTGAATGGGCTTATTTTTTCTTCTTTTCTTTCTAGAGGGTGTTTTTTTAGAAGGTGTTTTTATTCTTTTTAAATAAGAAAAGGAGGTGCTTATCGAGAAAAACATGTTCTTTCGTATTTTTTGTCCTTTCCTACAGAACACTAATTGTAAAACATTATTTATTTTATTGTGTTTTAACGCGCATTAAATAGAAGAAAAAAGTTTGTAAATGCTTTTATTTTTTCACAAACTTCTGCAAATTTACCTTCTACAAAGACAAAACTGTAGGACGTTTACTAACAAGTATTTTTCTGCTATTTTCGACCTGCCTTGCAATCAATTTCGGTTTGGCAAAAAAAATCTTCTAAAGTACCACAAAAAACAACGAATGATTTCTTTGTTTGGATCTGAACCAAGAACTTTTTTGTTATGCACAAAAAAAGAACAGGATTTGATTCTTACCGATACGTAGCAAAATGTTTGTTTACGCATGCGCGGTAGGATTATTGCATACACACACACACACACACACACACACACACACACACACACACACACATATATATATATGTGTGTGTGTGTATGTATATATGTGTGTGTATATATTTATGTATGTGTATATATATATGTGTGTATGCATATATATGTATGTATGTTTATATATGTGTGAGTGTATATATATATATATATATATATATATATGTGTGTGTGTGTGTGTGTGTGTGTGTGTGTGTGCATGTTTATATATGTGTGTATATGTATATATATATATATATTCATGTGGCAGGGGGACGGCAGTGATCTGTAAAAATTATGGTATTGCTATATATGTGTATGTTTATATATGTGTGTATATGTATATATATATGTTTATATATGTGTGGCTATATATATATATATGTGTGTGTGTGTGTGTAAGTTTATATATGTGTGTGTATATTTATATGTGTGTATGTATATATATGCGTGCATGTTTATATGTGTGTATGTATATATATATGTGTATATTTATATATGTGTGTATATGTATATATATACGTGTGTATGCTTATATGTGAGTGTATGTGTGTATATGTATATATGTGTGTATATTTATATATGTGTATCTGTGTATCTGTCCGTATATATATGTATATAAGTGTGTGTATATATAGATAGGTGTGTGTATATATGTGCGTATGCATATACATATAAGTATAAGTGTATGTATATATAGATAGGTGTGTATATACATGTGTGTGTGCATATATATGTACGCGTGTATATATATATACATGTATATGTATATATGTGTATATATTATAATATATATATATATATATATATATATATATATGTGTGTGTGTGTGTGTGTGTGTGTGTGTGTGTGTGTGTGTGTTTCCACGTGTTTATAGAAAAAGCCATTTTATTTCACAAAGGTGGAAAGAAAGGTGTGTTTTAGATATATAAACACGGATGGTACTTTGAAGAGATATCGGCAAAAGATTAGCAAAAGTATCTAGCAAGTACAAAACAATTAAGTCACTTGAACTTTCTCAGAAAGAATACAAAAAAGCGAGTCTTCATACAGTGAAAGAGATATCTATCTCAAAGAACAGTCAACAGAATTTTACGAGCAGGGATACATGCTCTCATTCAAAGATGGAGAAGTAGGGATCTGATCCACGGAGGACCAGCTTCATTTTGATGTATGTCTGTTCTTTAACCCACTTTCCTCACTACAGATTTCATTTCCTTGTCACTGGAATAATTCTTGCCTCTCAAACCGTCTTTTATGGGACCGAAGAGATTATTGTCTGAAGGCGCTAAATCTGGTGCGTATGGAGGATGCGAAAAAGTTGTTAAGAAGTAGCTCAAAGAAGAGTCCACATAATTTAATAAGACAGGGATACATGCTCTTATTCGAAGGTAAAACATTACTATTTGGAGAAACAGTGACTATGTGGAGAAGTAGGGATGTGATCTACAGAAGACCAGCTTCATTTTTATGTATGATACATGTTCCTGTGATGGTAATTATACCTGTGCTCAACAAAATGGCATTACTTTTTGAATAACCTCGTACGTATATTTTCAGCTCTGCTATACTCTCTGTTACCAGGCTTATGATCCTTTTAATTCCGAACTCAAATTATTCTCCTGTCTCATTTTTAGACGTTGGTTGTGTACAAACAGTCTCAACAGTCATTAATATTCGCTTTACGATTGTATTTAGGCTACAATTTTCTACTAAAATTTACCATTGAATATGAAAATGTCCCATCACATAACGTCATCACGTTTTCTATAATTGCAACTTTATTGTCTCATTATCATTCAAACCTACATTAACGATTCTTCACTTTTTTTAGTGTTAAATCGACATTGCTATAAGGCATTTAAACTAACTGATAACCACAAGTGTAAACGTGATGGGGAATTAATAAAAAAAAAACAGGAGACCGATTCAATATTACTTTAATATATTTGTGGAATAATCGCTCTTTTTTTTACTTTTAATATAGTTCTGTATGATTTCAGATTTTTTTCAATTTTTATTTGGATTTCAAGTTATATCTAAAACAATGATTTCAAAATCTTTTTTACACTAGTCATGAATGGTTAATATTTTCTCAACAGGGATTCCTCTATCTATCTAGCTATCATTCTTTCTATCTATCTATCTATCTTCATTCTATTTATCTATTTAACTTCTTGCTTTCTATCTAATGTATTTCTGTTTTTCTAACGTCTTTCGTTCTTTGTATATATATATATCTAAGTTGTTTCCTTCTTTTTATCTATCTAACCTCTTCCTTTCTTTTTACCTATCTAAACTTCTTTCTTTCTTTTTAGCTGTCGAACTTCTTTCTATTTTAAATAGTACCCGAACTGTTATTTAACATAGATGCAAGATTCACAATGATAAGGCAGTGATATAACAAATATAAAGTGCTCAATACATTGGTAGAGCAAATTTATTATGATAATGGTACACCGGAATAACCTACGCGAGTTTCACCATAAGGATCTTCAGGGTTAAATCCACTGGATTAATCAAGATATTGGGGTCCCATGGTGACAGACGACCACGTGAAAAACAAGTGTGTACGGGGTCTCACGTGTCTTTTATGCGACAGGACATGTAAAATAAAAGCTAGACTTCTGTGGCACTTGCCTGCTCATAACCAAACTTTGTAGAAATGTCTGTCTTCTGTGAAGAAGTGGCCCATCACTATATATATATATATATATATATATATATATATATATATATATATATATATATTATGGACATAAAATGGTAAAACAAACAGGAATATTTCTTTATTGTTGTTTTTTATTCTCAACGAGTTTCGACCTTAGGTCATCGTCAGGAGAACATTTCTTGTTGGAGAAATTGTTTTTAGATAGTTTTAAAAAAATAGAATAATTTTTTAAAAGTGTTAAGGCCACTATAATCCGGTCAGAGAAGTTTGTTAGAAGTAGTGAGTCCATCTGTTCCATGAAAAAAACTTATTTGAGTTGAATTCGTTTGAAATGTTCTTATATATATATATATATATATATATATATATATATATAATATATTTGAGGGAGTGTTTTTTAGGAGTAGTTTGTATATCCGTATATGTACATATATAAATATATATGTGTACATACATATATGTGTGTGAGTGTGACTGTGAGTGAGTCTGTGTGTGTGTGTGTGTGTGTGTGTGTGTGTGTGTCTCGATACTGTGCGCCTGACTGTTAGATTTTAAAATGGTTCAGAGAGTAATATATATAGCCACGTGTTGTTCGTCTGGACAATTTCCCGCGTAATCTCACCCACACTCAGCAAGTAATTAGCACGTTTTGCACTACTCATCGCTGTGGACATTTGTTCTCGAGAATGAAACATGCCAAGTATAAGCTGCGTTTGCAATTATCAAATCACTTGCCTTCTTCTGTCAACCTTTTCATTTGCCCCTGATGTTACACACTTTTTTGATTGCAAGAAAAAAAAACAGATGACATTATAATTTCTCCCTTCTTAATCAAGTCTCTTTTCCTTCATTTGCCTTTTAGAATAACAGTCTTTTAGAATAAGAAAGATTTGTAGCCCTCGAGTAGTAAAGTTTGGGGACCTCACTTAAAAATCGTTTTGAATCCTCAAAGTTCTCACGTATGCCATTGTTACGATTTTTTAGTGGCCATCCCTCAGGCTTCAAGCAAGAGCGCTTGTCCAACGGAGATCCTTTCTTTGGATCACAACTAATTCTTTGGTTGTTCCTTGATGCTTCACAGTCGTCGGGGTGGCCTGAAGTCGGTATCAGCCAATCAGCGAGGGAGTCTATCCGCTTTTCACTAGCGCTAGACCACGGGCGTCTGAGGTGGAGTGTCACACCTACCATCAGCTCCTTACTTTACCGCACAGATCCATGTGATACTCATACGCTGAGTTGGCGAGGGCCGGTATCGAACTAGGAGCCTTGTGGTTTCTAGCCGAACGCTCTACCGACTGAGATAACCAAGTCCTTTATATATATATATATAATATATATATATATATATATATATATATTATTTGAATTAGATAGGAATACTTAAACCATATAATCGTGTATAGATTATTTGAATTAGATAGGAACACTTGAAACCATATAATTGTGTATAAACTATTAGTATTAGATAGAAATATTTGAAACCATATAATTGTGTATAAACTATTAGTATTAGATGGAAATATTTGAAACCATATATTGTGTATAAATAATTAGTATTAGAGAGAAATACATGAAACCATATAATTGTGTACTTGAAAGAATATAATTGTTGTGAATATTTGGGAACCTAGTAGGGGTTAGCTGTAGTTGTTACTTCCCAAACATTCACCCCACATTATCAGCAGTTGACCACCACCCTCCTTCCAATCCCTAACACAAGACACTCGTCAGTAAGAGAATTGAATCTGGAAACGGTTAAAGTCCATTTAGTGTTCCTTTAAAAATCACGTTGAAAGGTACACGTAAACCATAAATCAAATCTCCTGTGATCGAAGATGAATCTCCTTAGAAAAAAAAGGGGGAATAAGATATTTCCGCTTTTCTATATGAGACGCGATTCCCTGGAGACTTTAAGATGCCGATTACTTTTGTCTTAAAATATACACCTGACTTACAGGTCTCTCAAAGTGTTCCGAGGAAATGGTTGGCAGCGGGTTTATATTGGAATTTTAAACCAACTGTTTGATCGATACGATGAGACCCCAACTGAAATAGTTTAGTTTGGTCGGCACTGACAATGTATCTTAGGGAATCTTTTCTGTAAATATGGAGAGATGTGTTAACTTGTATATTTTGACAAGAATATATACGTATACTGCCCAACACACAATCACATACAAACTTAAAGATGCAGGGAGACAGACACACACACACACACACATATATATATATATATATATATATATATATAAATTTTGGTAAAACTAATTTTATATAAACATTTAAACAATATCATACTTTATTAAACTATGATCAGCTATTTAAACGGGAGGTTTAAATGAGACTAAGAAAAAAACAAAAGAAAAAGAAACTCAAGGGCCCTTTCGACCGATGCATTTTCAAAATTTTACAACCGGTAGATCTTATAAAAGTCAAAAGGTATAGATTGAGTACAAGGGATAATGTTAAGATTGGAGTACCAAGAAGGAACAAATATATGTAACATAATGACCGTGCCTGCCCGGGAACACCTATATTTGTGGCCTTGTGCCAGACTCAGAGAAGCCTTTAAATAAGATGTAGTGCTGATTCTCTAATATTGCTGGGTGGCCTTTTAGGAATCGGCTGAAAAAGAAATAAAATCTTTTAACGAGATGTTGGCGACACAATGATGGGTTTTAAGGAAAACCTAGTATGGCTGACGGCTAATGGTCCTTTGATCCAAGCGACTGAGACCTCTCTTTGACCATAATGATTTGGAACTTTTCGAAAGTTCTTTTCTTTCTAGAATGTTTTAGATGGTTCCAGAAAAGATTTTTCTAGAAAATTATTTTGTGATAATATATAAGGAACCCGACTAGGAACCAGTTAGTTAGTCAGAGGAGATCAGAGCCAGTGGGACAGTTGATCGAGGGTTAGTCGAGGCAGTCGGAGTTTGGCAAACTGGTGTCGCTGAGGACGAAAAAAGGAATGGCCTGTTATTGTTAAGAAAAGCTTGTCACCGAGAAGTTTACTAAGGGCTGAAACCCTAATTTGAAACCGGTTAAAAAACACTACTTATTAAGCACAAATATTATTAGGTTGACCCCTCTCTCAAAAAGTTGCAGTGAAGTTTTTATTCTAATAAACTTCTGAAAAATAAACACGGTATTATCATTCTTCTTTTACTACGACGAGAAAATACTAGGGGGATCTTTTTATGAATGAAATTCCCCTGACCTCTGGATCCCCGTTGAGATAAAGTCAATTGGCCGTAACGAAGGTCACGCGGCGTACGTAAACCAAGAAGTGGGGAAGGATTTGAGGACTACAGACGATTACTGCTATGCGTTGTTTGTAAACAATGAGAGGTTCATATACCTTATGAAGAAGACGGCCACGCAATTTAGACAATAATAGTTCCGTGAAAGAAGAAGGCGCTACGTAACATATGAATCATTTCACCTTACTCCAATCTCCGCAACAACATCCCCAGCAAATAATGCTAGGGAATATTTCAATCGTCTCTGTCCCCACAAGTCAGGTCAGTGCAAAAAGAATTGCGACTGCCTAAAGGAAGTAAAAAAAAATGAACACACACGCGCGTGCGCGCACACAGACACACACACACACACGCACACACACACACACACACATATATATATATATATATATATATATATATATATATATATATATATTGATAATGTGTGTATTTATTTATTTATTTACCCATTACGCACAATTTATTTTTTTTAAATCCTTTCAGCGTTTATTATTATTTTATTTCTATAGATACTATGAACTCAGGTATTATATATATTAATATAATGACAAAAAAGGCTGAAAGGAGAACGATTATTTGATATTCTCAGTACAAGAGTAAATAACAGAATGAATAATGAGTAAGAAGGACAAATGCGATATAGTATCTAATCCCCTTTATACACCAGCTAGCTGACTTAGACTCCAGGGGAGAAATTTAATTATTTAGATAGATGCAGTAGTCCTCCGCCTACGAACACGAACCAGTCTAAGGGGTAAGCTCCCTCCCCAAGAAATATATTATCCTATTATTGTGATAAGACACAGTTTGTTAAGGTGCTTATCATTCAATATTATTCACATCACCTCAGTGAGTAAGTTTTATAAAGAATATAAATTAAAATATATTATTATAAATAATACTTATTAGGGTATTATATAAATAAATATATATAATATATTATTATATTATTAATAACTGATGTGGATAAGTATAATAATATACTATTTAGTGGAATATAATGTCGAATAAGAATATTGAGCCGTTAGTGGGAGCTCTCGCTTACCTCTTTGATTATCGAATATGCATGTTACGGTATCTCAATCCTGACAAAATGATTACTACCGTGAGATTTATCGTGTTATAAATGTCGGCTATCTGAGGCCCTGAGCTTTCATTCCAGACCACGTTTTAATCCTACTTTCAGACTGGCAATGCAATTTATTACTATTAAAATATATTGTTGTAAAAAGTAATCAATTCGTTAACACCAGGGATCAAACCATTACGGTTAACGGTTTCCCATATGGAGACTGCGTAGTTTTTTATGTTCTATTTGGTGTCATATTTTATTCAACTTCCTTATCAATGCCTTTTACTCATTTCACATTAGAGAAGTCTATAAAAATCTCTTATAAAATATGATTTTATCTATCATAATTATAATGATCTCAATTACTACGACTTTATCTTCTACTTTATAGTTAAGTTAGAGTGATAATTATGTATCATATATATCACCTAGGTTACTATATATTATATAAAATAGTTCACAAGAACAAATATATAATTGTGAGTCTAGTGTTAATTATATTAATTTTATACAGAATTCACTTATTCATTATATAATAACCTCAACTGAGTTTGTAACTCTTTATATTAATATATATGGTATATATTCAATATTTTTGTTTATTATTATATAATAAGTTTCTTTTATTTTCAAATATGGAAAAATAGTATAATTACTCTGTGAGGAGAACCTTAATATTGAAGACGCACTAACCGGTAGGCCTTAGATTCAGACCCAATTTGCTACACATTGACTAATGAGCGGATCACATCACAGCTTAATTCAAAACAAGGAAGACAATACTCGTTCCTCATTCGTTTGAGCGACAATTTGTACCAATCTCACGTCCAATAACACATTATTTGATCTTCAGAGCTAAGAGCGAGTCTCCTCAAAAGGACACCAGTCGAAAGTAGAGGTATGAGTACTGACGCTCACACACAAAATGATATATTATGTTGATTGAAATGAGTAAATTTTAATTTCTCTATGTCACTCTAAAGGTGGGGCTCTAAAGTTAACAGATTACAGAACATATTACGGAGGTCTCGTATATACTGCTGCTTTTTACAGAAGCGCTGGTAAAAATTACTCTTATTTGAGTGAGAATATGCGAATGAACTCTATGTGAGTGAAGTCAAGAAGACTCGCAATCCAAAGGAGTGTGCGTCGGCATCAATCTATTGCATCGCTCATGAGTACACATACGTGCTACCTGTTTGTCCTGTGTAATATCTCTGGATTACCTGTCCTAAAGTCCACCCGACATCTCAGGCATTACGACATGAGCAAACCAGTTTAGTAACAGATTGGGCTTAAATCTATAACTTGTCTAGCACTGACAAAGTGGTATTCTCCACCTGCCTAGTGAAAACTAGTACGTTACGGCTGGCGTGAGCTGATTTCGGTTTCTCGAGTTAGTGGTGGAGGCTCTACTTGCTCCCCTCTAGAGAATCCCACAGAAAAAATGGATCAGGAAATTTATTCACTAGATTTAGCCCTACATGATACCTCTCTATCGGCCATTTATACCAACAAATTGGAAAAATGCTCCATGAAGTGAGGTACAAAGATTTGGGCGTGCATTATCCGCGACGATTTCGCAATCACATGACCAGTCGTTATTTCATGAAAAGGTGTATCCCAATAAGCAAATTTCCTGATGCGTCATGTCTCTCCAGGCAATCTACTCTATATTTCTTCATTCTGTAAACACTCATATGCGACTTTCACTTATAGCGGATATCTAGAAGCGTGACAGCTATCCCATAGGTCCGTCTACGTAAGATTTTAAACTATTATACTTCTTTCTACATATGCCATTCCATCGATATGTAAACTTTTTAACACACATACCTACTATATATTATATATATATACTAATATATATTTAAATATAAATATATATATATATATATATATATATTATAATATATATTATATATAGTGAGTGTTAGAGTTGAGATGATGATAAAGGAGAATTGGAATTCCGTACGAGATTGGTGTGATGTGGTACATGATATTGATTAACAGAGTTTGTGGTGAATTTATTGTAGAAAAAATTTTTGATGATCATCAGGTACACGACAATGCACTTGTATAAAGGGGAAGGTAGAACATATAGTTAACATAAAAACATAGCATATGACTAAGCTGAATATACAACTCATAATTCAAGGATGTTGTGACATAAAAATCACCAATACAGCATGTGATCACTTCGCTCTCCTTTGTTGTCTCTCACATCTGTGTGGATGTACTAAGCATTTAAGATTTTTTCCAATATTTCGGGTTATACATTATGATGCGACATGCCACCCGACATTTATATATCAATGTATGTACTTGTGAATGCCCACGAAACTCTAGACTGTGTGTAATAATAATGTGAGCTTCGATTAGGTTTATTGTTAATATACTGTGAAGACATGAGCATAGACTTTCCTCTCCGCAACCCAAAAACAAACTACCTCAGGATTGTATGAGCTCTTAGATGATGAATTTGGCGTTGTGTAAATCGAATATATTAGCATACAGGTTATATTCACGTCTTTTATTTGTTCTGATATTAGTATATGAAATTGTATTTGCGTTTCTATATCACTTGAAAATTTGATTTATACGAACAACTTATATCGTTGCTGAGAATTCGGTTTCCATTCCAACTTTCTCTGTACTAAATACTTAGCGATAAAATAAATATATATAGTACAAATCCGTAATATATTGGTAGTGCTAGATAAGATCTATCGTGGTTAGTGATTGGAACTGTCTGTTGTTTTTGTTTCTGTTGTTGTTTGATTCACAATAATACATACTATTAACGATATAACTATTTCATCACAGTGATTCATCAATCGAGAAAACACGTTACAATCAAAAAACTCTATATAAGATTTTGATATCACTTACGTAATTTACTGAATATATTTTTTATAAATAAAAACACTTCTTCAGGACATTGAAGTATTATTATGTGTGACTCAACATATACAACGCAAAACTTCAATTAAATAAGAGTAGAAATAAGATATAGTGATATATTCATATAAGTTGTAATGTGAGATTGAATGTGTATTAGATATAAAGGTTATATTTAACTATATTATATATTATACTATGACATTTTTATATATCGAAAGCCGTATTGAGCACCGCACTCGACTGCATTTTGCATGACGTCATCAAGAGAGCTGTGATAAATTCTGCTATTGTTATCTACTCAGAAACACGTCGCATGTCGTCCGGGTGAGAGCCATTGTGGAATTCAGCGTCAATCTAGGTGATATATACTTTATTCTAATATATTAAAAATATTGAGTATATATATACCTCATATATCATAAAAGTTAAAAATAAACGATTTAAAAGCCGGCCTGTTATGAAATCATGAATTGAGTTGAGTCCACTTATACTTTTTATAAAATATTCATTTGTGTATCAATTTTGTTTTTGTGAACGTTTTCTGTGATATCAGAAAACATAGTAAAATGTATATGTGAACAAAAAATAGAACAAAAAACAGAGTTCCAATACTTAACCGTTGTTTTGTCCCTGGTTTGCTTTATTTTTTTCCAATATTTATCGAAATGCCGAATTTCGACGATTAATTGTCGTAATCAATTTCAAGTGATATACCTCAAACAATTTCGATAAAAAAAGTAACTGCTAAACAACGCCAAATCCTTTCATATTAATTTTTTTCTCCCAGTTATTTCATTTCACTTTTTACACAGTTATAGTTGTAAAATAATACCTTGATAAAGGGTGATGTCACCCGAAATATTGGAAAAAATAAAGCAAACAGGACAAAACAACGGATAAGTATTGTAACCCTGCTTTTTGTTCTGTTTTTTGTTTACTTATACATTCCCATGCTTCCTGATATCACAAAAAATGTTCACAAAAAAACAAAATTGACATACACACAACACACACACACACACACACATATATATATAATATATATATATTATATATATATAATATATATATATATATATATAAAGTAAAAGTAAACTTGGTGAAGTGATCAAGTGTTGGTAACAGACGGAGAGCAAGGGATTCTATACCCTGTCCGCTAGCACTATACCAGGGTTATTGTTTTAACTGAGGTAGACCGTCACACCTACCGTCAGCTCCCTCACTTTACAGCACAAATTCGATTACCCAATCTGTTCTACTCATGTGCTGAGTTGGCGGGGACCGGTATCGAACAAGGAACCTTGCGATTCCTAGGCGTGTGTTATTGGAACCTTGGTTCTCGAACATAATTCATTCCAAAATTATGTTCGCGAAACGATTTGTTCAAAAACTGAAAAAATAATTCCCATGAAAAATAGTGTAAGGTAGATTTATGCGTTTTTGACATCAGATGAATGTCTATTCATGTATCTAGAGTTATATATAATATGGAAAGACGTTTATTTAAACATATAACACATAAAATACAAATGATATACATATATATTAAAGAGTACAACTCAGTGGGTTTATAGATAAGGAATTCTGATAAAAAAATTAACACTAGACAATAACAGACAGGTATAGACATCCCTACTACTAAAGGAAGAAGTCGGAATGACATAAAAAAAAAAATTTAAAGATTCCACCAATCAAAAAGAAGCTTGAAAGAAAAAATACACAAATATCGCCCCTGGGGACGAGGAGAAATGTATAAATGTAAACTGAATTTGGCCATTTGCCAGTCTGAATAGAATAAAAACGTGGTCTGATGAAGCTCAGGGGGCCTCAGATACCCACGAGTGGAAATGGCCCATAATCGCGATACCCATGGTATTTAAGGCCTTTTTATTCACAAATATATATATATATATATATATATATATATATATATATATATATACCAGTTTAATTTTAATTTTTCTTAAACTCGGTGAATGAGTAGCACAAACTGGCTTATCCATATGGTAAAATGGGGGGGAGCCTTACGGTAGGTGTGGCGGACCACCTCAGCAAAAATAATCTCCCTGGTCTAGCGCTAGCGAAAAGGGGATAGATACCCTCGCTATTCATCTGATTCCGACAATACGTCCCCTCGCCAACAACTTATATATATATATATATATATATATATATATATATATATATATATATGTGTGTGTGTGTGGTGTGTGTGTGTGTGTGTGTGTGTGAACTGAATGACAGATACGAAAAAAAATGATAGAGATGAATATAAACAGAATGACATATATGGAACATTAAGCATTAAATTGTAAAAAAAAAAGTTCCTCAACAATTACTTAATCTTAATTTCGTGTATCGTGATACAGAGCTGCACACCTTGCCATCCTTAAATTTTCATGCAAATCCTCTTGTATCCAGATATAGGATGTCGCCAAGATGTCTGAATACAGACCAGAAGGCAATAGCGTGTGACCAATGCTTACATATTTTTGCATATAAACCACTACTCAATGCGCTTAACAATGCGTTCTGATTGCCTAAAAAAACATCAACTCGCTGGTTTAGAATCAGTGTTGGCTGTTTTAGTGACTACTTGGATATATATATATATATATTATATATATATATATATATATATATACACTAGCAAATTACCCGGTCCATGAAAAATTAGGAACACCACCAGAGAGTGAGTGAGAAAGAGAAAACAGGAGTAAGAGATAGAATAAGAGGAAAATGATTTATCAAATTTTTAAAAACGCCGAGAATTGGTATAGTACAATGTTTATTTATTTTAGGATTTTTTTTTTTTTCATCTAAAATATTATTTAAAAAAATGTATTCTTAAATTTCAGTGTTTTGAAATATTTTTTTTCTAAAAACTTTTTTGTACATATGACAAAAACTTGAAATCAGTTCTTAATTGCTTGCTGCATTAAAGTGATGAAAATAAATTTGTTTAATTTATTTTCTTTTTTACCCCTAAAAAAGTAAAAATTAGAAGGAGCTAGGTATCAAAAATGTATCATTTATATAGCTCTGTTGGCTGGGGTTGTCTAATACGCCGACAGCACCTCTGTTGAGTAAGACTTCCTTCCAATTGGACCTCCCTTGATGCTTATAGAGGGATCCTGGTGGCTGAGCAATACATGACATGCTACACTCTACTTTGATGCTTACTTGGACTAGATGGGCGATCAGTGAGTCTCCCATCCCGCTCAATCGGCTGATCCCGTCAAGCCCTAGCACCTATATGATTGTCCCGACCGTATCGCTTTTATTGAAAACTACCAACCCTTTTAATCATATATATGCTAAAAGGTGGTTACCGAGGGTCTTAGTACATTGGGTATGACGTTAAACTGCATTTAGTGGCGAGGTTACCATTCTGGAACTTTTAGAAGTGTAGATTACCCCTGCATTGCCATGCGTAAATGTTTGACAGTGTAGGGTATTTGGCATGTCCTGCACCGTGGTTGATCCTGCTGCTTGACCATAAAAGAGTGTGTTAGTCTTTCATGGCCATTACTCCCAGGTCCACTTTAACCTGTAGTGTAATTCATTAGTTAGATTAAATATATTTTTCGAATAATAACGGTCGAACACTACGTTATTCTTCTCTCAATCTTTGCGAATATTATAAAACACTAATTCGTAACTATGATTATCGTTAAGTCTTTAAACTAACAATTTACATTTGAATGAATCCAACAAATAAAGACACCTATTGGTTGGTTGGATTTTCCACCATATCAACCCTTGAGTTATTTTATTGTTTTATTGATTATTGTTGGGTATTCAATTTTTACTCATTTTTCATCTATTTACCCCATAGATGGGATTCTAACAGGTACTACCACTCCAGGTTAAAGTGGACCTGGGAGTAATGGCCATAAAAGACTAACACACTCTTTTATGCTCAAGCAGCAGGATCAACCACGGTGCGGGACATGCCAAACACCCTACACAGTCAAACATTTACACATGGAGTGTGGAGTTTTTGCTCCAATCAGAAAGAAATATTTTAACGCAAATATTATGAGGGATCTGTTTGAGAATACTAACATGGATGACATTTTATGCTTCTTGAGTGGAATTAAGAAATTTATGAATCATATATAAAATACATTCATGAAAAACATCTACAAAAATAACACTTGTTAAAGAAACTTCAGTACCAACTTTCATTTCACACTCTAACCGTTTTTGGCATTAAAAAATCCATACCATTAAATTACAAAATGAAGTTAATGAAAATTATTCATACCAATTTGAAGATATTACGAACTAGAAACATAAAGATCTTTATCAAAATGATGTTTCGGTGTTAAATGACCTGAAAAGGGTTGACATGCCGTAAAACAAACAAACCAAACTAAACAACTTGTTTCAAGTTAAATAGCTTCTTTATCTCGAAAAAATATTATTTCAACCTTAATTAATCAACATTATCCCAAGAAGCCGTAGTCCAACATATCATACCATTTTGAAATCAGTGAGCATATTAAAACCATTTTGGGCCTAATTCTAATTACAGGGATTGTTTTCAATGATTTTACGTGATTTTTTTGCGACGGATTCTTTGTACAATAAGAATTTTTAGAACTTGGAAATAAATCATAAACTTAATTAAATATTATCTGAAAACCGACGTTCGAAGATACAACATTGCATTTAAATGTCAGTTGCAAAAAAATCACCCATTTAAAACTAGCAAGTCATTTTTCGATAGCGGCCATGTTGAAAAGGGTCGCATATGTTCTTCTTCAAGCCGATGAAGCCCCGCCTACATGTCCAACCGCCCTGTAATATTTCGAGTTATTACTGGATAATGCATTTGGCGGGAACTTAATAGGGATGCACATCACAACATTAAGCTCAGTTGAGTTGGGACAATATTATTTAAATGGACTCTTCCTGCTTTATAACAGCGACTAGTTATTACATAGATAAAAGTACTGCATTTTATATAAGAATTCACACTGTTAAGTTGCTACTATTACACCAATTTTATTCAGTTGTCAGTGATGGTTTTATGATCACAATTTGAATGTCTAATAATTAATGAATGTACAGTTGCCTTCAGTATGACAAACTGCATCTAATAAAATTCCCATTTTGGAGCTATGGAGAGTGCGGAGTACCACTTTATTGCTATTACTTCCAGGTCCACCCTGCCCCGATGTAGTAGTACTTGTTACAATCCCATATAGGGATTAAATAGTTCAAAATGAGTTTTAAAAATTGAGTATCAACAAGAATGAATAAAACAAAACGTCTTCGGCATAAAATAACCCAAGGGTTGATATGCCGTAAAATCCAACCAACAACCAACCAACCATGAATGTACAGACATAAAAAGATGGGTCCTTTCTGGTTTAGTAAATAAAAAAAATAAAAAATGCGTTCATCAGTAATGTTAAATCTATATCAGTGGTTCTCATTCTCAACCTTTTTTAAACCATGGACGCCTTTTGCTTTTTTAGACGCCCATAACGATTCTCCAGAAAAAAATATTTTTCTCCAATAACAATAGAATTTTATCAGAAATTAAATATTTCTACTTTGTTGTATCGCGAGGTGGAAAAGATACACAGAAGAATGGTGTGCTTAAAACATTTATTAAGCACCAGCATCTGGTGCCAAACGGATTCATACAAACACACAACAAATAAGTACAAACAATTAGCAAGATAAACTCACACTAAAAGAGGGGGGTCAGTTTGATATAGCCAACGCAACAAAGTCAGTTTGAATATTATTCAGCTTGTTAATCCACTTTAATCGAGGGCAATTTTATGCTATGAGCCAGTTCATCTGGTAGTGATGAAGGGATGTTAGCTACTCTACAACACCGTTGCAAGATTATATTCGTACAATTAGGGAACGCGATTATCAATATATAGAAAGTCAAAAATGAGTGATGTAAATATTCTGATTGCATTAAATAACTCATAAATCTTTTAATATGCCGTTAAACAAATAAACCAAACGTAGCCAGAATAGACAAAGATGTTTTGTAATTCTTTATATGATTGCTTTCTAGGACAAAAGTTTTAAAAGTGCGATGTATTTATGATCACACTGTTATGTTTGGTATTGGATGGCATTTTTTGTGTATGTTACTTTGGATCATATATCTACTCAGAAAAAATAGAATTTTGTTTTATTTTTATTTTTGTAAGATAGATTGAATCGTATATTCACTGTGTTAAAATAGAAAATAGATTATTTTTGTCTATGTTACAATCGATCATATATCTACAGACTTAAAATAGAAAATAAGAATGTTTCTGTGAAAGTTACATTAGATCATATATCTATTGAGATAAGATAGGATTTTTGTGTAAGTTACTTTGGATCGTATATATCTATTGAGTTAAAATAGAAAATACATGTTTGTGTAAGTTACAGTGGATTATATATTTACTGAATCAAAATAGATTTTTAGTTTATGTTACTTGGGTTCCTATATCTACAATTAAACTCGAAACTTTTAAAAAATAACAGGACCTGTGGATATACCATAGTATGAAAATTTAATAATTATATGCTTGATATGTTTGTTTAAAATATATTGCTAAATATTTAAATATGTAAAAAGTATAATAATCTTGATTTAACTCTCTCTAACTCTCTTTTCTTCTTTCTTTCCTTCTTTTCATTTTTCTTTATGTTTGAGTGAAACAGTGTTATCGCTTCCACGCGTTCACCCCCTCTCTCTATATTTTCCCTACTCTTTTCTTTTGATTCTTTGTTTCTCATAATTTTTCTGTGTAGCATGTCCTTTTTCATACCTCTCTTTATAATAAAAACGGAATAGTCCATTATTTAACTGAGGTGTCGAAACTCATAAGAATTCAGTGGATGGGTAACACCAGATAATTTGGTTTTACCTTTTTGCATTTCATCTTGGACAATTTGTACGGTCTCATTTTTAACTAGAGGGTGTTGCAATATGATAACGGTCGTAAAATTAAGGAACACAAATATTGATATGTAGATAAAGGAGATGGTGTTAGTTACATTCGATCAAGAAGTATGAAATTATTTTTAATGCAGAAGTCAACGTTTAAACGTTTCGGTTTATATCAAACTTTCATCAGGACAATAATAAAGAGTAGAAAAATTATAGTATGGTCAAGGATGGGCGTTTTAAAGTTATGAGCCTTTTTCTCTAAATACATTTCCTAAACCCCGTCACTTTAAAAACATCCATCATTGTTTATACAATCATTTTATACATTTTTTAATTGTCCTGACAAAGTTTAATATAAATTGAAACGTTTAAGCATTGGTTTCACCATAAAAAAATGAATTCATCTATTTTCGGAACAATTTGTTTTTTCTATTTTATATATATATATATATATATATATATATATATATATATATATATAGTATTAGAGTGTGTACATAAATAACCTACTCGAGTTTCATCATAAGGATCTTCAGGGTTAAATCCACTAAATTAATCAAGATATTGATTAATTAAAGTTAATTGCAGGAGTTCAAGTTGTAATTAAGATCGTTGAAAACAGTTTCGCAGTTAATGAACGCTATTGCGTCATTTCGAAGAGTTGAATGACAAACGCGATGTTTATATGTCATTAACTGCGAAACTGTTTTCACCGGTCATAATTACACATGAACTCCCGCAATTAACTGTAATTAATCAATATCTTGATTAATTCAGTGGATTTAACCCTGAAGATCCTTATGGTGAAACTCGAGTACGTTATTTCTGTACACACTATAATACTAAATCAACTCTACTTACGTATTGACCACTTTATATTTGTTATAACACTGACTTATCCGAGTTACACTTATACCAACCAAATATTGAGACCAACTCAATATTTTTACCGGTAAGTCACTCCCTTTAAACACACACACACACCACACACACACACACACACATATATATATAATATATATATATATATATATATATATAGAGAGAGAGAGAGAGAGAGAGAGAGAGAGAGAGAGATTACAATTCATTTTACGAGCGATAGTTACGTTTGGTTTTAAAGCAGCGTATTAGACACTTATTATCAAGACAACGCGCACGTGAAAGAATGTACAACGAATACGAATTCATTTATATATGATATGAGTTATTTTTGTCCCCTCCCTCCACTCAAGATCTTCTTTCGGTCCAAGTTCTAATCAACAAGTAGTATGTTATATCCCCCCCACCATTTCTCTCTTCCATCGGGAGCTTGAGCACAGGGATACAAAAAATATATGAATTAATTGATATCCATTGTATATTCTTTTACAGGCAGTTGTCTTGATGATAAGTGGTTCATAAACTGCTTTGAAACAAATGGTAACAATCGCCCCTTCAATGTATTGTAATCTATAATAAATAAATACAGCATTTACACCCGTAATCGAGCACTTTATTTTCAATTCACAATATGTATATATATATTTATGTATGTATGTATATGTTTATTCATAATGTGAGAATATATATTAGGTGTTTTTTCTTTCATTGGAAGAACCCTCCAGCGTATGTGCAATATAATATTTTATTTTGTCTTACTTATTGCTACCAATTTTTATAATACGTTTTCCGATTTATATATATATATATATATATATATATATATATATATATATATATATATATATATATATATACATTACGATTGATTTGTTTTTAACGAGATGTTCTTTCTTTTGCAGGTAAGTTTGCAATGTTTTCTGATGACATTTTTTGCACACATTGATTCTAACCGGAAAAGAAATTTGCAAGCAAGTATATAGCAATTAACACATTCTTATTCATCATTTTTTAATATTATTATCATTGTTCTCATTATATAATACATATATATATATATATATATTATATATATATATATGTATATGTATATGTATATGTATATATATAAAATATATTATATATATATATATATATATATATATATCTACTAAAACCCTCCTTTTCATCATTTTTATTATGTATCATTTTGTTTCTCATATATATATATATATATATATATATATATATATATATATATATATTATATATATATTATATATATATATATATATATATATATATATATATATATATATATATATATATATATAATATATATATATATAATCAGGATTTAGATTGAAAGCATAATATATTATTTCATCTGGTCTAGAGGAATGCTTACTCCTCTGGCCACCATCATCAGACGCAGAATGAGGAATATCTTATTATCTTTATAGTGTTTTAGAACCTATTTGCTTCATAGTCAGGTGTTTGTTGTTTTGTTTTTTGTTTTGTTTTGGGTTTGTTTTTTGGTTTTTGGTTTTTTTTAACTCTTTCTGGACTACTTGCCCTCAGCCATTTCTCGGTCATATAATAAATTCTTAGCCACGGTATGTCTGTTGTCTGAAGATTGAGTTCACCGTTGAATTAATCTATTCAAATTTGTAATTTGTAGTTTATATCCATACACATAGTGCTTGAATTTTATTTCAATTTATTTTAGTAACCATTCATTTAGGTCTACTGAAATAGTCTATTATGCTTTCATCTAAAACTTCATCCTTATTTTTTTTAAATATATTTTTGCTCTGTAATAATAAGACTCATTGAGCTCTGTAAATTACGACTATTGGAAACTGCTATGTCATTATCTAGATATCTTCACTAAATCCCTGGATTATATATATATATATATATATATATATATATATATATGTGTGTGGTGTGTGTGTGTGTGTGTGTGTGTGTGTGTGTAACAATCAAGAGGATAAGCGCGTATGACTTATGATTTTAAGAAGAGAAACAATTTACGCCTGTGTTTAAAACTAAGTATCATCCACATGAAACTCTTAGTCGTCAGTCTTTATGCTGTTTTATTATCTTATTTCATACTTAAAATATATTGTAATACTGATCTGCATTTTTGTGCATTGAGCAATGTATACCTTACTGATTAAAAAAACATTTAGTAATCATACATTATATATATATATATATATATATATTATAATATATATATATATATATAGAGAGAGAGAGAGAGAGAGAGAGAGAGAGAGAGAGAGAGAGTTTTATAATATATCATACTGTAAATATATTGTTTATCAATTATCTTGGATATTCTAATCATTGTTCTTTTTTAATTCATTGTGTGCATGGTACTTTACGTTTTTGTGTAATATATATATATAATATATATATATATATATATATATATTTATATGTGTGTGTGTGTGTGTGTGTGTGTACCTATCTATCTATATATATATATATATATATATATATGTATATATATATATATATATGAGAAATTGTAAAAATAAATTATTGTTTATCAATTACCTTAAAATACAAACCATTGTAATTTTTTAATTTTCTGTCTGTATGATATTTTTATACGATATTGTCGTTTCCATACTTGGATACCAGGGATTGTTTACTCTCTAAAGAAATGTTCCTTTTCTTTCTTTAACCAAAAACAGATATATTTCTTTTTTTCCTCATTATACGGCCGCTGATCTTTTTCTTTTTTTTTCTTTCTTTTTCACATGATCACATTTCTTTTTTGCATCCACTGATACTGTTTGATTTGAAACTATCTAGTTGCATTTTACACCCTTTGATGGCGATTCTTTTTAACCCTTTCCTTGGGTTTCTCTTTCTTTTTTTTACATCCACTGATTGCGTTTTTTAAAACCCTCTTTTTATTCAACAGTGTTTCTTAAAACGTATATTTGCTGTAAGCGGTTTAATAATGCATTTGCGGCTCACTTTATGATATTTCTAACCCACGCATATACACAATTCATATAAAATTCCGTTAAAATTGGAAACACAATTATTAGAATTTACAAATCTTGTCAATTGTTTGGTTTGCTTTGTTTTGTTTTACGGCATATCAACCTCAGTTGGTCATTTAATGCCGATAAAGTTTTGAAATAAATCAATTCTTAATGGATAATAAAAAATTTTTATAAATACATTTTTCTATTTAACCCATAGATGGGACCCTAACAGGTACTACCACTCCGGGTCAGAGTGGACCAGGGAGCAATGGGAATGAAGGGGTGCTCCACATTCCCCAAACCTCCAAAACTGGAACTTCACCATCAGATAGAGTTTAACGTCATTCCCAGGACATGTAGACCCGCAGCAACCGCCTTCTATCACCCATATGATAAAAAAGGGGTTGGGGCTTGCCATAAGAGCAATAGGATTGGGAAAATCATATAGGTGCTAGGGCTTGAAGTGACCAGCCGATTGATCGGATGGGGCCTCTCCGACCTCCCATCTAGCCCAAGAAAGGGCCAAAGTGGAGTATTGCAGGTCATGAACTGCTCATCCACCTGGGCTCAATCCTTAAGCATCACGGGTCGCCATCCACGGCCAACAGGTGGCCCCATTGGGGGAGTCTTACCCCTCTGAAGAGGTGCTTTCGGTGCATTCTAACGCCCCAGCCGACAGGGCGGTTGTCACTTGTGTAATACAAAATATACTTAATTTTGTTTATTTTAGAAAAACTCCCTACGGCTAAAAATGTTTATGTATAAATAGTGCAACGGGACTTGGTCCCAAGACGATGTGTTCGTTGACGGAATAGATTTATGTGTTATTCTTACAAATAATCGAAGTTTAGTTACCTAATAACTGATACATGTAAAACATGTGTGTCATAGCAAAGTTTAGTAAAGAAAACAGAAATGATATGATATTTATAAGCATGTATTAAGAGGGATACGTTTAAACCTCTGTGTTGATATGGTATAATGTGGATAAAAGCTAGAATTGTAATCTAATACTTTTTTGTCTCGACTATGCATTTTTGTAGGCAGACATGTTTTTGATTATCATCGGGCTTGGCCAGTTTGATTATCATGAGTTGCTTCATATATATATATATATATATATATATATATATATATATATATATTATATGTGTGTGTGTGTGTGTGTGTGTGTGTGTGTGTGTGTGTTTATGTGTGTGTGTGTGTGTGTGTAATTCACTTCCACACTAATACCCCTTGGAAAGGCATGAAACCCTTATATACCCAGACTTTGAATAATGGCAACGCAAATGTTCTAAGAAAAGGAAAAATATCTTCGAATTCAAAACCCGCGGAGGCTTTTCGGCAAACTAGTGTCACACTGCGACTCTATCCTTCTCTTATCAGTCCATGTAGCGTGATATTATGGTCTACGGTGAATTTGGGAATTGAAAAGAAAACGGTAATCGGTTGTTGTCTAAGAGAAAGGGAGAAGAACTAAAAGTAGAATTAAAAACAAAAGAGGACGTAAACTTGTGGAAAGGTCTGTTCTATACATTTCAAGTGACTTTAATATCTAAACTCAACGAGGTGCCAGCATCCTCCAATCGGAATTATAGAAAAGTCCCCGACCCAATGACCGCATGAACTAAAATTTAAAAGTTAATTTAGAAATAAAATAAAAGTGTGACCTATCCCTCCGACACCTTCTCGGTTACCACAATATGGAAGTAAAGAATAATTCGCTCATAATCTTTCGGCGAACCGAGAAATTGTCTGGCGTTGTTTAATAAATACTGACTTCAATAATCAGCTATTATTTATATTCGACCTAATACATTGTCGGCAGGCTCAGGTATATTCTACCTTGTCTGGCAGGGCCGCATGGTCGACTGATCAATCTTCTAGGCTATGGAACCAATCGAACAGCACGACCGCAATGAGTTACAAACTTGAACTGGTGTAGGTGTCTTTACCGATTTTTTAGTAACCATGGCATTCAGAATCCTTCTGAAGGCTCTCGTCATCACCTTCTACTCTTTAAAAAGTAGGAGTACCAATTACGAGCCTGAAAGAAAATAAACAGACCATTTTTTGATTATACGATTTCATGTTTGTTACTTTGACACTATAACAACGGCCACGTTTAAACTACTAACGATTGCTACTTAAAAGAAAACCCTGACTTGTTGGCCCTCTACACACCATCACAGACCGTCCTAATTTCTTCCTTTTTGAAATTTCCGAGAAAGGAGACCAATTACAGAGACATATGAAGAGAATACTGCTGGAACACCAGCCATAATGAGTTATGGTAGATAGAAATAAAGAGGCATAACATCAAATAGATCATTGTATCCAATTCAAATGGCATTTGTCCAGTTCGGAGTAATTTCCTTCACATTGGTTTTAAGCCAGTGGGCAAGTCACACAACATTAAACCCAACCCTTTCCGAACAGAGGGCAATTCTCCAGATCAATAACTCTATAGTGTACCTGGAATCTATAAATCGTTTATTAGAATTTTGGAATCTCCTGAATGTCTGATCAATTGGCTGGTCACTTCAAACCCTAGACCCAATACAAATTATTATGATCCCATACCACCTATTGCCTATGGCAAGCACCCAACTTTTTTTATTTCATGATGTAATTTACCAAACCCTCGTCCGCAGACAAGCAGGTATGTGAACACAAGGTCAATTTCTTAAGTTAAGTTTAAACAATGCATTTTATTACAAAATGTAATTCCTTCTCCTAGACGGGTACCGTATGCCAATATTTAAAGAAGCCCAGTCTAGTCCTCACGTTATACCATAGTTTGGGGTACAGTGTAGGGTGGCATACCTTCCCAAGGTATTAAGTACTCTATGTATGAAAATGCAATAAACTAAGTCTCGATCTTAGGAATTATGAAATTTGGTCGACAAAGTTACCATTTACTACTGACATTTAACAATATTTAATTCATCCACATACCAATACCAGCTGCTTTATATTATTGTATTGTTGCTTTAACAAGGTGGTGACCTGTATGGTTCGTGGAGATGTCCTGGACGTGTATGATGACCGTTTCCAAGAAACCTCTCTATCCTTCACTCGTTTCCAAGCAATTATTTATTCCGAGATTCTGGAGCTCTGGGAAGTTGGTAGTACCCTTCATACATCATTACTCCCTAAGAGTTCACTCGAGCTCCCACGACCACCAGGAGTGTATAGCTTGTATTAGAGGTCCCATATGGTTATTGGAATAGAAAAAATTTGAGTTTTTAAAACTTTTTTTTGTTAATTGAGTTTAAAAAGAAAAATTTTTTAATTGAGTTTCTCAAAAAAATTACGTAGTATCTATAAAAAATTGAATAAACAAATCTCAGCATAGAAATAACCCAACAAGGGTTTGACATCGTCCGTAAAATCCAACCAACGATACCAGTACCTGACATGTCGAAGATACAAGGGAAAAAGTTCACCAGATCAATTTTTTGTTACTAAGTTTGATGCGTAATAACTAAACTTTAGCATGTGCTGAATTCAACATCACGTGAAAATGTCAATGATTCCTTACTTTTAGGTAGGAAGAGCATTTTTAAAACCGAAGGGCGATTGTTTAGATTCTTACATTCAGGAATGAAGAATCATCGGATGTAGAGTGAAAAATGTCTGTATTTCGTGACGCCAACATAAGCCTCGGGTTTATTATGTGAATCCCACTATTCCAGAATGCAACACAGGACACCTTGAAAACATTCGCTTTTATTTGCTTTTGTTTTGTTTTGTTTTTTGTTGTTGGTTATTGGTGGGGGCTTATCCCAAAAAGTAAAATGAAAATAAATGTCACATACCATTAATCATTGGTACGTTTCCATTACCAAGGGATCAAGAAAAAGTTAATTCAATTCGGCGATTGTATCAAAAAGCATAATACATTTAAGGGCTGCATATACTCACGTATAAGAGGCATGTTGCGTAATGGATAACGTCTTATACGGATAGATACGGCAAGACGAGTTCAGGTCCTGTTTGCATTTCACATATGTAGCGAGATCGAACGGCAAAACTCACAAACATGTGATGAGCCAACAACGGTCCGTCGGTCGAAGGACAGCAAGTGGCATGTTGTACGTGTGAGCGGAAGCAGAAAATGTGACGAGTCCGACTAGTGGTTGAAATCGTGAGTGTCACTAGGCCGACTAAATTGTATAGTGGCAAGTCTCCGAAGCTGCAGGACGAGAGTTGGGACGTGTCTCGGCACAGATCGAGTTACTTAAAGGATTAACGGAGGACGGTGGCGTACGAGGAAAACACGAGGACTCAGTTTGCAATTCGTCTCAAGTGTTACTGGTCTTTGGTTGTAGTAATCATGGATATCTACAATTTCGTTTGCTAAGAATTATAGCGATTAATAACTGAGAATGTATTAAATCCCACTCTTTTCTACCAGGAATATATAAAATAATAGGGCAGACAGGATTTTTAACCTTAGTTAAGGATACCAGTCTAGTCCAGAGAAAACTGAATTCAAACCTGTTAGAAATAGATCCACAGCATCCATTTTCTTATGTTTGGAAATAATATTGACTTTGTGCCAACATACCGTGCTCGTATGTAGATGAGTGGATAGGTAGAATAATGCATACACTTAGTAGTTAGGTCGAATATGCGTAGAAGACTTAATTTTAACCTGAAAAAATGTTTTCGGGTGATGCAACACGATAGAAGGCTATTATCTTATTATATGGAGAATTTTGTATTTTCTGTTGGTAAGCGAATATTGTAATATTACTACTCAAATCACATTTCCCTTGGTTAGTGTTACATTCACATCAGTTTAGTGATGGAAGAGTAAGTTTTCAGCTAGTTTACTCATTGTATGTCATATAGATATGACACCCTCGTTTCAATTCTTTTTCATGCATTTTATCATTTAGTATTCCTAGCCTTTTTTTGTATTTGATATAATATTTTATTCCATATAAAACTGAAATACTTGCACCCGGAGAGTGCATCATATTTTTGCTAGTAACCGTATAAGGGACTTCAACTTACACTATATACAGTACCGAAATATATAGAGGAAATCAGGTTTTAAACTAAAAATGGTTTGGGGACCGAAAGAAAATTATTATATCTTTATCAGTGTATACACCCGTATATAATTTTATTCGAAACCTATATATTAACAAAAAAGATGCTTATGAAGAAACAACGAATAATGTACATACCCATTACATGTGACTTCATATATTAGATATTCTAAAAACAGAATTAATTTTTAAGATATGAAAGGAACAATTTACATATAACAATGGTAGAGCACATCCACCTATCGTGAACCACAGCCTATTACCGGGTTTCTAGTTACGGCTCTCAACCTAAATCTCAGTTTGATAAAAGTTTGAATTCGACAGTCTTATGATGCGGAAGTCAGTGAGCTGAGGGAGAAGTTGTGGCTCTACACTATAAAATATATATATGTAAACTCATATAACATATACTATATTTATTATATATTATATATCAAACAAAAGCCGTCAATACTTAAAAACAGAGGCTCGCAGACATTAACTGTCTCTACGAATAATACCTCTTTTTAATAACAGGTCGCACTAAGAACCGCACGTAACATAGGGTTTGGTAAACCAAACCGAAACGCTGGTAAACCGGTTATAAACATCAACCATCAGACGAAAATGATAACAGTAAATACAAATACAATTAATTTTTGGATGCATTCTTTTTTATCCTGTTATATATATACATATTATAGATATAAAAAATGGTACTACTGGTCTAATATTTTCACGACTCTATAAGTTTTCAAAGCTCTTATAAGAAGAAAAACAAACTACACAAAAGGCATAAATTTAAAAAATGCAAAGTAGAACGCACATTCCACAACATATTGGCAATATCCAAATCTTTTCATTGTATAATACGTGTATTTCATATCAGAATAGTATATCGGTTAGAGATCAAGAATTATGAATTTTCTCTAAATATCTCATTTTCTTATAAGAATAATGGGATTTTGCCCGGAGGATATGTAAATTGGGCAAAAAGAAAAGAAAAAGTTACTTCTCTACTACTGCAGCGTTAAAATGGGCTCGAAATAATTTTAAGCTTAGGGGGATTAATAGTCTATATTATCTAATATCCAAAATCTGGAAACATTTGAATTCCACGTTAATGTATCTACTAAGAACTGGTTTTTTAAATCGCGCGGCTTAGCGATGTGACCGTATAATAATCAGTGATCGCTCCAGATACGCCAGTGGATATAGGTAATGTAATTTTTTTTGTGAGATAAATATCGAGGTTAAGTTACTCGCAAAGGATGACTAGTGAATCTAGAAAAGGCCTAAAACGCTTCTTGGTAATAATAGAAACCTATAATAGGATCTCAATAACTATTTAACTCTCCGAAAAAACCGTCAGCGTGTGCTCTGAAGAACCTAAATATTAACTTTTGGGAGATTTAAAGAGAGTTGTCCTGATTCAGTCCATAACATTAAAGGTCACTGCTTTTTCTATTGTGATAAATTTCTTCAATACTAAAATAAAGTTGAAACATACCTTTATCTGCTGCCTCTATATGTATCTCCTACATGAGACTGCAAAAGTCTCGACATATCGGGAGCTGTGTCTGCTCTGCAGAGCCATGATAGCGCAAAATCTAATTATTGTAATCAAATTTAATTATCCAACAAAGGAATAATGGTGCATAGTGGATTTAGTGGTCCCAGCGGATCTGAAATTGAAACTAACAGATAAAGGTAAATTCAGTAACCTTAGCTGGAAGAGGGAAAAATTAAGAAGCGTTTTAAATCTGAAGTTTGTATTCGATAATTGATAGTTATTCACTACTCGCTTAGCTCTTAGAATGGTGGACTGACAAGGCTAGACTTCATATTGGGTGTGCCCAGTCGTTTGAACTCAAAACTCAACAAGTTCAATAGGTATTTGTAAGTAATGCATATATGCTGTTTTGCGGGCTGTAAGTGCATCAACATACCCACATGATAGTTTTTTCTGCGTAATGTTTATTTGATTATTATAATTAGAGGTCTGAAGGCAAGAACGGATTCTAACAAGGATCTAATAAAATACAGGAAAACATTCGACCACGAACGGTATCACCAAATAACAAGAGGCCATTTAATGGGGTTTTCACTAACTAATGTGTAACCCTACGTGGAGTAACGAGGTATTGTTTCACTCACGTTCTAAAGTAGATGATTAGAATCATATATCTTGGTTAAAGTTGAGTTCCGAGAATTCGGAGTTTCATAGTTAGAACTGGTTCGTACTACTAAAGCAGCAAAAAAGCAGTTACAAGATAATTTATTGCATATGTTCAGGGAAATTGACTAGAAATAATTCAACAATCCGTATCTCGGTAAACTAAAAAACATTAAAGAAACTAGCAAACGTGATACTAATATAAGATATTTATTAATTAGGATATTTTAGTATAAATAATATAAAATAATTAACAGGCATCGTGAATTACACCTACTGACCATTAATGATATATGATGTTGTGTTTGTTGTGTGCTTGATGTTGTTTCATGTTGCCTGTGTGTGTTGTGTTCTGTGTAGTGTGTGTGTTAATTAAGATCTTCATTCACATTACATTGCCCAATCAATGTTTCCTAGTGTACTATCAGTCAGTACGTCTATAAATTCAAGAACAATCGATCGAGTATTTACACGGTCAGGCCATATTTCAAATCTAATGATATTCTTTTTGAAATTTTATTTAATGGACTATAGACTGGTGATTTAGCACTTGTTGGGACCTTACTTGATTTATTCTCATATTGTAATCTTTTAAAGACTTATTGGTTTTTTCATCAGTGCTTATCCCTTCCGCGCCGATAGATAAAGTGAGGTATGTTATTATCATAAATATAATTATAAAATAATATATATATTATAATATATATATATATATATATAATTAATTTAATATACCAAGCGTGTTGGTAGATCCTTGCGAGAGATTTGAAAAACCCGCCCCTTAAAGATTGAGTCTTGATTGTTCATATACTACCAAACATCTTCTCAGAGAAAAAAATTTTTTGAAAAAAAGAAAAGCAAGATATTCTACCAACAAAAAATAATCTATGTTATAGTATTTGGCCAAAAGAAAAATTTTATATGGTATATATCTATGTGATATAAATGGAATATATATATTTCTTGATAGACCCGCTATGGAGTAGCTATTATTTTGTAAAAAGAGTGCTCGAATCCCTAAGTAAGGCGCCAACAGGATGACGGATGATCTTACTGAGTCAGGACGTACCTACCATATGCATTCGCCTTAAATCTCTTCAGGGTAATCTCACTAAAGTCAGATTTCGACCCATTTTTTACTTCTTCAGGGTAAGATCTGACCTAAAGTCAGATATTTCAGCCCATTGTTAAAAGAGCTTTCATATGCGAACTAAATTAGTTTAGCGTTCGTACTGATCTCCCATGTGAGGAGTGAGTTCCTATAATATTTTTACTGTAGGTGAGTGAGATAATATTCGTAGTAAGGTAGGCATAATACAATATTATATATTTGAGGTGACGACGTTTTCTTAGTCTTTTGTTAAGTGTTGTAATTATATAGATACGTTTAATTTTGATTCATTCTGCTCGCCAGATTTTTCCTGAACATTATGACATATTTGTTTCCGGCAACAGGTATTTTAGATTAACCAACACTAGGAATTCAGCGCTACATACCATCAAAAATGAAAGCTGTTCCGTCACTGGCCACAGTCTCCTACTGTTCCTCCACACAGTCTACTGTTTCTCTCTCCAATTTAGCTCAAGCTGTTTCCACCATCAGAATGAGACGCATGCATTAATCCCTGTAAAACAAACTACAGTTATAGCATGAACTGAA
>CM042155.1:40462757-40473830 GCA_023376005.1 Doryteuthis pealeii
TGGCCGTGGGTGATGACCCTTGATGTTTAAGGACGGAATCCTGATGGATGAGCAGTCCATGACATGCAACACTCTACGTATACCCTTACTTAGGCTTGACAGGCTCTAATCAATCTGCTGGTCACGTCAAACCTTAGCACCTATATGATTGTCCCAACCCTATTGCCCTGATGGCAAGCCCCAACTCTTTTTATCATATATGTGCTAGAAGGCGGTGGCTTGGGGTCTTATTGTCCTTGAAATGACGTTAAACTCTCTGATGGTGAGGTTCCAGTTCTGGAGTTTTTGGGGATGTGGAGCATCCCTTCATTACCATTGTTCCCTGGTCCACTCTGGAATGACAGTACCTGTTAGGGTCCCATTTATGAGTTAAATAGAAAAATGTGTTTATAAAAATTGAGTATCCATTAAGAATGAATTTATTTTAAAACTTTATCGGCATTAAATGATCCATTGAGCTTGATATGCCGTAAAACAAAAAAAATAAACAGAATAGCACGTTCGTTACATAGCTCTAGGTCATCCTTCTCTTGGTGTGACCAACAACCTTTCAACACTACCCTCTTGTATATGTCCTGATGAGCACAATGTTCTGAGGCTATAAACCGGGTTAGCTCAGTCGGTAGAGCACTCGGCTAGAAACCACAAGGTTCCTAGATCGATACCGGTCCCCGCCAAGTCATCGTATGAGTAGCACAGGGATCTCTGCGGTAAAGTAAGGAGCTGATGGTAGGTGTGGCGCTCCACCTCAGATGCTAAAAACAATCTCCTTGGTCTAGCGCTATTGAAAAGAGGATAGACTCCCTCGCTGACTGGCTGATACTGACTTTAGGCCGCCCCGACGACTTTACCTTACATTTAGTTTTGAAGCACTTTGCTGATCTGGTTTCAATATTCTTGTTTGTAGGCATTAAATGACCCACTGAGGTTGACATGTCATAAACCAAACAAACTAAACATAATTAAATGGTATTTTCTTAATTCAGAATAAAATAGCAATCCTACATAAACCAGATTTTCGTCTACTTTCACTTTCATTTTCAGACAGAAAATCTTTTAGATTAAAGTTTTTTTTAATTATTATTTTACTCTTTCTGGGTTTTCCAACACACATGAAAAAGGAAGAAATATAAAAAGAAATATAAGTATATGAATCAATAAAACATTGATAAAAAGAAAGATTTGGTTTGGTTTGATTCTGTAGTAATGGATCTGCGAGACTAGCCTCTTAATCATTATACCACGATGGAATGTCCAAAAGTGGTAATAAGAAAGAAAGAAAAAGAATTAACAGTGTAGAAAGAAAGTTGATCGATAGAAAAAAAGACAGAGAAATGATATTGTTTAAAAAAAGAAAGAAAGGACGAAATACGAAAGAAATGGGATTATTTAGAAAGAAAGAAAGAAAAAAAAACAGAAATACAGAAAATAGATGATATAAAAAGAGAGAAAGAAAAAAAGAAAGAAAGATAGACAGAAAAGAGATAATGTTGAAAGAATGAATGAAAGAAAAGGAATAATTTTGAAAGAATAAAAAAAAAAGAAATGGAATAATTTTCAAGGAAGGGAAGAAAGAAAGAAACGGGGATAATGTAGAAAGAGAGAGAGAGAGAGAGAGAGAAAGAAACGGTATAATGTAGAAAGATAGAAAAAAAGAAACGGAATACTGTAGAATTGAGAAAGAAAGAAACGAAATAATGTAGAAATGCTGTAGAAAGAAAGAAAGAAAGAAAGAAAGAAAGAAAGAAAGAAAGAAAGAAAGAAAGAAAGAAAAAAAGAAACGGAATTCTGTAGAAAAAAAGAAAGAAAGAAAGAAAGAAACGGAATACTGTATAAAGAAAGAAAGAAAGAAAGAAAGAAAGAAAGAAAGAAAGAAACGGAATACTGTATAAAGATAGAAAGAAAGAAAGAAAGAAAGAAACGGAATACTGTAGAAAGAAAGAAAGAAAGAAAGAAAGAAAGAAAGAAAGAAAGGGAATACTACAGAAAGAGAGAAAGAAAGAAAGAAACGGAGTACTGTAGAAAGAAAGATAGAAAGAGAGAAAGTAAGAAAAAAAGAAAGAAGTAGCGAATATTTGAAATGGAAAAGAAGGAAATAAGGCAAATAGCATAAATCTTTGTCTTCCTGAAATTTTACGGTCGTTTTCTTAAGCGGTCTTTTTAAAGGAAAATGTCTTCTGTTATATATCGATTCTATTTACATGACTCTCAGCCCCTCAAAGACAGGCCGGTTTCGAGTAAACATGCTGGACGGCGGCTCAAGAGTAGTGGGAAATCCAGTCGAAATATGATTGAATATTATGCAAAAGCACAGCCTGCTCGTAAATCTGCAGCAATTGCAACGACATTTCTACCAGCAGCATAAGCCCTCTCTCTCTCTCTCTCTCTCTCTCTCTCTCTCTCTCTCTCTCTCTCTCTCTCTCTCTCATGCACTCGAATACACGCACTTGCACAGAAATCTGCAGTATCGAGATATAATAATACAATAATAATTCCCTTTCTTTCTTTCTTCTTTTTCTTTCTAAAGTATTCCGTTCTTTCATTCTTTCTATTTTTCACTTCTACAGTATAGCGTTTCTTCTTCTCTTTTGTTTCTACAGTTTGCGTTTCTTTTCTTTCTACTTCCTTCTTTCTTTCTTTCTTCTTCTTACTTCTTTCTTTCTTTCTTTCTTTCTTTCTTTCTGTAGTATTCGGTTTCTTTCTTTCTACATCTTTTCACACACACACATACGCACATTCATTTCTTTGATTCTTTAAGTGATTCCTTCTTTCTTCTCTTGCTCCATCTTAAAACATTATTTCTATATTTCTCTCCTGTCAAATTCGTTCATGTTTTTATTTAAATCTATCATCTCTCTCTCTCTTCTCTCTCTCTCTCTCTCTCTCTCTCTCTCTCTCTCTCTCTCTCCCTCTCTGCGTCTTCCACATATTCACACAGGCTTTCTTTCTCCCTGTTCATCTACTTTTGTTATTTCTCTCCCCCCCCTCTCTCTCTCTCTCTCTCTCTCTCTCTCTCTCTCTCTCTCTCTCTTTTCTCTCTCTCTCTCTCTCTTTATACGAGTTCTTGCACACAGTTCTGCAGCATCGAGATATAATAATTTCTACCCAGCAGCATAACTAACTAACTCTCTCTCTCTCTCTCTCTCTCTCTCTCTCTCTCTCTCTCTCTCTCTCTCTCTCTCTCTCTCTCTCACATGCACATACACACCCACACGCACATACACCCACACGCACACAGATCTGCAGCATCGAGATATAATAATCTCTCACACACACGCACACACATGCGCGCACTCGCATACGTGCACTTGTCCACATATCTGCAGCATCGAGATATAATTCTATAATAATGTCTCTAAATCTTGTCATGACGGAACCCTCTTCGCAGAGATGAGATATGTCTACCACCAAGTACTGACAGTTTTAAAGTTTATCTGTCTCAATCCATCTCCCAGTACCGATATCATTTGACATCCTAGGAGTGGCCACACTATGTTGGACTACGCACGACAAAGACCCCAAAGCGAGAGACACGTCTACTTGACTGAAGAGTAATCAATTCAATAACTCTATCATCATTATTATTGCTTGCAGTCAACAGAGGATAATTCAAATTTATTAAAACGAATGCCCAAGACCACCTTTCAAGTACGGGGCTTACCCGTGTATTGGTCGATGGTTGGTTGGTTGAGTTTTACGGCATGTCAACCCATTCGGTTATACTATGTCACTGAATTTTTGAGATGAGGTTTGATGATTAGTATTATTTGGATTACACCTGTACCCTAGCTATGGTTAGCGGAATGAGAACAGGATACCCCCGTATATTAAATAAAGGGTTGTGTTCAAACTTCCGTTATGGCTCGCGATTACGACAAGAAGGTTCCCGAGTTCGAAAAGAATGTTACCGATTCCGACAAGAAGTCCCGAGAGCACATCAATCGAAACGTTGTACAGATAACAATAAAGATGAGGACAATAGTCTGAATAATTCAAATAATATCATTCGGTTATTTTATTCCACAGACGTTTTTGTTTCATTCATTCTTGGTTACTCAATTTTCTTTTTAAACTCAATTTTTAAACACATCTTCTTCTACTAAACCCATATATGTGACCCTAACAGGTACTACCACTCCGGATTAGAGTGGACCTGGGAGTAATGGCGATAAAGGGATATTCCACACTCCCCAGAGATCCAGAATTGGAACTTTATTAGATGCAGTTTAAAGTTATACCCATGACGAACGTATTGGTCGGATTTTTCAAGCACTTGATATCGAAATCATCCTCATCAAGTCGTAACGACTGCATAGATTCCAATGTCTGTCTCTAACCACCCATCACAATCGATATTCTTTCCTGACAGGTTAACCGAACGGCATCCAGAATCCGTATATATATTTACCAATCCCTCCGTACAAGCCGAATGTAAAACAAGATAAAATTATTAGGCTTGAATTCAGATTTTTCCTTCCGCTATACTGGTTACTAGCTAAGGTTAAAGAGCCCAATCTGCCCTACTATTTATCTTAACTGATGAGAAATCAATTCAGTATCTCTATCGTCATTGTTATTGCCTGTAGTCAACTGAGGATAATTTAAATTTATTAAAATGGATGCCGAAGATTACCATTCAAGTATGGGATTTACCAGTCTATTGGTTCAATCCTACAAGCAGCTTGTATTTACTGAAGTACGTTAGTATACTTGAAGTACATTAGAATACTCTTTGAACAACAACAACTAAGTACAACTGAAATTATACCCAAAGCAGCTGGTATTTATGGCACTCAGGAATATTTCATGCATGCATTTGGGCGATTCCATTCCTTAAGTCCTGATTGGCTGCTAAGTTATGTTATGGTACCCGATAAATAATCTACCATTCTGCACTAGAATTGCGATAATGCAGAATCCGTTATTGAGTTACTGCAGGCTTGTCTGTCTGTCTGTCTGTCTGTCTGTCTGTCTCTCTCTCTCTTCTCTCTCTCCTCTCCGCTCGCTCTCTCTCTCTCTCTCTCTCTTCTCTCTCTCTCTCTCTCTCTCTCTCGCTCGCTCTCTCGCTCGCTCTTTCAAGATCCTTTTACAATCTGTATTTACATTTCATTTCTGTGATTCTTTAATTGATTCTTTCTTTCTTCTCTTGCTCCATCTTAAAACATTATTTCTATATTTCTCTCTCTTCGTTCATGTTTTTTATTTAAATCTATCACCCCTCCCTCTCTCTCCCTCTCTCTCTCTCCTCTCTCTCTCTCTGTCTCATTCTCCCTCTCACACGCAAGACAACTCCTTCAATTTCTTTTTTTTATCAATTACAATATTTTTTACATTTTGTTTCTTTCTTTCTTCTTTAAAAAAATCTCCCCATCCAAACAAGCAAGAATTAGCTTAGCATCTGAGTATCCATTGTTCTCTCAAAAGGCCGTCAAAATTCTGCTGCCTTTTGCAACAACCTATTTATGCAAAACAGCATTTTCAGCACCTTCCAATGTGATAACGAAATAGATCTAGACTTGTTGTACGAAGTGAATAAGTGTATCGTTGTCAAATGTCACCGGGTATTGACAATTTATGTCGGGTAAGGCAAGTACATCTCTCTCACTAAATGTCATTACTCAGTGAAACATACATCAATATTTGACACATAGTATGTATAGTATATCAATATTTAGTCTATGTAATGTGACATACCCTCTTTCATGTGAAAACATAAGTATCTATTCATCTGGATAAGTGATCATCTATTAACTAGAAAGAAATATGCCTTCCGGGTGTAAACATTTCAGTTTTAATGTAATGAAGTATATTAAATTAGAAAGACTTCGTCACTAAAGATTTTACTTCCTCGTCACTGGAAAAATGTTCGTCTTTCATGGGCCGAAGAGAGACAAACATTAGTTCAGTGACGAGGAAGTGAAATCTGTAGTGAAGAAGTGACTCAAAGAACAGTCAACTGAATTTTACGGGGAAGAGATACATGCTCTCATTTCGAAGGTGGAACATTGCTATTGAGAGAAACGGTGACTATGTGGAGAAGTAGAGATGTTATCCACAGAGAACCAGCTTCATTTTGATGTATGATACATGTTCCTGTGTTGGTAATTACACCTGTCCTAAACAAAATGGCATTACATTTTGACACACCCTTATATATATATATATAATATATATATATATATATATTATTATTATTATTATTATTGTTATTATTATTATTATTATTTTGATTATTCCGACTATTGTCCTCATCTTTATTTTTACCTGTACAAAGTTTCGGCCGATGTTCCCTCTGTTCTTCTTCAAGTATATAACATCGCTGATGTATATATATTACATATATATATATATATATATATATATATATATATAATAATAAATATATATATATATATATTATATAATATATATATATATATATATATATATATAACATCAGAGATTACATATTATGGATTAATATTCCGTAACTACAGTTTTATACGTACTTGGAATTATCAGACGGTCAAAATGTTATGATTTTTAAAAAACGCTGGCTTGTTTAGCGTTTATATGACGTGAAGTGTGTTCACGCGATGGAATGTTATAATGATAAATTTATATTTAAAAAAATAAGCGTGTTTAAGTCTTTATAAAAAAATTTTATTTGAATACCGCGTGCATTAAGACCTAAGCTACCGTTTTTGTTTTGTTTTTTTAATCTTAACATCATAATATTTAACTTCTGATGTTAAGCTGCTCTGCTATTTTAGCACCTTCATATGCGAAAACCTTTCACATTAATTCTCCATTATATATATATATATATATATATATATATATATATATATATATAGGGCAGACTGGGCTCTTCAGCCTGAGGTCGGTCGTTGATTGGTTTGTGGCAACCCTTGATGCACCAACTTTCCTATCGACTGTGCCAAAAAGTGTGGATGGTCCAACACAAGCTTCACCACTATAAACAAATCACTGTGTGGGTGTTCATTGTGTGTGTGAACCCTCATGCGTCGAAAATCGACGAGAGATTCCATAATATATATATGTATATATATATATATATTACTGAAATTAACCAGCGTCGAATAGAAGCATGCTTCCTTTACTAGCCAATAACTTAGACATTCTCTTGTAAAGAGGATGACTGTATATGCGTACGTTTGGCCTCAATATGCCATTGCTGACAAATGACTGTATCCCTTGTTTGGACATTTAATGATAGCAAAGTGAATTGCACATTCACTCAGTCAACTGGACCTTAGTCTGTCTGTCACGAATCATGCCAATGATATGACCACTGAACAGGATGACTGGCAATAGGACGACAATAAAAATCAGTTACATTTTGCTAAGTAATTTTTACTACCAATGGATGGATATACGATGTCTCTCTGTATTGCTTCTATGCACAAATGAAATGAAGAAGACATAATGGAATATAATTAAAACAGATTTAATAAAATTAGTTATTCCAGCTACGACGGTCGGCTGAAAAACTATTATTTCCTCATAGCTGAAGGAAATACACGTTGGATGCATACATCTCCCAAGTGTATTATGTGAAAATACAAACAGTGTTGTTTCACGACTCAAATATTACATATATATATATATATATATTATTATATATATATATACTATTATAATTATGTATATGTATGTATATATATATATATATATATATATATATATATATATATATATATATATTTCAAAGAATATATATTTTTTTTTTATAAAAAACCGTCCGCACGAGCAAGATGTGACACAATGTCAAATTTCTTAAGCGGGTTTGAATTCAGAGTTTTCCTCCTCCTAGACGGTTGCCTAACCAAGGTTAAAGGGACCAGTCTGCTCGACTATTTATCTATAGCTGGAGGAGAGGATTCATACCTTTCCCAAGGGATTAGCGCTAAGTGAAATGCAATTACCACATCCAGGATTTGAACTCACGGCGACGAGTCCATTTCCATGACTTTAACCATTACACCATGCGCTTCCATAATATACAAATAATATATATGTGTGTGTGTTTGTGTGTGTGTGTGTAATTTATTATGTCATTTACCTTAAATAATTCCTTATTTTTCACCCTCATATATCTATAATCTGGACACCGGTATTAAGACCTCAGCATTTTATTTCTTAATATAAGTTTAGCGTTATAAATTCCATCGCATGAACACGCTTCACGTAATATAAACGCTAAACAAGCCACCGTTTTTTGGGTTTTTTTAAATCTTAACATTTTGACCGTCTGATGATTGCAAGTACGCATGAAACTATAGTTACGGGATATTAAATCCATAATATTTAATATCTGATGTTAAAACTGCTCTGCTATTTTAGCATTGAGTACCTTCATATGTGAGTCGGGTTAGCTCAGTCGGTAGAGCGTTCGGCTAGAAACCATAGCATTCCTAGTCGATACCGGCCCTCGCAACTCAGAGTAGCACAATAAGTGCCATAAATTAAGGAGCTGATGGTAGGTGTGGCGCTCCACCTCAGACGCCCCAAACAATTTCCTTGGTCTAGCGCTAGTGAAAGGGGGACAGACTCCCTCGCTAATTGTGTTATATATTGTACAAACGGAAATATGAATTTCCGGTTTTATTAAACAAAGAATATAACAACTGCCCGTAATCAGATCAAGAGATAAAAATGCGTGGGAGTAGCTATTAATATAAAAGAAACTGAGGGCTCGAGACAGGAGTCGTCAGTCAGCCCCGGAAGCAGTCAGCCGGAGAGAGAGTGAGGTGATCGGGGTCAGTAGTCGGAGAGTCGGTACGAGTTAGTTGGCCGAGCGGATCTCGTGATGGGGTGTGGAAAAGCTAGCCTTAATAATTTACCAACTGAAAAAAGCTTTGTCACCAGAAATTTAATCGAAGGACCGAAAGTCTAAAGACTGAACATATTAATTAAACTGACCCTCTCTCTCGAAATAAGAAGCTTGGAATTTATTTCAATAAACTCTGGAGGATAACTTGGTGTTATTGTCAATCCCTTACAACGAAGATAAAACTATTGTAATTTAGTACCGTGACGACGCCGCTACGTTACAATTGGCTGAACCCCGACTTTAGGCCACCCGACGACTTACCTTCATATGCTAAGACTTTTAACATTCATTCTCCATATTGATATTATATTATCTTATATAATATATATATATATATATATATATATATATATATAATATATATATATAAAGGAAAGGTTTTCTCACTACACCTTCTCCAGGAAAACTAAAAAAAAATTATACTAAATAGTTTACTATTATACTTGTCTGGTTTGGAATTATTTTCATTTACTATTTTTGTCTTTTATTTAATTTGTACAAATTTTAGATTCTAAATCTGACATTTTTCTAGACTTTGGAAATTAAAATTCTACAACTAATTAAAAGACAGAAAAAGTAATTAAAATAATTCCAAACAGACAAGTATATATAAAAATGTACCTAACCTATAATTTTTAGTTCCTGAAAAAGTGTCTTATCTGGAACACCGAAACCAGGGTTGAGAGGGGAAACACTTTTTTCTACAACTATAAACGCTCTATATTTACTGGAGAATATATGGAGCACTTTTTGGATTAACTAACTTACAAGTCAAAACGTAGTAGCAGAATTTGATGAATATATATACTTATTATATATATATATAGAATATTAAAGATATATAAGTGTATATAAATGGAAATGAATCGACAGTATGATAGAAATAAGATACTAAAAAAAAGACATTCCGGCCAGACGAGAGCGTTGTTGTACCTCTCGTGCTAACGGGTTAACTATTTCCTCTCACAAATATATGCTCTTGAGGAGACCGTTATTAAAAGTCGAAAAGATATCTGTCAGCATACTCATATTATCATTGTTTTTTTTTTCTATCTATTTTCTATCATATATATATATATATACATATATATAGTATATATATATATATATATAAACATTAGAGCGTCCAATCGTCGATAATAGCTAGCATGATCGTTTTTCAGATGCCCCATAAAACTACCTAACATTTTAATGACCTTGTATTAATTCGGCTTGTAGAGGTCAGTTTTTCACTCTTCTTTAACCAATCGCCTCACCTAAGTTCACATATTAGGCTTCTTTGTATCTTTCTGTTACTTATAATATATTTCATACTCCTATTTTCTCGGTGATAAGATATTTTCTTGTTAATTCGTTGTCAATTGTTTTTGTATATACATCAGCAAAAGGATAATTTTTTCTACACATAGGTTGGACAACAAAGTGCCCGGGTTTATTCAAATACAACTATGATGTGGATACGAAAAACTGAAAAACATACGAAAACGTCTTCTCACGTAGAAACCATTTACCGTCGCTAGAATTTTGCCTGTCAACTAAACAGGAACGTGTGCTAGACTAAATCAGTAACCATATACTGAACTAAGTAAAAATACTTTTCAGTGCAATACTATAGTAAAAATCATTTCTAGTAAAATCCTATAGTCAAAATCTATTCCAATACATTCTTCATAGTATATATATATATACTATTATATATATTACATTTATATATAGTACTATAATATAATAGTATATCGGTCAGGAAATATTCTGCAAGCGTTCTGTGCAGAAATGTAAACGCCCCAAGTCATAACAAATCCCCTACGTTATCAAGAAGATGCAAAATGAACATGTTAGCTATATCGCAAGTTCAACATTGTTAATGAAACTCAGGATAAAGAAGATCTTCTCTCCATTCTAGTCTATACAATATATAAAGAAATCATCACAGGACAGGATTCACTAAAATACAGCAGTTCCTAGAGAGAGCTCCATTATGTTCTCGTATATATTTATGAGGAAGTAGCACGTCCCGGTCTCCGCCTCAAAAAATGCTACCGGCTGTGCTACGAGAGGAATAACGACCCCAGCTCGATCGTAATTCTTGTTTATTATCGTATTTGTCGTAATTCTTGTTTAGATTCATGAAGGATGGATATATAGTTGATAGACTGAGATACTAAGATAGACTAGATAGATAGATAAACAAAATAATATAATAGATATTATACAAAGGATGATAATAGATATTTTTG
>CM042155.1:40473930-40551430 GCA_023376005.1 Doryteuthis pealeii
CAAACAAGTTGTAACTCAATTGTCTGAATTTCAAAGCCTCTGCTGAAGTAGATTTATCTGCCTCGATGTTTTCAAGGCGAATATAATAATAGCTGATTTTAGGCCATTTTTTTTACACTGAATTTAAAAATCATCCCAACTTTTTTTAATCAGATCAAATTTTTAAGATACAGCTTGAAATGTATAGAACAGTATTATAGCTGTGACAAGTAGAGTCCACCAACTTCTAAATCGCTGTTATTATTATACTGATAGTAGGTGTGACGCTCACCTCAGAATGCTAAAAACAATCTCCTTGGTCTACGCTATTGAAAGGAATAGACTCCCTCGCTGACTGCTGATACCGACTTTAGCGCCCACGACTTTACCTTACATTTAGTTTTGAAGCACTTTGCTAATCTTTCAATATCTTGTTGTAGGCATTAAATGACCACTGAGGTTGACATTCATAAACCAAAACATCTAATCAGAATAAAATAGCAAAATAAATATAAAACCAGATGTACGCCTACTTTCACTTTCATTTTTCAGACAGAAAATCTTTTTAGATGAAATTTTTTTAAAATTATTATTTTACTCTTTCTGGGTTTTCACACACACATGAAAAAGGAAGAAATAAAAAAAGAAATATAATATATGAATCAATAAACATTGATAAAAAAAAGAAAGATTTGTTTGGTTTGTCTGTAGTAATGGATCTGCGAGACTAGCTTCTTAATCCTTATACCACGATGGAATGTCCAAAAGTGGTAATAAGAAAGAAAGAAAAAGAATTAACAGTGTAGAAAGAAAGTTGATCGATAGAAAAAAGACAGAGAAATGATATTGTTTAAAAGAAAGAAAGAAAGGATGAAGTACTAGAAAGAACGAAAGAAATGGATTATTTAGAAACAAAAGAAGAAAGAAAAGAAAGAAAGAAAGAAAAAACGCGAATACTGTAGAAAGATAGAAAAAAAGAAAGAAACGAATACTGTAGAAATAGAAGAAAGAAAGAAAGAAAAAAAACGGAATGCTGTAGAAAGAGAGAAAGAAAGAAAGAAACGGAATACTGTAGAAAGATAGAAAGAAAGAAAGAAAGAAAAAAACGGAATGCTGTAGAAAGAGAGAAAAAAGAAAGAAACGGAATACTGTAGAGAAGAAAGAAAGAAAAGAAAGAAAGAAAGAAAAATAAAGAAAAAAAACGGAATACTGTAGAAAGAGAGAAAGAAAGAAAGAAACGGAATACTGTAGAAAGATAGAAAGAAAGAAAGAAACGGGAATACTTGAAAGAAAGAAAAAAGAAAGAAAGAAGAAAGGAATACTGTAGAAAGAGAGAAAGAAAAAAGAAAGAAAGAAAGAAAGAAAGAAAGAAAGAAGTAGCGAATATTTGAAATGGAAAAGAAGGAAAATAGCATAAATCTTTGTCTTCCTGAAATTTACGGTCGTTTTCTTAACGGTCTTTTAAAGGAAAATGTCTTCTGTTATATATCGATTCATTTACATGACTCTCAGCCCCAAAGACAGGCCGGTTTCGAGTAAACATGCTGACGGCGGCTCAAGAGAAGTAGGAATCCAGTCGAAATATGATTAATATTATGCAAAAGTACAGCTGCTCGTAAATCTGCAGGATTGCAACGACATTCTACCCAGCAGCATAAGCCCCCCCCTCTCTCTCTCTCTCTCTCTCTCTCTCTCTCTCTCTCTCTCACACACACACACACACACACACACACATGCACTCGAATACGCGCACTTGCACAAAGATCTGCAGTATCAGATATAATAATACAATATAATTCCCTTCTTTCTTTCTTTCTTTCTTTCTTTCTTTCTACAGTATTCCGTTTCTTTCATTCTTTCTATTTTTCACTTTCTACAGTATTGCGTTTCTTTCTTTCTTACTTCCTTTCTTTCTTTCTTTCTTTCTGTAGTATTCCGTTTCTTTCTTTTCTTTTTACATCTTTTCACACACACACACATACGCACATTCATTTCTTTGATTCTTTAAGTGATTCCTTCTTTCTTCTCTGGCTCCATCTTAAAACATTATTTCTATATTTCTCTCCCTGTCAAAATTCGTACATGTTTTATTTAAATCTATCATATTCTCCCCCCCCTCTCTCTCTCTCTCTCTCTCTCTCTCTCTCTCTCTCTCTCTCCTCTCTCTCTCTCTCTCTCTCTCTGCTTCTTCCACATATTCACACAGCTTTCTTTTCTCCCTTTCATCTACTTTTGTATTTCTCTCCCCCGTCTCTCTCTCTCTCTCTCTCCCCGTCTCTCTCTCTCTCTCTCTCTCTCTCTCTCTCTCTCTCTCTCTCTCTCTCCTCTCTCTCTTACACGAGCACTTACCCACAGTTCTGCAGCATCGAGATATAATAATTCTACCCGCAGATAACTAACTCTCTCTCTCTCTCTCTCTCCTCTCTCTCTCTCTCTCTCTCTCTCTCTCTCTCTCTCTCCTCTCCTCGCTCTCGCGTCTTCCACATATTCACACAGGCTTTTCTTTCTCCCTGTTCATCTACTTTGTTATTCTCTCCTCTCTCTCTCTCTCTCTCTCTCTCACCCTCTCTCTCTCTCTCTCTCTTCTCTCTCTCTCTCTCTCTCTCTGCGTCTTCCACATATTCACACAGGCTTCTTTCTCCCTGTTCATCTACTTTGTTATTTCTCTCCTCCCCTCTCTCTTCTCTCTCTCTCTCTCTCTCTCTCTCTCTTTCTCTCTCTCTCTCTCTCTCTCTCTCTCTTACACGAGCACTACCACAGTTTTGCAGCATCGAGATATATAATTCTACCAGCAGCATAACTAACTCTCTCTCTCTGTCTCTCTCTCTGTCTCTCTCTCTCTATCGCACACGCACATACATACCCAGACGCACACAGATCTGCAGCATCGAGATATAATAATCTCTCTCACACAAACAGGCACACACATGCGCGCACTCGCATACGTGCACTTGCCCACATATCTGCAGCATCGAGATATAATTCTATAATAATGTCTCTAAATCTTGTCATGACGGAACCCTCTTCGCAGAGATGAGATATGTCTACCACCAAGTACTGACAGTTTTAAAGTTTATCTGTCTCAATCCATCTCCCAGTACCGATATCATTTGACATCCTAGGAGTGGCCACACTATGTTGGACTACGCACGACAAAGACCCCAAAGCGAGAGACACGTCTACTTGACTGAAGAGTAATCAATTCAATAACTCTATCATCATATTATTGCTTGCAGTCAACAGAGGATAATTCAAATTTATTAAAACGAATGCCCAAGACCACCTTTCAAGTACGGGGCTTACCCGTGTATTGGTCGATGGTTGGTTGGTTGAGTTTTACGGCATGTCAACCCATTCGGTTATACTATTTCACTGAATTTTTGAGATGAGGTTTGATGATTAGTATTATTTGGATTACACCTGTACCCTAGCTATGGTTAGTGGAATGAGAACAGGATACCCCCGTATATTAAATAAAGGGTTGTGTTCAAACTTCCGTTATGGCTCGCGATTACGACAAGAAGGTTCCCGAGTTCGAAAAGAATGTTACCGATTCCGACAAGAAGTCCCGAGAGCACATCAATCGAAACGTTGTACAGATAACAATAAAGATGAGGACAATAGTCTGAATAATTCAAATAATACCATTCGGTTATTTTATTCCACAGACGTTTTTTTTTCATTCATTCTTGGTTACTCAATTTTCTTTTTAAACTCAATTTTAAACACATCTTCTTCTACTAAACCCATATATGTGACCCTAACAGTACTACCACTCCGGATTAGAGTGACCTGGGAGTAATGCGATAAAGGATATTCCACACTCCCAAGATCCAGAATTGGAACTTTATTAGATGCAGTTTAAGTTATACCATGACGAACGTATTGTCGGATTTTTCAAGCACTTGCTATCGAAATCATCCTCATCAAGTCGTAACGACTGCATAGATTCCAATGTCTGTCTCTAACCACCCATCAAAATCGATATTTTTTCCTGACAGGTTTACCGAACGGCATCCAGAATCCGTATATATATTTACCAATCCCTCCGTACAAGCCGAATGTAACACAAGATAGAATTATTATGCGGCGTTTAACAGGCTTGAATTCAGAGTTTTCCTTCTGCTATATTGGTTATTAGCTAAGGTTAAAGAGCCCAATCTGCCCTACTATTTATCTTAACTGATGAGAAATAATTCAGTATCTCTATCGTCATTGTTATTGCCTGTAGTCAACAGAGGATAATTTAAATTCATTAAAGATGGATGCCGAAGACTACCATTCAAGTATGGGATTTACCAGTCTATTGATCGAAACCTACAAGCAGCTGGTATCTGCTGAAGTAAGTTAGTATACTTGAAGTACATTAGTATACTCTTGGTTTGAACAACAACAACTAAGTACAACTGAAATTATACCCAAAGCAGCTGGTATTTATGGCACCCAGGAATATTTCATGCATGCATTTGGGCGATTCCATTCCTTAAATCCTGATTGGCTGCTAAGTTATGTTATGGTGCCCGATAAATAATCTACCATTCTGCACTAGAATTGCGATAATGCAGTATCCGTATTGAGTTACTGCTTGCTTGTCTGTCTGTCTGTCTGTCTGTCTGTCTGTCTGTCTCTCTCTCTCTCTCTCTCTCTCTCTCTCTCTCTCTCTCTCTCTCTCTCTCTCTTTCAAGATCCTTTTACAATCTGTATTTACATTTCATTTCTTTGATTCTTTAAGTGATTCTTTCTTTCTTCTCTTGCTCCATCTTAAAACATTATTTCTATATTTCTCTCTCTTCGTTCATGTTTTTATTTTGTTCTCTCAAAAGGCCGTCAAAATTCTGCTGCCTTTTGCAACAACCTATTTATGCAAAACAGCATTTTCAGCACCTTCCAATGTGATAACGAAATAGATCTAGACTTGTTGTACGAAGTGAATTAAGTGTATCGTTGTCAAAAATGTCACCGGGTATTGACAATTTATGTCGGGTAAGGCAAGTACATCTCTCTCACTAAATGTCATTACTCAGTGAAAACATACATCAATATTTGACACATAGTATGTATAGTATATCAATATTTAGTCTATGTAATGGTGACATACCCTCTTTCATGTGAAACATAAGTACCTATTCATCTGGATAAGTGATCATCTATTTTAACTAGAAAGAATATATGCCTTCCGGGTGTAAACATTTCAGTTTTAATGTAATGAAATATATTAAATTAGAAAGACTTCGTCACTAAAGATTTTACTTCCTCGTCACTGGAAAAATGTTCGTCTTTCATGGGGCCGAAGAGAGACAAACATTAGTTCAGTGACGAGGAAGTGAAATCTGTAGTGAAGAAGTGACTCAAAGAACAGTCAACTGAATTTTACGGGGAAGAGATACATGCTCTCATTTCGAAGGTGGAACATTGCTATTGAGAGAAACGGTGACTATGTGGAGAAGTAGAGATGTGATCCACAGAGAACCAGCTTCATTTTGATGTATGATACATGTTCCTGTGTTGGTAATTACACCTGTCCTAAACAAAATGGCATTACATTTTGACACACCCTTATATATATATATATATATAATATATATATATATAATATATAATATTATTATTATTATTATTATTATTATTATTATTTTGATTATTCTGACTATTGTCCTCATCTTTATTTTTACCTGTACAGATGTTCCCTCTGTTCTTCTTCAGGTATATAACATCGCTGATGTTATATATATATATATATATATATATATATATATATATATATATAACATCAGAGATTACATATTATGGATTTAATAATCCGTAACTACAGTTTTATACGTACTTGGAATTATCAGACGGTCAAAACGTTATGATTTTTAAAAAACGGTGGCTTGTTTAGCGTTTATATGACGTGAAGTGTGTTCACGCGATGGAATGTTATAATGATAAATTTATATTTTAAAAAATAAGCGTGTTTAAGTCTTTATGAAAAAATGTTATTTGAATACCGCGTGTATTAAGACCTAAGCTACCGTTTTTGTTTTGTTTTTTTAATCTTAACATCATAATATTTAACTTCTGATGTTAAGCTGCTCTGCTATTTTAGCACCTTCATATGCGAAAACCTTTCACATTAATTCTCCATTATATATATATATATATATATATATATATATATATATATATATATATATAGGCAGACTGGCTCTTCAGCCTTGGTAGGTAACCAGTCTAGGAGAGGGATAACTCTGAATTCAAAATTCCTGAGGTCGGTCGTTGATTGGGTTTGTGGCAACCCTTGATGCACCAATTCTTTCCTATCGACTGTGCCAAAAAGTGTGGATGGTCCAACACAAGCTTTCACCACTATAAACAAATCACTGTGTGGGTGTTCATTGTGTGTGTGAACCCTCATGCGTCGAAAATCGACGAGAGAGTCCATAATATATATATGTATATATATATATATTACTGAAATTAACCAGCGTCGAATAGAAGCATGCTTCCTTCACTAGCCAATAACTTAGACATTCTCTTGTAAAGAACATGACTGTATATGCGTACGTTTGGCCTCAATATGCCATTGCTGACAAATGACTGTATCCCTTGTTTGGACATTTAATGATAGCAAAGTGAATTGCACATTCACTCAGTCAACTGGACTTTAGTCTGTCTGTCACGGAATCATGCCAATGATATGACCACTGAACAGGATGACTGGCAATAGGACGACAATAAAAATCAGTTACATTTTGCTAAGTAATTTACTACCAATGGGATGGATATACGATGTCTCTCTGTATTGCTTCTATGCACAATGAAATGAAGAAGAACATAATGGAATATAATAAAACAGATTTAATAAAATTATGTTATTCCAGCTACGACGGTCGGCTGAAAAACTATTATTTCCTCATAGCTGAAGGAAATACACGTTGGATGCATACATCTCCCAAGTGTATTATGTGAAAATACAAACAGTGTTGTTCACGACTCAAAATATTATATATATATATATATATATATATATATATATATATATATATATATATATTTCAAAGAATATATTTTTTTTTAATAAAAACCCGTCAGCACGAGCAAGATGTGACACAATGTCAAATTTCTTAAGCGGGTTTGAATTCAGAGTTTTCCTCCTCCTAGACCGGTTGCCTAACCAAGGTTAAAGGGACCAGTCTGCTCGACTATTTATCTATAGCTGGAGGGAGAGGAGGATTCATACCTTTCCCAAGGGTATTAGCGCTAAGTGAAATGCAATTACCACATCCAGGATTTGAACTCACGGCGACGAGTCCATTTCCCATGACTTTAACCATTACACCATGCGCTTCCATAATATACAATATAATATATATATGTGTGTGTGTTTGTGTGTGTGTGTGTGTAATTTATTATGTCATTTACCTTAAATAATTCCTTATTTTTCGCCCTCTATATATCTATAAATCTGGACACCGCGTGTATTAAGACCTCAGCATATTTATTTTCTTAAATATAAGTTTAGCGTTATAAAATTCCATCGCATAAACACGCTTCACGTAATATAAACGCTAAACAAGCCACCGTTTTTTGGTTTTTTTTAAATCTTAACATTTTTACCGTCTGATGATTGCAAGTACGCATGAAACTATAGTTACGGGATATTAAATCCATAATATTTAATATCTGTTGTTAAAACTGCTCTGCTATTTTAGCATTGAGTACCTTCATATGTGAGTCGGGTTAGCTCAGTCAGTAGAGCGTTCGGCTAGAAACCATAGCGTTCCTAGTCGATACCGGCCCTCGCCAACTCAGAGTAGCACAGGGATATGTGCCATAAATTAAGGAGCTGATGGTAGGTGTGGCGCTCCACCTCAGACGCCCAAACAATTTCCTTGGTCTAGCGCTAGTGAAAGGGGGACAGACTCCCTCGCTAATTGTGTTATATATTGTACAAACGGAAATATGAATTTCCGGTTTTATTAAACAAAGAAATATAACAACTGCCCGTAATCAGATGAAGAGATAAAAATGCGTGGGAGTAGCTATTAATATAAAAGAACCCAGGGCTCGAGACAGGAGTCGTCAGTCAGCCCCGGAGGCAGTCAGCCGGAGAGAGAGTGAGGTGATCGGGGTCAGTAGTCGGGAGAGTCGGTACGAGTTAGTTGGCCGAGCGGGATCTCGTGTAGTTGGTGTTGGAAAAGCTAGCCTTAATAATTTACCAACTGAAAAGGCTTGTCACCCAGAAATTTAATCGAAGGACCGAAAGTCTAAAGACTGAACATATTAATTAAACTGACCCTCTCTCTCGAAGTTAAGAAGCTTGAATTTATTTCAATAAACTTCTGGAGGATAACTTTGGTGTTATTGTCATCCCTTACAACGAAGATAAAACTATTGTAATTTAGTACCGTGACGACGCCGCTACGTTACAATTGGCTGAAACCGACTTTAGGCCACCCCGACGACTTACCTTCATATGCTAAGACTTTTAACATTCATTCTCCATTATTATATTATATTATATTATCTTATATATATATATATATATATATATATATATATATATATATAAAGGAAAAGGTTTTTCTCACTACACCTTCTCCAGGAAAACTAAAAAAAATTATATGTAACTAAAGTTTATATATATACCTGTCTGGTTTGGAATTATTTTCATTACTATTTTTGTCTTTTATTTAATTTGTATAAATTTTAGATTCTAAATCTAGACATTTTTCTAGACTTGGAAATTAAAATTCCTACAAACTAATTAAAAGACAGAAAAAGTAATTAAAATAATTCCAAACCAGACAAATATATATAAAATGTAGCTAACTATAATTTTTTAGTTCTCCTGAAAAAGTGTCTATCTTGAACACCGAAACCAGGGGAGAGGGGAAACACTTTTTTCTACAACTATAAACGCTCTATATTTTACGAAATATATGGAGCACTTTTTGGATTAACTACTTACAAGTCAAAACGTAGTAGCAGAATTTGATGAATATATATATATATATATATATATATATATATATATATATATATAAGTGTATAATAAATGGAAATGAATCCGACAGTATGATAGAAAATAGATAGAAAAAAGACATTCCGGCCCAGAACGAGAGCGTTGTTTGTACCTCTCGTGCTAAACGGTTAACTATTTCCTCTTTCTTTCATAAATATAGTTGCTCTTGAGGATGACCGCTTTATTAAAAGGTCGAAACAGATATCTGTCAGCATACTAATATTATCATTTGTTTTTTTTCTATCTATTTTCTATCATATATATATATATATATATATATATATATATATATATATATATATATAAACATTAGGCGTCCAATCGTCGTATAATAGCTAGCACGATCGTTTTTCAGATGTCCCATAAAAATACCTACATTTTAATGACCTTGTATTAATTCGGCTTGGTTGGAGGTCAGTTTTTCACTCTTGTTCTTTAACCAATCGCCTCACTAAGTTAACATATAGCTTCTTTGTATCTTCTGTTACTTATATATTTCATACTTTCTTAAGTTTTCTCGGTGAATAAATATTTTTCTTGTTAATTCGTTGTCAATTTTTTTTTTGTATATATATCTGCAAAAGGATATATTTTTCTACACATAGGACTGGACAACAAAGTGTCCGGGTTTATTCAAATACAACTATGATGTGGATACGAAAACTGAAAAACATACGAAAACAATCTTCTTACGTAGAAACCACTTCTACTTCGCTAGAATTTTTCTACCTGTCAACTAAACAGTGTAACGTTGTGCTAGACTAATCAGTAACCATATACTGAACTAAGTAAAAATCATTTTCAGTGCAATACTATAGTAAAAATCATTTCTAGTAAAATCCTATAGTCAAAATCTATTTCCAATACATTCTCATAGTATATATATATATATATATATATATATATATATATATATATATATATATGTAATAGCATAGAGGTCAGGGAAATATTCTGAGCGTTCTGTGAGAAATGTAAACCCCCAAGTCATAAAAATCACCTCACGTTATCAAGAAGATGAATTAACATGTTATTATATTTCAACATTGTAATGAAACTCAGGATAAAGAAGTCTCTCCTTTAGTCTATACATATATAACGGAAATCACCTGAGGGACAGGATCACTAATACAGCAGTCCTAGAGAGAGCTCCACTTTATGTTCCCTACTGAGACAGCCTCGTCTCCATTGGTTGGGCCATGTCCGCCGGATTGATGATGGACAAATCCATAAGGACATCCTCTATGCCGAGTTTTTGCCTGTTAAGAGACAGGTTGGTCGCCCTGTATTTTAAGGATGTCTGCAAAAATGATCTCAGGTGCTTTGACATTATCCCTTCCAGCTGGGAAAATTTGGCTCAGGACCGCCCTCGGTGCCAACAGGCTCTCCGTAGTGGCAGGCTCTCCGTAGTGGCAGGACTGTTCATGTCTGAAGTCACCCTGGCGCAACACCATGAAGCCAAGAGATCCAGAAGAAAGCGGCGGCAACAAAGCACAGGCACATCAACATCTTCAGGCACAGCCTTCACATGCGGCATATGTGGTCGAGGCTGTTTTTCGAACATTGGACTTCACAGTCACAGGAGGCGCTGTAACTTCAGGGGTTCAAGAACTATATAGTCTTCAGACACTGCAATGCCGATTATGATAATTACTATATAAACGACAGATGGTTTGTATATATGTATGCATGTATGTATGAATGTCTGGAGGAAATTACGAAAATGAAACAATTAACGACAATGTAAATATATATACATATTAATATAACCAGTTCTTGCTTTTTGTTAAAAAAACTATGAAGATTTGATTTATATTCAAAGATATCTAAAAAAAAAATTAAAATATACATAGAAATAGCATAGGAATTGTACTTAAAAGGTCCAGCATTTATAAACCTCAAAAGTAATACACCAATAAACCAAGGTTTCCCCCGCCCCCTACTCAGGCGACGCTGGGTAGCCGCTTCTTGTATAGCATAAGAATCATTTTCATTCTTGTCTTTCTTTACTTGTCAACAATAATAATTTCATTTTAAAATATTGCATGTCTGGACAATGGAAGATATAAATTATAGCAAAAGCAAATAATTTTTCTGGCAAATCCGTCCAAATTTGATTTATTTATGTTTATTCAAACAAAAGTTCGACATATTCTTATCAGTCTGTTGTAAGGTGTAAAGTTATTGAACTTGAAATGCTAAATTTTGTTGTCTGATAAAATCCACCCAGGACATTGTGTGTTCCTAATTCACTAATGCCTTTGAGAAAGGCATAGATCCACCCCCATATATCTTATTATAATGGATATTATGCAACTGTCTGTCTGTAACCGAAACTACGTTACTAATGGAGTCATGATTTCCGTAGTTATTTAAGTTATATTCTCAACAATTATGAACTATCATTATTTAATCTTGATGAAATTCTAATTTATTATCGTAAAATCGTAAATAACTAAGGGAATTGTGATATTAATGGTGACGTTGTTTCGGTCTCCGACACACATAATACTCGTTATTAAATAAATATAATACTCGTGGTCCTTATTTGTACGACCGTTATCATCTTGCAACACTCTCTGGTTAAAAATGAGACCGTCCAAGATGAAATGCAAAAATGTAAATCCTGATTAGATGGTGTTGCTTATCCACCGAATTCTTATTTCTTATGAGTGTCGTTACATCAGCAAAATAATAGACATTTCGTATTTATTATAAAGAAAGAAACGGAAGGAAAAGGACATGCTACACAGAAAAAATCTACAAATAAAATTCTAACCCTAAAACTATCTTCGTCTTTTCTTTTACCTAATTCCTTTTCAGCCTGACAACTCACAAGAAAGAAGGCAAAGTATATGTGGGGTTTAAGAAAATACATTAGCAATAACCAGCGAACACGCACCAAGGACGACCAAAATCCAGAAACCCACATCAACTAAACCTAACCCCATACATGTCATCGTGGTGTAATGGTTAATAAGCTTTCTGAAAAATCCATTACTATTGAAAAGCGATTTTTTTCCTAGCTGGATGACCGATACTTGCAACTTTGTATCACATCTTACCCGTAGTGAATGAGTTATATATTTCTTAAACCACAAATATATGTGTGTTTCTTTCTTGTGGATTATCAGACTGAAGAAGGAATTAAACAAAAGAAAATACGAAGATAGTTTTAGGGTAAGACTTTTATTCGTAGATATATCATTAAGAAATAAATGCCTACATAGTATATGGCGCGAATAATTTGCGTACTGGTTTTAATTAACTCGCGTTTAAGAAATAATTACTTGCTGTTATTGATTTCTAGTATTGTTTTATTCTCCGGCATATTAAAATCAATCCCATGAATGATTTTTATATAGAATCCAATTAGATTATAATTAAAGTAAGTGTAATTTTTTTATATAAGGCGTGTGACAAATGGTCACTTCTACTTATAGACTCGCCGACTACCATGTGACCAGCCTTGTTGTTCAATCACTGGCAGTCCTCTGCTGCTGTTGTTGTATTTATACTGGCTGATTCTAATCTTAGCTCATTACTACTTGAATCTTCTTGGACGACGGAACGTAGTATTATATCGCGGGACTTATTGACTTACCAAAGGATACTATACCACAGGACTTATTGACTTACCAAAGGATACTATACCACAGGACTTATTGACTTACTTACTTATTTACTTTAAGTTGTTTTACAACTGGCCAAGTATGGCGGCCAGATACTTAACATTTTCTATATGCATTCTTATTTAATTTATTTTGACTTTCTAATTTAATATATTTCATTAGATTAAAACTAAAATACTGACGCCCGGGGGCCTCATATTCTTGTTAGTAATAATAATATTGGTTAAAGAGTTTGAAAAGAAACGTATGAGTAAAAAAAAAACTAAAATAGCACCATTTCAATCGGTAGAGCGTCAGACTAGGAACCACAAGGTTCCTGGTTCGATACCGGCCCTCGCCAACTCAGCGTATGAGTAGCATAGTGATCTGTAAATGATCTGTAAAGTGAGGAGCTGATGGTATGTGTGGCACTCTGCCTCAGATGCTGAAACAATCTCCTTGGTCTAGCGCTAGTGAATAGGTGATAGACTCCCACGCTGACTGGCTAATACCGACCTTAGGCCACCTCGACGACTTTATTTACTTATAATCATCCTGCTCTTTTCCATTCTCATTACTTTCCTCCGTCTCAGCGTGCATCCGGGTGATTTACCTTTGAATCAATATTTATACTAAGTATAACATTTGATATCAGCTTCATTACACTGAGCCGAGATCCAAGCGGATTGCAGGATCAACTTATCGCGTGCCGCCGTTAGAGAGCAGAGACCTCAATTGTCCCCATGACTCAATCTCTTCGTTCTCAGTTTAATTGATTAATTAAGCACTGATCATCTGAACACATTGCGTTGCTATAGACACGCATGCGCACAACATTGCATCTATGAACAAACCAACACTGATGTTGAAACAATAACACTTAGGTACGTTATCCTCAAAACTATCTTTACTGTTATTCAGAAGTACCGAACTAATTCAGTGTTCGTGGTATTTAACTAGCAGGACCTGTGGATGCACCACATTATGGTGATTTAATTATTACAACGTTTGATATGTTTATTTAAGAGCTATTGCGAAATTGTTCAATATGTAAAAATTATAATAATCTTGATTTGACTCTCTCTCTCTCTCTCTCTCTCTCTCTTCTCTCTCTCTCTCTCTCTCTCTCTCTCTCTCTCTCTTTTTCTTTTTTTCCTTCTTTTCATCATATTCGATTGAAATAGATTATCACTATCGCTTCCGAGTGCTCACTCACTCTCTCTATCTCTTCCCTACTCTCTTTCCTTCCTACTTAATCCTTTATTTCTTTCATTCTTTCTTTCTTTCTTGTATTTTCTGTCTAGGATGTCCTTTCTTCTTCCCTTTCATTCCTTATAATTTTTCTTTAAAAGATGAATTCATTCCATATGTAATTTTTATAAACCAGCTGGACCTGTGAATCTTGATTAAAACTCTCTATCTCACTCTTTTTATCTTTCTCTCCTTTTCATCTTTTCATTATGTTCGATTGGAATATATCATCACTTCCGCGCGCTCATTCCCTCTCTCTCTATGCCTCCCCTACTCTTTCTTATTTTATTTTTTCTATGCCGTTTATCTTCCTTTTTTTCTTTATAATAAAAATGGAATGGTCCACTATTTAGCATATGTGACGACACTCATAAGAACTAAGAATTCGGCGGATAATCAACACCAGATAATCATGATTTTCATTTTTGCATAACCAGAGTGTGTTGCAAGATAATAACGCTCGTACTTTTAAGGAACACTAGTATTATTCTTATTATAATGGAGATTGTGTTTCTGTAACTGAAACTACGTCACCACCGGCTAAGTTATGTACGTTATATGTTCAATGATTATGGAATAATCATTATTTTATCTTAATTAGCATCTTATTTATTAACAATGTCTCTATTATGGTCTAGCTGAGATAGATTTGCCTCAAAACAGCCTATATTATTAATGTTTTTAAAATTCTGCGATGTGAGTTATATATCATTAAGAAATAAATGTTTACATAGTATATGGTGTGAATAATTTGCATACTGGTTTTAATAAACCAGCGTTTAAGAAATAATTACTTGGTGTTATTGATATTAATATCATTGTTTTATTCTCCAACGTATCAAAATCAATCCTATGAATGATTTTATATAGAATCCAATTAGTTTATAATTAATATAAGTGTAATCTTTATATATGCATTCTTATTTGATTTATTTTGTCTTTCTAACTTGATATATTTCATTACATTAAAACTTAAATACTTACGCCCGGATGGTTCATATTGATGCTAATAATGATAATATTGGTTATAGAGTTTGAAAAAAAAATGTTTGGGTAAAAAAAAACTAACTTAGGTAAAATAAAGAGAAAAAAGGGGGACAAATATAGAAATAATCGGGATTTGCATTTTTGCATTTCACCTTAGACAGTCTCATGTTTAAGCGGGGTGTGTTGGAAAATGATAACGGTCGTACTTTTAAGGAACACGAGTATGAATATATAGAATATTTGACCAAACATACCTGCTTTGTTAATGTAGATATTTATTAAATTTGATTTTTGTTTCAATTAAAGAACACTAGTATTAATATATAGAAGATTGGTTATAGTGTTTGAAAACAATTAAATTATTTTTAAATCATGAATTAAATTTAAATTAAATTAAATTAGTGAAATAGGTCACTAATTAGGATTGAACCTATTCTAGTAGTGACCACCCCAAGCAGGGTTTAACAGTTTGAACTCAGAGTTTTCCTTCTCCTAGACTGGTTCCTTACCTTAAAGAGCCAAGTTTCCCTACTATTTACTAGATTAGTTGGATTCATACCTTTTCCAAGGTTATTAGAGCTATAAGAACTGGAGGCGCGTGGTCTAATGGTTAGAATCGTAGGAAATGGACTTGTTGACCAGAGTTCAATTCCTGAACGAAGCTGTTTACATTTCATATAGCGCTAATACCCTAAGGAAAGGTATGAATCCAATTCTCCCTCCAGCTATGGGTAAATAGCAGGACAGACTGGGCTCTTTAACCATGGCTTGGTAACCTGACTTGGAGAAGGAAAAATTTGAATTCAAACCTATTAAACTCCGCTTTAAAATGACCTTGTGTCACATGCTGCTCGTGTAGAGAGGTTGGTAAATATACATATAAATGAATTGTAGTTTCGTCCAGGATTTGAACTCGGGTCGACTAGTCCATTTCCAACGACTTTAACCATTAGACCACGCACCTCCAAAAGAAACGCTTAAGCTTGGGTAAAAAGAGAAAAAAAGGCAGTAAATAAAGGCGGGAATAAATTAACAACAGAAAGAAAAAAAGAAAATGGCGTTTAGTGAGATGTACATAAATAAGCAGATCAGCGCAGTGATTGGAACTGTGCCCCGAATTTAAGAATAACCAGGGTCAGATAACCTGATTAATACTGCAACCTAAGAGAGATCACTTCTTACTTGTCTTTGTTTCATTGTTATTATTAGTGGCCGATCGAAGCCATTCACAACATGGCCGACCTCCCAATGCCCTTTCTAACTTGCCTCTCTTAGTGGGCTGAAATGTCCTCCGGCTAGTGCGGGAGAAGTAACGCAAATAGCTTCCAAACAGTTAGGCCCTGGCTCTTGTAATTCGATATACAGTAAAATCAATCGGAGGAAATCGAAGATAAGCAAACGCGTGACAGAAAGACTAATTTCTCGATTGGATCATGTGTAATAGGCATCTGACTTATTCGGGTTAAGATTAAACCTTTTCATTCTGGGTAACGTATACATTGGCCGTTTGCATCAGTTAGAATAGACTGTGTTGAGGACCTAGGATCAGATTCTAAAGAAATTTGCATTTCTCGAAGAACAGACCCGTCTACCCGTCTTATAGAGGCAGATACCGCTGCCGTTTCTTTGTGTGATTTTTCTTTTAGTAATTTAAAATGACAACACTAGTGGAACATTAAGAAATGTATTTTAATCATGGCAGTGCAATAAGTAGATTATACGTTCGGTTGGTGTTTAATGATATGACAACACTTCAAGGTTATTTAATAGCAAATGCTGTATATATATCATCATCATCATCATCATCATGCCATGCTGTTAGCACAGATATCCATGACAATCTCTCTCCATCCTCATCACTCATCATTCTCGGGAGGTCCTCTATGCAGCATCCTGTATCCCCACAGAGTTGGTCAATGTACGTCTTTGTTGGTCAGCCTACACTGGCGTGCCCATGTGCTGGCTTCCACAGAAGGACGTCACTTATGAGTTCGTCCTTGCTTCTCCAGCAGTGTCCTGTGTGTCTTATCCGTCTTATTCGGATGGTTTGGGTGATATGTGGCAGGTGGTCGTACAGCTGTTTTCTCGTGGGGTGTTGTTTCCACGTCTTGTTCAGGATCACACACAGCATTCTTGTGCAGCTCCCATCTAGTTTATTCTCTAGTCGCTTCGTTATGGTCCAGATGGTGCAGCCATACTGTAGTACTGACACGACAATGGCCTGGAAGAATTGTCTCTTTAACTTGTCTGTGAGATTGGATTTCCATATGACTGATAATTTATCTATGGCGGACCATGTCTTTCCTATGCGTGCATTAACATCGTTTTCTGTTGAGGAGATATTACTGTCGGCCTATACGTAAATAAAACTGAGTTCATGTCTTTTAAAAACAAAAGAGACATCTCAACTATCGATGGCAAACTCCTAAACTCGGTAGAACAATTTATATATATATATATATATATATATATATATATATATATATATATATATATGTGTGTGTGTGTGTGTGTGTGTGTGTGTGTGTGTGAGTGAATGAATGTATGCATGTATGTATATATGAGTTTCAAATTTTTTCTTCCAAACCATCGCTACCAATCTTTCATAACTTTGCCGGCATTAAATGACCCACCGTGGTTGATATGCCGTAAAACAAAAGTAAACAAACAAAGCAAAAATAGGTAAGACGCAACTGAATACCAATACCGTGTTTCCCGGATAATAAGATCTACCTGCAAAATGCGACCTACAAGTTATTCGGTGAGTTTAATTTTCGTGGGTGGAACGTTTTTGTATTATGACATAAATAAGTAGATATATTCTTGTCATTGTTGTGAAAGTCTATCCTGCTCTACCTCGCTTTCTTTTATATATATATATATATATATATATATATATATATATATATATATATATATATATATACTAGCAAATATATGCACCCTCCGGGTGCAAGTATTTAAGTTTTAATGTAATAAAATATTGTATTAAATTAGAAAGGCTAATGAAACTAAATAAGAATACAGATAAATGATTCGAAAGAGAGGGAGTATAATAAAAGATTTGAAACAGAGGGAGTATAATAAAAAATGGAACAACTGAAACTTACTCTTCCATCACTCTCGTCATTCATTCTTATTTTTTCTAATTTAAGTATTTAGTTATAAGAGGAAGTAAAGAATAAAATGACAGTTATTTTATCTTGTTAATGGATTTCATTTAAGATTCATTGAAGAGATTTTTGCTTATATTCATTAAAATAAAACCAAACAGTTAGAAATCAATAATACTAAGCACATATTTATCAAATTCGATTTTTTAAATATTAATATGCAAATTAGTCTTCCCGTTCACACTGTAAACCGCTATTTTGTTGTATATATAAATATAATTGCATGTTGTCAGTATGTAGACATAGTTAACAGTATTAATAAAGTAAGACAATTTTATTAATAATTGAGGTTTAGATAAAAATAAAATCATGGAGAATGTGATATCAATAACTAAGAGAATTGTGACTTGAGTAGGAATATAGTTTCGGTTACAGACAGAAAAACACACAATCTCCATTATAATAAGATATATATATATATATATATATATAATATATCAAGTATCTTTTGTCTCACTTTACTTTTGTTTTATATTTTCGAAAGCCATTTCCGAAGTAGAAATAAACATATCACCTGAATTGTAGATCTATCGAATTTGAGATGGCTAATAGGATTGAATGAGGACCCCACGGCGTTTTGGATATCGTGTTCGTCTGTGACATCGTAGTAAACGAGTTCAAACTCAAGTCATGCTACTACATTCATGTTATGCTAATACTCTTGGGAAAGGTATTAACCACCTCGTACCTCACCTACAGAATAAATAGTACCACTACTATTCTTCTAAGAGGATACTGTATTAACTTCTTAAGTAGATATTTTCTTAAGTATCGTTGTGAGAGTCTATCCTGTTCTACCTCGCTTTCTAAATTTCACTCTTCACCTTTTTTTTCTCTGTATAAACACATTAAGTATCTCTTGTCTCACCTTATTTTTGTTTTGTATTTTTTGTCATGATTCTCTGGTGCCAACTTCAGTAACTACCTGAGCGACTTGGAAAACATTTTAGCCGACTACCGTATAAATTAGTCTCTAAATAGAACGGTGTCATTATAAAATAACGTCCAGACTCGGCGTCATTATTATTCATCGAAGCGATCACGGTGCTAGCAAATCTTTTGATGCTGTGCACACGGTCCAGCACAAAAAGATTTTTTCCCGCGAACGACGAGAGACCATAACAACACATGTCAACCATGACAAAAGTTGAATAATTCCTTCAAATCGATAAAATAGCCAACTTTTGTGACAGAAAAACTCTCTCGAAAGCCATTGCCGAGGCAAAAATAAACATACCGCCTAAATTGTACACCTATCGGGTTTGTGGTGGCTAAGAGGATTGCGGGAGGTCCCCACTGTGTTGAGGATAACGTGTGGTCTGTTGCATAGTAGTAAACGAATTCGAACTCCAATCATGCTATGATGTTTATTTTGTGCTAATACTCTTGGGAAAGGTATGAAGCACCTCATCCTCCAGCTACAGGATAAATACTACCCCTACTGTTCTTCTTCAAGGTGGTTTTATTAACTTTTTTATAGACTCTTATTTTTTAAGTTGTTTATTTCTATAATTATTCTTCTTTGTATTTTACTTTACAATGTTTTATTATTTATTGTTTTGTTTATTTTTATCATTTTTAATATATAATTGATTTGTACTCTATATTTTTAGTTAGCTTTTCTTGTGGAAAAAAGGGGTAACAATTTATTAACCCATTCTTCGAAAAAGTAGTGTGTTGAATTTATTGAACTTTGGTCTTCACTTGTATCAAACAATTTTGCTTCATAAAAGGACGCCTCTTATTTCACATTCTGTCTGTCACTTTCCCCCTCTCTATTTATATCTTAATTAATTACTCCTCAGATTTGTTAGTTTCTCTGTGAGTGTAAAGAAAGATTGGAGAGTGTGAGAAGGAGATTGAACCTAAAGACTTAAATCAAGTCAGATTAGTGATGTTGCTTTTTGTCAAGTACAAATATGGAACACGTGAATTTTAGGAACAAAGCCAAAAAGTCATCTATTAATGATGGAGATTCGCTTCCGATTTTTTTTTCTGTAACAAAAATTACGTCACTGTTTACGTCACATTACCCAAAATCGTCATAACAGAATAAATACAATCAAAATTTGAACATGCAACATTAGACAGTCTCATTGTTTTTTAAAACAAGTTTTAATAAGTACATGACTGGTATCATATATCTATATATAGTTTGTTATATTTAATACCTATTTAAAGTTTATATTTTAATTGTTTTATTTTTTAATCCTTTAATGAATTTGATGATTTTACATATTTAGGGTACAAACTCGCTGATATTGAATTTTTTACTCCCACCCCTCAGGCAATATGTTTCAAAAATCTATTTTTACATCGCCCGGAGGGTGTTTTTTTATTTTTTACTAGTTTAATATAATGAAATGAACTCAGTATTTATCTCAGTAAGGATGATTTCATAGGTTTCCTTGCGTTAAAAATATTGAATCGAATTGAGAGTTCTTTGCTTGAAACCCTTTTACTTGATTCAAGTAATTATTTAACAGCCTCTAAAGAACTCAACCCACATCGTCAATTTCATCAGCTTAAATTTGATTAAACCGTCTCAGATTAGCTCGCCTAAACAACCCCGAAATCTCAGCAGAGCTCTATTCATCACGATGTCAGAAACATTTTTGAACAGACACGACTTAACCGCTGAGGCGATGTTTCGCTTGTACGCTGGCCGATCAGTAACTGCTTCGTTGATCCACTTCGCGTACAGTGATTTGATTTCTCTTCTCTTTCTTTTTTTTTCTTTTCTTTTTCGTTTGTTTTTTCTCTTCCTTCTTTTCACAACCTTTTAGACTAAATTAAAATTGCTATTTTCGCTAAAGCGTGGCTTTGCATTTAGAAACAAGTGAGTTATGCGCCTGACGTAAGGCGAACAGTAATTTTGATTTTTATATTTTCTGATATCTGACTGGGCAATGTTAGGACAAGCCAAGGCGGTTTTATTTTGTTGGGACCAAATAAGACAGTGTTTTTTTTCGTGGGACACAACCTCCTATTGAATTAGGAGTGAAAATAAAGGTTTGATTATCTCATCTGGTTTTTATTCAGTTTAATGAACCTACCAGCCAGGCAAAATCGTAGAGTAGTAGCTAGCAAGTTAGTCTCGTTGATCTATCTCTGTTTATATCTATCTATATATCTATTTATCTATGTCTGTTCATATCTCTATCCACATTCTTCTATATTCAAATCAATCTATTAATGTATCTATCTATTTCTTAGTCTGTTCATATCTATCTATCCATATCTCCATCTATCTCTTAGTCCATTCATCTCTCTCTCTCTCTCTCTCTCTCTCTCTCTCTCTCTCTCTCTCTCTCTCTCTCTCTCTCTCTCTCTCTTACTCCGTTCATATATATCTCTCTACCTCTCAGTCTCTTCATATCTCTCTAACGATCTCTTAGTCTGCTCATATCTATCTCTCTATCTATCTCTTAATTCGTTCATCCCTCTCTCTCTCTCTCTCTCTCTCTCTCTCTCTCTCTCTCTCTCTCTTAGCCCGTTCATAACTGTCTCTCTATCTCTAAGTCTCTTACTATCTCTCTATCTATCTCTTAGTCTCTTCATATCTCTCTATCTTCTCTTAGTCTCTTCATATCTATCTATCTATCTCTTAGTCTCTTCCTATCTATCTCTCTATCTACCTCTTAGTCTCTTCATATCTCTCTATCTATCTCTTAGTCTCTTCATATCTATCTCTCTATCTATCGCTTAGTCTCTTCATATCTATCTCTCTATCTATTTCTTAGTCTGTTCATATTTATCTATATATCTCTTATTATGTTCATATCTTTCTCTGTATTAGTCTATTCAAATATATATATCACTTGGTTTCTTATCAGTTTCCTATGCTAAGATGGTATAGTGATAAAACAGATCTTCAAGATATGGGGATGCATGTGTCAGACGAGAGGAATATTGGAAATGTTAGAGAAAACAACAATACGAACAGTGAGATAATAGTAAAATGTAAATTATAAATTGCAGATCAAACGATTGGTGCGCTCATATAGTCATTGTGTCGTGTCTGCTCAGCACTTAAATAATAATAATAATAATAATAATAATAATAATAATAATAATTTGAAGCATTCGATTTTCTTGCTATCTCGCGTTGATTAAAAAACAGTCTGTAGACAAAGTAATTCTATTGAAAGAAAAAGTGGGGAAGCAGATGTTTTGCCAAACACATAGAATTTGGTAAACAAAATAAGCCATAAACGTTGGCACTAAGGTAAAACTATGAAGTGTAAAAGAAGATAAAGAAGTACTTTCTGAGACACGTATATATATATATATATATATATATATATATATATATATATATATATATATTACACTTCTATATATTCATATTATATACTTTATATACTTCTATATATTTATATTATATAAATATATACTATATATTGATATTATATATATACACTTTATATATGTCTATAAATATATATTCTTTATATACTTCTATATATTTATATTTGTATTATATATATATTATATATACTTTATATACTTCTATATATTCATATTACACACACACACACACACACACACACATATATATATATATATATATATATATATATATATATATATATATATATAAACTTTGATGTATTTGAGAAACTTTGGTTCCCATGTTCGTCCGACCATTCCGAATGAGTGAATATTCTACGGAGCTCACCTGTTTGTATAAATAGTTTCCTTCTTCTTCTTCTTTTTTTTTTCTTTCTTTTGCTATTCAGAAAAAGTTAAGCGGCGCGGAAGAAACATAAATTTCATGTTGCTTAAAAAAAAGTGAAAAAAACAAAAAAAAAACAAAATATATTTTTCTAAGGTTGAAAATGTACTGAAAATCATACAATGTTAATCTCTATCTATTTGTCTATCTATCTGGTTATTTTAAGTTTAGCTTGATCAGTCATACAGAATTCAGGTTACTAACAAAACCAACTGTGTGTATATGGTTACCTGTTACTAGTACCATGTAAACTAGTACTACCTTTTTTATGGGCGGTTTGCTGTTGACTAAACTAGCTTCCCCATCAGTCATGCCTCGGCTCGTCTGATGCGCTGGTTGTGTGAACACCCAGCATCACTAAAAACAAGAGCTGTCAAAGGACGGATGAACCCCAGGGGAGCCAACAGCCATCCACATTTGATCGATAGGAGTAGGATTCGGGTTCTTACTACTTACATAAATCCCTAACACACAACCTGGCACTTGGGTGCAAGCGCTGGGGCCTCCGGGGAGGCTTGCCTCACGTGAAATGACTCAATACTATATGATCACATATAAATAAGAGGTTAGTAGGTTCAACGATGCTTAACTTCAGGGATCTGATGTTAAAAAAGAATTAATTAGAAAAATTGCTATTTCTGTCATACACAAATTTCTTTTTAGTTATATATGATATATGTTTTATCTGTATATTAATACTTTTGTTCTTAAGGCTGTTATCATCTTAGAGCACCTTCTGGTTAAAAATGAGACTATTCAAGTCGTTCAAAAGGAAATTATCCTGTGTTGCTTATCCGCCAAATTCTTATTTCTTATGAGTTTAGGTTTTAGGACTCATATACACAAACACATACACACATAAATATCTAAACATTAAGGGTGTCGATGCCTATGTCCCGTTGATTGATATTCAATTGATGGATTTCTTTGATCTGTTTCTTTTCTGGTACATATATTGTCGTTTCTAGAATATATATATATATATATATATATATATATATATATATATATATATATATATATATATATATGTAAAGTAAGTAAAGTCGTCAGGGCGGCTTAATGTCGGTATCAGCCATAAAGCGAGGGAGTTTATCCCCTTTTCACTTGCGCTAGACCAAGGAGATTATTTTAGCATCTGAGGTGGAGCGCCACACCTGCCATCAGCTCCTCACTTTACCGTAAAGATCCCTGTGCTACGCATACGCTGAATTGGCGAGGACCGGTATCGAACTAGGAACCTTGTGGTTTCTGGCCGGACGCTTTACCAACTGAGCTAATGGAAAATAATATGCTATTATATTGGTTCCATGCTCTTTAAACTTGCTTGTTTAACCAGAGCAATCTTCAGGTAGGGAAAGATTTTGAAAAATATTAATATCGCTCTATCACAGATATTGAACACTCGCCTAAAAATAGTGTATATATTTGGTTACTACTGTCTCATCAAGTGAGATCTTGTTACTTCGGATATATATATATATATATATATATATATATATATATATATATATTGTGTTTATGTAAGAAAATTCGATTTCTGTGTGATTTAGTAATTGGTTTGTGTGTGTTTATATATATGTATGGACATTTTTGTGACCCTGGGTTTTTAGCACATTCGTTACACCGAGAGAAATGTTTATTTTAAATACGATTAATATGGTCAATATTTAGTATTAGTGGAGTTTCAAGGGGGAATTTTGTTTATGTATGTGTCTGCATAAGCTCGTGTATGTCTGTTTACTGGTGAGTTTGTATATGGCCTGTCATATATATATATATATATATATATATTACATGCATTTATATATGTGTACGTGTTATATGTTATACATATACATATATATATGTGGGTGTATGTATATATATATACATATATATGTATGTATGTATGTATGTATGTATGTATGTATATGGCGAACAAATGTTATACGACAATCAGGAAAATGTCTTTTGTTATTTAATTATTGTTCTCAACTAGTTTCGACCTCACGAAATTAATACTATTCCACTACCAACAAGGATGGTTCAACAACAATGATCCAAGTTTGGTCAGGAGAAAATTTCATGTGTAAGAAATTGTTCTCAAAATGTTGAAAAAAGACACCCCCACATATATATATATATATATATATATATATATATATATATATATATATATATATATATATATATATATATTAACAAAATCCTCATATCTATATGAATATATTTCACACCAATACAACTAAAAGATGTTTTTCATTAATCAGATGGACTCGGCACTTCATATATATATTATATATATATATATATATATATATATATATATATTATATATATATATATATATATATATATAATTTTAATCTGACACTCTTTCATTCGAATAACTCAGTAGATTTTATCAGCCTAGATATCCGTTTTATTATTCCTTTAAAGTGAAGAGAAATTAATATAATCTGCAATCTATAATATGTATATATTCCATGCACAGATGTCTTTTATCAACTGAAAATTATTAATGTAAGAGCTGGTGCTTAATATATAACGAAAGTAGAGCTAGTGTTGACTGGTATTAAAGAATATTAAGGTATATTTTTCTTTAAAAATGAAATAAGTCAAAATGTATTCTTTATAAACTAGCAGGACCTGTAGATATACCACAGTATGATAACTTAATTATTACAACGTTTGATATGTTTGCTTAAGAGCTATGTAAAATGCAAACAACCTCTTCCTGCCACCAGAAACATGTTAGGATAAACACTGGGCACCGTTGACCAAAGAGCCTAATCTATAATAAGGCTCTCTACAAGTTGCTCAACACTATTCCACTACCAATAAGGATGGTTCAACAATAATGATCCAAGTTTGGTCATGTGGTACGGATGCCTGAAGAAACATCTACAAAAAAATCCCTGGAATCTTCTATGATAGGGTAAAAAATTATCGGTTACAAAGGGTCTGCCACTGCTCAAACTTGTTTGGTAATCTGTGGGTGGACCTCGAAAATGTAGAACTAGGACCCGGTAAGATCTGGCAAACGGCTGGGGGTGCTAAGAACCTTCGCAAAATGAAAAAGACGGGGTGGTTTCAACTGATCAAGGACTGATCAGGGTTTTTTAAAACTTCCTCCTATACGATCACGCACATATATTTTCTAAAATATGAGAAGCTGTGGTTATTGAAATGATTCATTGGATTCGTATGCATTATTAAATTAGACATGACAGATGCCTTGATCTTAATAAAAGACACATTTTCAAACTCCTGTTACCAATAATAATCAGAAATTATTTTCTCTTCATCTGTTTCTTTTTAGGATTTACGTATATTTATTGTTAATGCACACAAGCGCGCCCAAGTATATAAAAGCTCTTGCTGAGTAATCGTTAACGTCGTGGGAAATTTACCTAAGTCGGTAGAGGGTCTGCCAAGGAACCACAACCTTCCGGGTTCGATACGGGCCTTCACCAACTCAGCACAAGAGTAGCATGTTGGATCTGTGCGATAAAATGAGGAGCTAATAGTAGGTGCAGCGCTCCACGTCAGACGCAAAAAAATCCCTCTGGTTTAGCGCTAAGGAAAGGGCGATAGACCCTCTTGCTGTCCGCGTGATACCGATGATAATTCCAACCGCCGAATCTACTATATATATATATATATATATATATGTGTGTGTGTGTGTGTGTGTGTGTGAGAGAGAGAGAGAGAGAGAGAGAGAGAGAGAGAGAAAGAGAGGAGTGTAATATCTTTCATTCGTTGTAACTCTCAAGGCTCACCTCATAACGGCACACGATGTGGGAACTAATACTAATATTATTATAACTATCGTACAAAAGGCAATGTTTACTTCTGCTGCTGTATATAATTCCAGGATACTACATATATATATATATATATATATATATATATATATATATATATATATATATATATAAGGAAGTTTAGCAAATAAAAAATGTATACATACAAAGTGTGTTCAATGCTCTAATAGGAGAGCAGATTGAAACCCTAAAATATTAGAAATATACATCGTTATTGGTTCCAAATAGAGGGCTCAATTGCAAATGTAAGAGCTACAGAAATAAACATGTGTGTTACCATTGAAAGCTTTGCCAACAAACACTTATTTATCTCTGTCGCATTATATATATATATATATATATATATATATATATATATATATATATATATATGAGGTAAGGAAAAGTGGACAAAAAATAATAACTCAAGCAAGTAGGTGTAAGAGAGATATATTTCGTTCCGCTTTAAGTGGGAACTCCGTCCTACATCTACTTGTTTGTGTTATTATTTTTGTCCATTTTTCTTTTTTCCTTACCTCATACTGTCGGATTTACTCCAACCCTCCTATCTTATATATATATATATATATATATATATATATATATATATATATATCCGGGTGAGAGAGAGAGTGGGAGACACAATGTGAATATATACCAGATTACCTGTCCACTACTAGTGATAACAATTCTATTCTATGCACTGATAGCCCTAAATTGCTATATACGCTGGAGAAACCTGAAGTGCGAACGAGAAAGACAACAGAAAACTTGAGTGTATTTTAGAATGATTGCCTCGGGACTGTAAGCGACTGTTTCTCACATGAAAAAGGATGACAAGAAAGAGTGACACTAGAATACAAAAGAAAATCACTGGTATTATCAAGAAGAAAAGATTGAAGTGCTTAGGTCACGTGGTGCACAAAGACTATGCCAAGTATTTCAACCATTCTTACAAGAATGATTTTATTAACAGAAGATGAAAATAAATGCGATCGACTGACCTTTGGAAAGTCTGACAAAAGACGTGTGTAAATGAAAGTCTTATCTTATTATAATGGAGATTCAGTGCATGTATGTAACCGAAACTACGTCACAATGCACTCAGCAAGTGCCTAAGTTGATCAACGATATTTGATTTATAGTCAACATCACTTCCTCGTCATTGGAATAATGTTTGCCTCTCAAACCCTATTTCATGGAGCCGAAGAGATGCAAACATTATTCCAGTGACGAGGAAGTGATATCTGTAGCGAAGAAGTGTCTCAAAGAACAGTCTAAGAATTTTACGGGGCAGGGACACATACTCTCATTCAAAAGTAGAACATTGCTATTGTGAGAAACGGTGATTATATGGAGGAGTCCACAGAAGACCAGCTTCATTTTGATATGATACATGTTCCTGTGTTGGTAATTATACCCTCCTAAACAGAATGGCATTACTTTTTGACTACCCTCATATATATATATATATATATATATATATATATATATATATATATATATATATATATATAGGTGTTCGGGATAAATTTGAGTTTCATAAGAAAAAAGAAAAAGTGCTTGGTAACTACAAAATTTAATGGAATGTAAAGAAATTCAACAGGCATGAGAATTACACTACTGTCACAAGTTTCACTCAAAATAACCGCCATTAGCGTCGATCACAGCATGAATTCGGCTCCGAACCTGGAGCAAGCTGATGTTTCCCTGGAAAGTGTCTTAAAAACTACCTTAATTCTGTCGATTAACTGGGCTTTTGTAGTGCTTTCTCAACAGCACCACATACATAATAATCCATGGGGTTAAGATCTGAGGAGTTCGGAGGCAAAATATTGGGATTGGTGTAGTTGTATTCGCCGACAACCATATTTTACTTTTCCCAGAGGTGTGGCCGATTCCTGCTGTCATACATGTGGCCTACCATTGGGTACCCTTGTTATCCAGGGCTTGACTACAGTGTTTAGTAACTCCACGTAGGCATCTGAGAGTCCTCCAACACTTTTTTCTGCAGATTTCCGAGGAATTCTGCTGTACGAACGCAAACAAATCGTTTGTTATGTTGCTTTCTTTTAGCCACAGCCTCGTAGTCTCCCTTGCAATTCTTCAGTTCATGCCTGATTGTTTTTACAGTGTTCAGAGAGCATTGGGCAGCAACCATAATCACCTTATTTGGTGTCTGGCGCAGACCATTATGATACAAGTAATTCTCTTCCATGATTCAGCTGGGTTCCAGTCATCCATTTGATATGTCATCACGTATATGAATACAGAAGAGTCCTAGCTTGTAAATGATGCGTAGTGTGCATCAATACCTCCAACCAACGGAGAAAAATAACCATATATATATGTCAAGTTTTTCCCTAACACCCTGTATATATATATATGTTAGAGTAGCATGGGTATAGAGTCAGCGCCGCTCAGTGATTGACAGCTTCTCGCCTATACGATTTCAAACCAAGTTGATTCAAAATCGCTTAGCCGAGAGACTGTCAGTAATCAAGTGCCGTTGACTTCATTCCCACGCTACCCTAGCCTAAATACACATGCATTATCACGTATATTGAGCATTATTCACTTCTAGATATATTCCACAATATTAACACCCCCACACACATACACATATATATATATATATATATATATATATATATATATATATATATATACGAATGTCTTTCAAACTTATTTGTGTGTGAAATGGTGTCCCTACATATAATAATGATATCTCCTCTAAACGTTTGAATGTAAATGTTCGTGTTTCAGTGTGTGGACGATCTCTACCATTGTGCAAAACAAACCACAGCTTTTTTGAGCCGACGTTATCTTAGATCTTTCAAACAGATTATCTCCCCTGAGGGATTTGCTACATTTTATATTATCAAATTTCCTGTTCCTGGAAAACCGACATCACCAAAAGGAATCTTTTGGCCATAAATAAAATTTGTACTACTTTTATTTCTGTTCCATGTTTTCTCCTTTTCCAAGTAATATATGTACAGTATATTTCTTTTTCTTTTTTAATTCTTTCCATTCTTCTTCTTCGCAGCGTAAAAATGAAAATAATAATAATGATAAAAAAAAAGATCTATAAAACGCTCACAAAATTATTCAAATATACTAATGCAGTTCACTAATACTCTCCTGCGGCAGGAGGAAGTAATCTGGAAAACATGTCTCTGGGGCTTAGAAAACGTTCCTCAAATAAATCAACACCTCATACTTCGAATAAAGATATACAATTCAACGTCTTGAAGTATTGTTGCCAGTAAGAAACGATTCTTTTTAACTGTTTGTTATATACTACGTTTACTTAATGGACTGGGTTTATTTCCACTTAAGCTAGGCCAGCACTCAGCTCCTCACTTTTGTTCTTCTCATCCAGTTGTCGGTATTATCTGCCCTTCACCACCCTCTTGAATTCATTGCTAGCCTTGATGGTTGGGTGTGTAGAATACACCGACTGTACCTCTACAGTCTTCTACTTGGAATTTTCAGAAATATATATATATATATATATGTATGTATGTGTGTGTGTGTGTGTGTGTGTGTGTGTGTGTGTCACCCACAGACGTTTCACGTCTCATCAGTGTGGCTAGACACAACAACTACTTCTGACCAGGAGCGAAACGTGACTCACTTTTCATCAGCCCAGTTCCTTAACCTCTCGGTCGTCGACAGGTGCCATTAATATCGGTTTTACGATCACCAGAGAGTACAAATCTGTAAACAATAGACGATGCCGTATTTACGCTGGCGTTGAAAGTCAATTAAAGTCGCTCCTAGAAGTCTCTGCCGGGTTTTTAGAGCATATATATATATATATAATATATATATATATATATATATATATGGTATTAGTGGAAACCTCGCTGTCAGGTTATACCGACATTATATATATATATATATGGTATTTGTGCAAAAGGTGACTTACCGGTGAAACAGGTCACAATGGTTTGTTGATGCAAGATTAACAATGATAGACAGCGATATAACAAATATAAAGAGCTCAATACGTTGGTAGAGCAGATTTATTATGATAAAGGTACACGGTAATAACCTACTCTAGTTTCACCATAAGGATCTTTAGGGTTAAATCCACTGGATTGATCAAGATATTGATTAATTGCAGTCGATTGCACTTGTGTATTTTTTTTGCGATGATGGTTGGTTATAAATCCGCAGTCAAAGGAACGCTGGGTGTATGATATCAAGTGGTTCCTTCTTAGGATTCAACCAAAATTGAGAACTCAAACGTACATATATGTGCATATATATTTTTACATATATTTACAAAGTGAAACGGAAAGATCATAACAGTGAGACTGTGTTTGAGTTATTTGAAATAATAAAGATCAGACTGAGAAGGCAAGAAATGCCCAAATGAATTTATATCTGTATCAACGTATCTATGTATTTTTATAGTTCAGTCGGTATGGCGTCCGACTAGAAAACGTGGGAACCTAATGGTAGGTGTGGCGCTCCACCCCATACACCAAATCAACCTACTTAGTCTGGCGCTAATGAAAGAGGATAGACTAACTTGCTGTCTGGTTATACCGACATATATATATATATATATATATATATATATATATATATATATGGTATTTGTGGAAAAGGTGACTTACCGGTGAAACAGGTCACAATGGTTTGTTGATGCAAGATTCACAATGATAAGGCAGCGATATAACAAATCTAAAGCGCTCAATACGTTGGTAGAGCAAATTTATTATGATAATGGTACACGGTAATAACCTACTCGAGTTTTTGAGTGTGTATTCGAGTTGTGCAATCAACTGCAATTAATCAATATCTTGATTAATCCAGTGGATTTAATCCAGTGGATTTAACCCTGAAGATCCTTATGGTGAAACTCGAGTAGGTTATTACCGTGTACCATTATCATAATATATATATTTATATATAAAATATAGAATGAATGGAGAATGAATGAGAAAAGTATTGGCATGTGAAGGTGCTCAATGCTAAAATAGCAGAGCAGATTTACATTCAAATATTTTTATATTAGGGATTTGATATCCCGTAACTAAAGTTTCATGCTTCATCAGACGGTCAAAATGTTAAGATTAAAAAACGGTTGCTTGTTTAGCGTTTATATAACGTGAAGCGTGTTCACGCGATGGAATGTTATAACACAAAAGTTGTATTTAAAAATAAATAAAGATGCTTAGGTCTTAATTCACGCGGTGTCCAGATGATTTTATAGATAAATAGCGGGCGAAAAATAAGGGAATAATTAGTGTCGGGTAGTAAATGACATAACAAAATGTTGTTCAAATGTCTACATTTGGAAACGAGTTCGCTTCTCTTGTTCAATAAATTTGTATTTGTATTTTGTAGAATACACAATTTTTTTGGATGCAAAGTCCACAGTTGCGCTGGCCACCTTTGTAAGCCTGGGGCTTTTTGATAATTTCCCATTTTATCATAGGTGTTTTTCCAGTTATAACTTTAATGTGCCATACATATATGGATAACGTGGTACTGTTTGCATATCTTCTGTTATGGATGCTTCAACAACAGAAGATATGCAAACAGTACGGGATATTAAATCCATATATATATATATATATATATATATATATATATATATGAATACATTTTTAGTACAACAAAATTTATAGAATACCAAAAGTAAAGGAATCATATGTATGTTGGGACATCATACAAGATGAGGAATAAAACAAAGTTTTATTACAAAAATGAAATATGGGGGGGGCGTATGAAAATACGAAGGCCTTTTCGCCCGGTTCTTTTTCAATTATAATCACCGGCGACAATTAAAAATCAGATTGCATAAGATAAATATTTTTGAAACGAATGGAGGTGAGTCAGAGGGGGACGAGAGAGAGAAAAAAAAGGGAGTGGGGGGGAATAAGTATATAAACCCCTCAAGTCACACTGGGATTGGATATATATATATATATATATATATATATATATATATATATATATATATATTAGATTCCAAACAAAAGACATTTCAGTCCCGCATCCGTAAGAAGGAATTGTTTCATTGCCATTTTAACGATGCAATCTAAGTCTTGGAAAATCCTGTCGAATGGAGATCTAGAATATGCCATCTACACCTTTGCAGAGGAATATGTCGGTCCCAAATGGGCTCACCTTTTGGCCACCTTTTAAATCCTGAGCAACGAGGAGTAGCCCTGATATTTTACTAATAAAATCAACGGGTAATATATAGGGTGTCCGAAAAAGATTACTTAATATAATAATATCGCCAATTCTCGCTCAAATGAATTCAAATTTTAACAAAGTGCGTAAAAACTAAGTTTAAGGTTTTCATTTTTGTTTCCAGTGGTAATGATGATATTCACTAGCAACATTTAATGTGTTAGAATATTCTTGAACCAATAGCGTGAGACTTTGAGAAATCGATTATAAATTCTATTTCCCTCTGAGGATCTTGTTTAAATTCTGAGAAATAAATCTTTTATTATTGAACATGAAACCAATTTAATTTCATTAGCTTAGATCTTGTAATTACTTAGATATTCAAATTTCAATTGATTTCTGTAGAGATTTTTGTTAAGTGACCAGTAAATCAGCTGTGTTGCAAGTTGAATTGGTTCTGAAATTCCAGACTTAGTAGGTGAGCTATTTTAAAATAAAATCCAGACTTAGCAGGTTGGGCTATTTTAGCATGTAGCTTGGCCAAGTCCATTCCCAGGATTCTTATTGGTTGCTGGCTTAGTGTGAATATTCTTATTCATATATACCAAACTATTGACTGTGTTCTGGCATTTTGTAAAGTGCTTGTATTCGGTTATTCCCTGTCTTTTTTTTTTCTTGTCCGGTGACTGGACGCTGGTCACAGAATTCCTGTAAAATGAGTAGGATGTTGATTCTACAATGACAATTTTTTTCTGGACACGCTGTATCTGATGCTTTACTTTGTTTAAGAATGTTGTAGTTTATCATACTAGTTGCGAAGGAGATTGGAAAGGGCTAATGCACTCAGTAACCCCGACTGTTAAACTGTCGAATTTTCTTTTTTCTTTCTTTTACGATGTAGCTTGGAACTATTTTTAAATGCATCCATAAAAGAAAGAAAAAACCTATGTGATTAAATCAAGCGAGTTGTAATTAAATCATTGTCAACTTTTGGGGTTTAGGATGCCTAGTCTATGGGGAGACGGTGGGATGACTTATGTGCGAATCATTGGCGCTGGTAAAATGACCTCTGGGTGACTTCTCATCCCCAGCCCCTTGAATAAAGTAGCATATTTGATTATGAAGGTGGTGATGATTTTATTTAGAGTCGCTCGGGGACACTAAGCAAATATATCAGTAAACCCGCCTCTCCTTCTATATTTCTTTCGTGCACGCATAAACATCACCACAAACACACACACAAACCTGCACAAACATATTTTCTTACTCCATTTCTCTCTCTTTTTTCTCTCACACACATATGTATTAACATACGCGAACGCACACATATACATTAAAATACATTCATTTCATTATTAGATTAATGTCTGTCTGTCTGTCTGTCTCTCTCTCTCTCTCTCTCTCTAATACACAATCATACACACATGCATTGATATACACATATACAAACTACATTATTAGATTAATCGTTCTCTCTATCTCTTACATTCGCTCTCTCTCGTAGGCATACATTAATATACACAAAAACAATCGTATTGCTTTAGTAGTTTCATATTTCTCTTTCACTCTCTCACATACACATATACATTAACATAGAAACTTACACAAACTGTACTATTAAATTCCTCATTTTCTCTAACACATTCACACGCACACATACATTAACATGAATAGGAAATGCATTATTGAATTTATCGTTCTATCTCAATCTCAATCGCTCACACGTATACATTAACATACACGCAAACATACTGCGTTAATAGATTCATTTTTCTCTCTCACTCTCTGACAAACTGCATTATTAGATCCATATATCTCTCCCTAGCCCCTCTCTCCCTAGCCCCTCTCTCTCTCTCTCTCTCTCTCTCTATCTCTCTCTCTCTCTCTCTCTCTCTCTCTCTCTCTTACACACACACACACACACACACACACAATCTAGATGATTAGATTTTGACGTTTTATTTGCAGGTGAATATTTTGTTTTTATCTCCTTCTGAATATCATTCACAATTCATTATTTGAAGGTACAGAGTTTTCACCAATCAGTATAAAAGGTCACGATTCATGTGGGTTTATTCAAATTGACATTATGCATTCAAAGTATTTCACCCCGCCCTCACCCCTAATAAAAACGTGGAATTTATTCTCACCTGTATTTTATGTGAAATATTAACCACATGAGACAACTCTACTCTGGGCAAACAGTATTTAGTAATTGAAATCGGGGCATATAAGAAGGGGTCAGCCAGGACCCGGAGATTCTGAAAAGGATCTTCTCACAAAGCCCGCAAATAGCTCTTTTCATGAGTGTAGAAGCAACATTGCCGTTGCATTCAAATTACCATCAAATTGGCAGACAGGGCTGCAAGCAAGCTGTAATTCAATACGGCTACTGCATTGTCACAAGCCTAGTGCAGAATTCTAGATTTTATATCTGGCACCATAACTACACCGAGACCATGCAGCCAAACAGGACTAAAGGAATGGAATCACCCAGATGTAGACAATAGTCTGAATAAACCAAATAATACTAATTCGGGAGAATCTGTGACACACTCTTCTATTATCAGTCCATCCAGACAGTGTATCTAGTTCTACACAAGCAATCTAGATGTTCTAATTTTTAACTTAACTGTTGGGCACGTATTATGAATGATGTCAGTGCTACTATTACTATAGTAATTAATAGTAACTAAAGGTGTCTATATAGAATAATGCTTACAAAAAGAGTGCGTATATAGTATGGTGTTTATAAAAAGTGTATTTATATATTAACATATTTATAAACAAGGGTTTACAAAGCATGGTATTTATAAAAAAGAGTTTTAATATAGTATGGTGTTCATAGTGTTATTAATATGTTTTTTTATGTAGTTTGATGTTTATAAATATGTTCCTACAGTATGGCGTTAATGAAAAGATTGTTTATATAATATGGTATTTATAAAAAGAGTTTTATATTGTATGGTGCTTACAAATAGAGTGCTTATATAGTATGGTGCTTACAAATAGTGTTTATATAGTATGATGTTTACAAATACTGTTTATATAGTATGGCGCTTACAAATAGTGTTTATATAGTATGGTGCTTACAAATAGTGTTTATATAGTATGGTGCTTACAAATAGTGTTCATATAGTATAGTGCTTAAAAAATGTTTTATATAGTATGGGACTTACAAATAGTGTTTATATAGTATGATGTTTACAAATACTGTTTATATAGTATGGTGCTTACAAATAGTGTTCATATACTATGATGTTTACAAATAGTGTTTATATAGTATGGTGCTTACAAATAGTGTTCATATAGTATAGTGCTTACAAATAGTGTTTATATAGTATGGGACTTACAAATAGTGTTTATAGTATAGTGTTTACAAATAGTGTTATATAGTATAGTGCTTACAAATAATATAGTATACTTACAAATAGTGTTTATATAGTATATTACAAATAGTGTTTATATAGTTACAAATAGTGTTTATATAGTATGGGGCTTACAAATAGTTTTATATAGTATAGTGCTTACAAATAGTGTTTATAGAATATGGTATTTATGCTATATGATATTTATAAAATATATGTTGAATATTCCTGAGTGCAATAAATACCAAGTCCAGTTGTTATTCAATCCAACAGTGTACTAACTCACTCACTCACTTCAACAATAAGTTAAGATGCATATGTATATATGGAGGCGCGACGTGTAACGGTTACCGTTGCAGGAAATGAACACTTCGAGACGAATTCAAATCCTGGACAAGACGGTTTGCATTTCACATAGCGCTAATACCATAGGAAAAGGTATGTATCCAACTATTCTCGTTCTAGCTATATGTAAATTGTGGATCATACTGGGCTGTTTAATCTAGGTATGGCAGCCGGTCTAGGAGAAGAAAATCTCTGAATTCAAAATCTGTTGAACTCCGCTTAATAAATTGACCTTGTGTCAAATTCTACTCGTGCGGAGAGGTGGTAATATATATATATATATATATATATATATATATATATATATATATGCACGGCTCCCTATCGAAACCACCTCCATGGATGTCCAAGCGAGTGATGACTAGGGACGATAAAGAGAACGTTGAAATTTAATTATATCTGAACAAGCACAGCGTTCGGAATCCAATCATAGCTTCACACAGCATGATGCTAGTAATTATAGTATATACCCACGTGTGAGTGAAAGGGTTAATAGATGCAAAATCAATAGACATACTAGTAAAACATTTAAATGTCCTTATCTTTGTATTTTAATTAGATAAAAAGAAAAGTCATCGGGGTGGCCTAAAGTCGGTATCAGCCAGACAGCGAGGGAGTCTATCCCCTTTTCACTAGCGCTACACCAAGAGATTGTTTTAGCATCCGAAGTGGAGTGCCAGACCTACCATCCACGCACCTCATTTTACCGATCCCTGTGCTACTCATACACTGAGTTGGCGAGGGTTGGTCTCGAACCAGGAACCTTGTGATTCCTAGTCGGACGCTCTACCAACTGAGCTAAGTCGGCGCTTAAAGAATTAATGCTTACAGCACCTGTTATTTCCAAGCGGTCACCCATCCAAGTACTGACCAGGCTCGACGCTGCTTAACTTCGCTGATCGGACGAGAACCGGTGTTCTCAGCGTGATGTGGCCGTAAGCAATTAGAATAGAAATAGAAATATTATTTACAGATAGATAGAATTACAACCAAATTCATGAATATTAGTATATTACATCCATAAAAATTGTATTACATTCATGAACAATTTGTATATTACATTCCCGAAAAGGTAGTGTAATTACATTCATGAAAATTAGTATTTTACATTTGTTAGGTGGAGCTCTCTTAGTAGTTTAACTAACGAGAAGAGAGACCCTTAAAGTTAAAAAAAAAACATTTCTAATAATAATCAAAGTAACAAGAAGTATCAATTTAATATCTATAATATTTCAAATCACAAACAATTAATTAGATACATAATCTTAATTGTAGGAAGTGGGATAGATTTGATTTATTTCAAAGAGGTTTTTTTTTAAAAAAATCGGTTAAGTAGTACTGCTCAATTGAATAAAAAATAGAAACAGTGCCAATAAGATTATTCTGTGCAAATAGTCACAGTGAAGAGGAACTATTTCTTTATCAAGTGGTTCCTTTAGTGAGAATAACAGTTCCAATGTAAATGTACGTCATAACAGTGTTTGCTTGCGACTAAGTGAGTCTATATTCGGATCACAAATGGCGTAATATACAAGTTCATTGATTCACCATATTTGTCGTTTTTTTCGCGCATTTTATATATATGCAAAACTCCACTGCCGAAAAAATAAACGCGGAAAAAAAGCTAGAGACCACTTGTGGAATAAACAAAATGTTTTATTTTTGTTTCCTAATTGGGAACAGAAAAGACTATATTTTCCATTCATTAAAATAAATATTGTATAAATATTATAGTACTAGCAGGACCTGTAGATATACCACTCTATGATAATTGAATTATTACAACGTTTGATATGTTTACTTAAGAGCTATTGCCAAATAGTTCAATGTGTAAAAAGTATATTAATCTTGATTTAACTCTCTCTCTCTCTCTCTCTCTCTCTCTCTCTCTCTCACACACACACACACACACACACACACACACACACACACACACTTATTTTTTATTTCCTTCTTTTCATCTTTTCATTATTTTACATTGAAACAGATTAACGTTATCGCTTCCGCGCGCTCAGCGACTCTCTCTATCTTTCTCCTTTCTATATCTTTCTTTCTTTCAATATTTTTCTATGTAGCATATCCTTTTCTTACCTTTCTTTTCTATCTTTCATCTCGCTTGTGTCCCCATCCCAAAAAAGGAGGGGTCGAATCGAAAACCATATATTCAATTTGGATTTTTTAGAATACTGAACCCTCAATCTCGGCGGACATGCTTGATGGTTGATGGCTATCTGATTATTCCGGCACCCCTTTCTTTAATTGTTGTTTTCACACCAGGATGCAAAACCTTTGAACACTGTCAACTCGACTCTCTTCCGGTTGCTGGATTATCTATTCACACCCCATGACCATTCGTTTACAAATTAGGAAATGGGCATAGACCCCCCCCTCCCCAGCTTAATGGGGTGTGAAGTATCACGTTGTTTAGTGTGAAGTGGATAATGACATGTGAGTCTTTGAAGAGGCTTTATGTTTCAACATTCGTTGTAGCCAGGTTTTATCCAAGAGAGTAGGACATTTTAACAGAAAGAAGCAATGACAGTGGAGCAGGGAAATGACCAAGTACAGGGATAATTACATGCTTACTCCAGTATTAATGATTCAGATAGATAGATAGATAGATAGATAGATAGATAGATAGATAGATATGAGAAGAATGAGATAGATAAGTAGATTGATTCATAGATACGAAAAGACTGAGATAGATTGATCGATTTATCTATTGATAGATTGAGATAGATATATGTATAGATTGACAATATTTAATTCCAATTGCTCTAGGAATTGATAACAAACACGTTACCTATCCTGTCTTCTTTGTACACTTATCCAAAATGGTCGGTTTTGCTTTCCCTATCGCTTTCTTCATTTTACCAATATTTCACCTCACGTTGTCATTATCTCCCTCTTCGTCTTTAATTTATGTATGTTTCATTTTTTGCGTTTAGTTTTCTTTTCTTTTCGTAATGCTTTCAAATCAGTGCACTTTTCGATTTAAAAAATAATATACTATACTTAGTATAGTATATTATTTTTATAAAATTATTATAAAATTATTATAAGATTATTATAGTATAGTGTACTATAATAATTTGATATTCGATCGGCTACGTTTGAATTAATAATGTTATTTTTTAAGATTAATTATCGTTTTACTTTAATTTGAATTCTTAATTTTTTTTTTTTTGTTTTGAAATATTAATTTGAAATTTAGCAAATCGTGTCATTTATATTTTATTTTAAAAGTATAGCTAATAATAGAATTAAAATTTATTAATCGGTGAATTATATATTGAACAATACATACCTCCTTACCCTAAATACAAATATTCCAACCTTAATGTTGACAGTATAAACAAGAGCCCGAAAGTCTATTTCAAAATTATCATTTAAGCAAAAGATATATTCAGGCGCCGTAGACTCTACTTTAACTCATATATAAATGTTCTATCAATTATATTTAGTACTCTTTGCTTATAAATATAGCACGGATATATATATATATATATATATATATATATATATATATATATATATATATATGTGTGTGTGTTGTGTGTGTGTGTGTGTGTGTGTGTGTGTGTGTGTGTGGAGAAGATAACAGATTAGGAAAAACCCGACAAAATGTGAGAAAAAGTAATGGAAAAGAGGATAACGAACACAAACGATTAGATTCAATTAATATTTCGCCTTTGTTGGTCTCATGTGAATCATTAGAATGTGTGTTCGTTATTCCCTTTTTCATAACTTTTCCTTACACACACACACACACACACACACATACACACACACACACATGTATATATATATGTATATATATATATATATATATATATATATATATATATATATATATATATATATATATATAAAGTGAAAGGCAATTCAAGTTGTCGGGTTGGCTTAAATCGGTATCAGTCAGTCAGCGAGGGAGTCCCCTTTTCACTAGAGTTAGACCAAGGATATTATTTTTGGCGTCTGACCTGGAGCGCCCCACCTACCATCAGTTCCTCACTTTACTGCACACATCCATGTGTTACTTATACGCTGAATTGGCGAGGGCCGGTATCGAACCAGGAACCTTGTAGTACCTAGTCCGACGCTCTACCACTATACCTGCTCAATCATGTATGCGTTCAAATATAGTACTTCTCCAGTTTGCAAAACTAACATGATATATTTGTACATTTAAGCACACAAATGCATACATACAAGTAAACTTTATTTATATTCGTATTTTTATAGAAATAAAGATATTTACAGATTAGTTATTTGTATTTTGCGCTCTTTATAAATCCTAACGTGCCGGACAATTTTAATATAAATTCGAGATAAAAAAAAATATAATTTGAACTAAACTTTATTGAAGATGATCGATAAGTAATTAACAAAACAAGAAATTTGAACGCCGTTCCGTTAAGAATTACATGAATAAATCCAGCGAATGTTATTGTTTTTTTTTTCTTTAAAATCAATTATCGATGAATTAGTTGTTCTTGTTGAGTTGGGAATTATCTTATCAGATAAGGACGATATTTATGCAGTGATGCATACAACTAAACTGGGTCACACACATACAGATATTTATACAGGGACACACACACACTCACACACACACACACACACACACACACATATATATATATATATATATATATATATATATATATATATATATATATTGACCAACCCCTCCTTACGAGTAGTATGTAACACAAGGTCTATTTCTTAAGCGGAGTTTAGCAGGTTTGAATTCAGAGTTTTTCTTCTCATAGACTAGTTACATGGACAAAGAGACCAGTCTGCCCTACTATTTATCCATAGCTGGAAGGAGAGTAGTTGGGTGCATACTTTTCCCCAAATGTATTAGCGCTATGTGAAATGTGAACAGCCTCGTTCAGGATTTGAACTCGGGTCGACGAGTTCATTTCCTACGACTCTAACCATTATACCATGCACCTCCATATATATTGTGCTTAGATTCAAGGCTCTCCTTTAAAGCGGATGGAGCTCTCTCAGTCGGCATTTGCGTATATACATATGTATATATTTATCAGTTAAATTCTCGCTCCGTTTGTAGCTGTGCTGATGGTGCAAGTTAGAAATTCTGACTGATAATAAATTGGTCAGGTTTGGATCGCTATTGGAGATAGCCTGCTAAGTCTCGCCACTCTGAGGGAAGGTGATACGCTGTGTGTATCAGTAATATATATATATATATATATATATATATATATATATATATATATATATATATATATGTATGTGTGTGTGTGTGTGTGTGTGTGTGTGTGTGTGTATGTGTATATATATGTATATGTAGTAAAGATTAGAAGGAGAAATATGGACAAAGGAACAAAACTCAGACACGTATATGTAGGAGATATATTTCGCCGTGCATTGAGATCGGCTTCATCAGTCGTTTATTTGATCATTAAAGCATCATACATGTGTTTTAGAGAAGAGAAAGTGGACGGGAGTGGGTGGATTTGGGGATGAATTTGGGTGGATGGGATAGCGTCGATGAGGATTTGATTGGTTAGAAGGAAATCTTTGGATGGGGAGGCAGAGAAGATCAAAAGTAAGGGGAGAAAATTGAAAGGGTATGCAGAGTAAGGTGATTAAGTACAGAGGGAGAGAAACAATGTAGGGGAGAAAATAGGTCAACATTCTTGGAGAGAATATATATATATATATATATATATATATATATATATATATATATATATATATATGAAAATAAAATGGAAATTAATCCGACAGTATGAATAAGATATGATGAAAAAACAAAAGATGTTTACAACTGAAATAGGCTCATCAGGAGAGAAAGTGTGCAAACCGTTTCGGGGCCAAATCTCTCGACGGTTTAAAAAGCAACACCGGGCCCATCCTCAACTAATATGAGGACCCTTTTGTATTATAATGTATCGACCGCACGTGGGTCGGTCATCAAAAACATTTTAAAAATAAAATTCATTTTATTTTTAAATAAAATTCATATTATTTTTAATACAGACAGCACATTTTTTTACTAACGGTCTTTTTGACTAACGGTCTTTTTTCCCGTCTTATTTTTGTTGATGACCGACCCACGTGCGGTCGATACATTATAATGCAAAAGGGTCCTCATATTAGTTAAGGATGGGCCGGGTGTTGCTTTTTAAACCGTCGAGAGTTTTGGCCCCGAAACGGTTTGCACACTTTATCTCCTGATGAGCCTATTTCAGTTGTAAACATCTTTTGTTTTTTCATCATATCTTATTCATATATATATATATATATATATATATATATATATATATATATATATATAATTTGCTTATGCGACTTCACATGAATGCCTGTGTCTGACTATACACGTATACATATGTATCTTATGTTTGGGATTTAACAAACGGTTACTGACAAATCGATACATGATAAAATCTATAGATTTTTAGACCGAGAGAGAGATAAAAATGTAAAATAAAAAAAACAATTTAAATAAGTAGTTTAATATAAGTACGTAAAGAAAAAGCTATATATATATATATATATATATATATATATATATATATATATATATATATATATATATATATATATAAGTTCATATATATATATATATATATATAAGTTCAATATTATTTGCGTGTCTAAACGTAATTATATACATAAATAGTACATGTAAAAATCTTTACCAGATATTTATTTATGGAATAATTGATCAATAAGTTTTTATCATAAACTACTTATCTACCATATATATATATATATATATATATATATATATATATATATATATATATATATATATATCCTGGAAAATCTAGATAAATGAGGATGCTTTTATTTATGAATGAATAGATAGCTCTGCTTCGGCTTTTATATATACTAGCAGGACCTGTGTGTATACCACAGTTTCATAATTTGATTATTACAACGTTTGGTAAGTTTACTTAAGAACTATTGTAAAATAGTCTAATATGTAAAAAGGTAAAAAAGAATTTGATTTAACAAGTTACAATTCCCTTAATTACTTACGTCACATTCTCCATGATCTTATTTTTATCTAAACCTCAATTTTTAATAAAATTGTTTTACATTATTAATACTGTTGGCTTTATCTACATACTAATAACATGCAATTGTATTTATATATACAACAAAATAGCATACAAATTTATATATGTGAAATTTATATATACGGGTATTTATATATACAACAAAATATTTATATTTATGGGTGTATATATATATATATGTATGTATGTATATATATATATATATATATATATATATATATATATATATATATATATATATATATATATATTATTTGTGTGCATATACGTAATTATTAATATAAATATAACATTGTAAGAGAATTACCAGATATTCATTTATGAAATAATCAATCCACACCTTTTATTATAAACTGCCTATCCCCATATATATATATATATATATATATATATATATATATATATATATATATCAAGAGAGAAACTGAGTCACTAATCATTGCTCTACAAAACAATGCCGTAAGAACAAATAATATCAAAGCAAAAATTGATATGACACAACAAAACAGCAAATATCGAGTGTGTAGTGAAGAGATGAGACTCTAAACCATGTATTGAGTGAATTCATCGACCTAGCACAACGACAATACAAAGCTGCCCTGTCTGGGTTGGAATTGTGAATTATGCAAAAAACTAAATTTTGACGATGCAACAAAATGGTATCTGCATAAACCAAAATCTGTTCTTTAGAATGAAACACATTTCTCTGGAACTTTAATATTAAGATGGATCATTTTATCCCATCCAGAAGAACAGGCCTTGTATTAACTAGAAAAGAGAACTTGTCAACCAGTAGTCTCAGGTGAAGATGAAAGAAAACAACAAAAAAAATAGACAATTACCTTGTCTTGACAATGAATTGGAAAAATACTGGAGTGTTTGTGTTAAAGTGATACCAATTGTAATTGGCGCCTTTAGAACTGTCCCCCAATATTTGTAAAACAGAATAGAAGAATCGGAAATCAGGGTAAGAATTGAGACTATCCAAAAAAAAGCATTGATCTAAGATCTGTTAAAATCTGCTAAAATACTCAGAAAAGTCATTGAGACCTGAGGACATTTGCTGTCACTCCTGTGAAAAACCATCAGCTAACGCTGATGTGAAAAACTCGAAAGGAATAAAAGAATAATATCCTATTTCCTTTGGTTTATAAAAAATTAACTTTAATTTTAAACTGCCACGCCTAATAAGAATTGGACTTGGTTTATTGCTATGTGCCTGAGGCGCTACAAAAGAGAAATGCTGACGGGATTCACGCAATCTTTAAACACTAAACATGAGCTTCGGTGTGTTTATGGTTCTCCACTAGAATGATCCTTGTGTTCGACTGACATGGTGGAATGTCACTAAATACTCACTCATTTCTAAGCAATATTTTATACAAGGGTGACATATTCTTTCAAATATTCAAAATAACTATAGTGCTATATATATATATATATATATATATATATATATATATATATATATATCGCACGCAAGGATTGAAAAAAATAACGTAGCGTTCAACCGTTATTACACAGCTATTGTAATAGAAAAGTTGCAGAAATACACACAATCTATCAAATATATTCTACCAAAATAATAATTCAATGCCTGAAGAAGACAACAGATCAGAAACACGTGTCGCATATGTAAGATAAAAAGAATAATTTTAAATTTTCTGAGAACATAATACATTTTGCGGATCTTCTTTTTTTATAAAATATTGAATTTTCTACCGTTGGAACCAGAACAACATTATATATATATATATATATATTATATATATATATATATATATATATATAATATATTATATTGAAGGCGTAATAATGCACATTTATGTTTAAAAAAACATATTTATTTCTTTTTTTTTTTTTTTTTGAGTCCTAAATATTTTCAGGCAAATGCCCATCTTCAGAGGATTGAAACATTTTTTTTTAATTTTCATCTGTATTTGATAAATTCAACTGTGTTGTTAATCCGTTGAATGTTTAATCGTAAATGCGAATTTTTTTTTTTTTTTTTTTGGCAAAGATGTAGTTATGCTCGGCAAATTCCGTTAAAATCCGTGCGGCGATCGTGTTTCACGGGATGTTTTGAAAATTATTTCATATACAAATTTTTTTTTTTTTTTTAATACTATAAAATAATGAGGCCCTGCTCGGGATATTGAAATAAAGATTTTTTAGATCATTATTTTTATAGTGAGTTCGAAGCATTAATTAAAATGTAATAATATATGTTTGAAGGCGTAATAATGCACATTTATGTTTAAAAAAACATATTTATTTATTTTTTTTATTTTTTTTTTTGAGTCCTAAATATTTTCAGGCAAATGCCCATTTTCAGAGGATTGAAACATTTTTTTTTTTAATTTTCATATGTATTTGATAAATTCAACTGTGTTGTTAATCCGTTGAATGTTTAATCGTAAATGCGAATTTTTTTTTTTTTTTTTGGCAAAGATGTAGTTATGCTCGGCAAATTCCGTTAAAATCCGTGCGACGATCGTGTTTCGCGGATGTTTTGAAAATTATGTCATATACAAATTTTTATTTATTTTTTTTTTAATACTATAAAATAATGAGGCCTATATATATATATATATATATATATATATATATATATATATATATATATATATATAAGTAAAGTCGTCGGGGCGGCCTAATGTCGGTATCAGCCAGTCAGTGAGGGAGTCTATACCTCTTTCAATAGCGCTAGACCAAGGAGATTGTTTTAGCATCTGAGGTGGAGCGCCACACCTACCATCGTCTCCTTACTTTACCGCACAGATCCCTGTGCTACTCATACGCTGAGTTGGCGAGGACCGGTATCGAACTAGGAACCTTGTGGTTTCTAGCCGATCGCTCTACCGAAAGTAAAAATATCATATATATATATATATATATGTAAGCGTGTAAATATATCTATAAAACTACAAAATTATCTTTGTTGTGAATATTTCTATGTGCGTGCGTGCGTGCGTGCTTGCGTGCGTGCATCTGTTCAGCAAATCAAGACAAAGCTAAGAATAAGCAAATCTTGTCATACATCTATAATTTGAATAAACACAATTTGCCACAGCCATTTCTTCGACAATGTGTGCAAAGTAACGTTTATTTACGGAAATAAGAGAATATGATTGGTTTTTGAGAAGGGAGATAACTCCTATATAATTGTAATCCGCTAATCTATTTCGACATCTCTTTCGATTACAAGCTCGGCCAATGTCATTCTTTTAACTGCTGTATATTTTCACACCATTTTTCTTTAGGAATGAGTTGCCTATTTTCCATCTTGTTTAAAGTTACAGCCTTTATTTTCATTGTCCTTATTAAATAAGCTATGAATAGAGTTTCATCTGCTCATGCAACTCGTCTTATTATACATTACTTGGATTCTTTTTGGAATAAATTAGAAATGATATTCTTTTTTATCTAGTTAGTTTTATAGAATCTATTATTATGTGTCACATTCTTTCTACATAAGTAATTCACCTCCTAATGTTATTGCGTGATAGAGGCTTTTATTCTCATAATAGTTTTTGATGAAAAGCTGCATCCGAAAGTCAAAGTTAGTTTACTGTATATGAAACATTCACTCAAACAGGCAAAATGCATCAATTCATTTCAGTAAAAAAGTTTAGCATAAGTGATGGGTTTAATCTCTTGAAAATCTCTTATACTAGTTGACATATTTTCATCTTAAAAACGAATTAAAATCGGTAGAATAAACATTATACTCATTGTAGAAGAATTCCAATTACCGTCGAATTAGCAGACAAGGCAACAAGGAAGCCGATGCCCAATACGGCTTTATCTTGCTGCAAGCCTATTTTAAATTAACAGGTTATTTCTAAAACACCATAACACCACTGAGACCAAGCAGCCAATCAGAACTCAAGGAATTGAATCACCCAAATGCATGAATGGAGTATTCCTGAGTTCCATGAGTACCAGCTGTTTTGGGCACTAGTTCAGTTGTGCTTAGCCTGTTGCTGTTGTCCAAACCAACAGTAAACTGACTGACTGACTGACTTCAACAAAATTAATTAAATTGGTTATTTAAGGTCAATTTTTGTCTCCGTCAAAATGTAGTAACATAATGAGCATCAGTAAAAAGAAAAAGATAAATAAAATTACACATGTAATTTATTTCTATTACATTTTAAACATTAATTAGCCTAAATGTTTTACGGAAAATAACGGAAAATATTATTCCTACATAAGTAATTCACTTCGTAATGTAATTACGTGATGGAGGCATTTATCTTTAAAATAGTTTTCGATGAACAGCTTTTTGAATTCTTTTCAAAGCTGCATCAGAGAGTCAAAGTTAGCTCATTTGGATTATTCGGACTATTGTCCTCATCTTTATCTGTATCTGTACAACGTTTCAGCTCATGTGCCCTCCGGACTTCTTCAGGTATTTCTTTTCGGATTCGGGGGCCTTCTCGAACTCTCGAACCTTCTTTTCGTAATCGGAAGCCATCACGGATCTTTGATCCCAACCCTATATTCGATCCACGGGGGTATCCTGCTTTCATTCCGCTAACCATAGCTGGGGCATGGGTGTTAAGCTATGGTAATTACTATTCTATGTTACTGTCGCCCTTGACCAGGATTGAAACTGCAGCCTAGATATAACTGTCACTTAGAACTGTCTTAAATCAACGCCTTTATCCACTATGCCAGGTGTATAGAATAACCACCCAAATGTTATTTATTTGGGCGAGAAAGTTTCAGGAAATATTTCATTTTACTCGCAGGACCTGTGAATATGCCACAATATGATGATTTAATTATTACAACATTTGATACACTTACTTAAGACCTATTGCCATATAGTTCAATATGTAAAAAGTATAATAATCTTGATCTAACTCTCCCACTCACTTTCTTTCCTTCTTTCCATCTTTTCATTATGTTCGATTGAAACACTTAGCATTAGAATGTGAAAGTTAGTCTATTGGATTTGAAATATCAACCCAAACGTGCTAAACATGTCAATTCATTTCGGTAAAAACTGTCGAATTATTTTCTTGGAAATCTATTTTACTAGGTACTGCCAAAATATTGGCTCATTTTCATGTATATGTGTCTTTGTGTGTGTGTGTATATATAATTGATGATATAGTGTGCTATATTTATAAGTAAACAGTGCTCTATTATATGTATATGTGTGCGTGCGTATGTGTGTAAAACTAATAATAATGTGCTTTATTCATAAGTAAATAGTCCGCCCTGTCGGTGGGGCGTTAGAATGCACCGATTGCACCTCTGCATAGGGGTAAGACTCCCTCAATGGGGCCACCTGTTGGCCGTGGGTGGCGACCCGTGATGCTTAAGGATAGAGCCCAGGTGGATGAGCAGTTAATGACTTGCAATACTCCATTTTGGCCCTATTTTGGGCTAGACGGCCGGTCGGAGATGCCCCCTACGATCAATCGGCTGGTCATGTCAAGCCCTAGCACCTGTATGATTGAGTGCTAGAAGGCGGTGACTGAGGGTCTACATGTCCTGGGAATGATGTTATCTATCTGATGGTGAGGTTCCAGTTTTGGAGGTTTGGGGAATGTGGAGCACCTCTTCATCACCATTGCTCCCTGGTTCACTCTGATCCGGAGTGGTAGTACCTGTTACGGTCCCATCTATGGGTTAAATAGAACAATGTATTTATAAAAAAATTGTATCATCCATGAAGAATTGATTTATTTCAAAACTTTATGGGCATTAAATGACGTAAATAGTGCTCAATTATTTATATCTATATATTTGATGATATAGTGTGCTATATTTATAAGTAAATAGTGATCAATAATATATATGTGTGTGTGTGTATGTGTATGTATGTGTGTGTGTGTGTGTGTGTGTGTATATGTGTGTGCATAATTGATAATATAGTGTGAGATGTGTTGTAAGTAGACACAGCTGAATATTGTTGATAAATCATCATCATCATTATTTATAGACAGTTTCTCGCCTATGCGATTTTTACACCCCTTGGTTTGAAAATCGCATAGGCGAGAAATTTCAGTAACCAAGAAACGTTGACTTTATGTCCACGCTAACCTAACTTATATATATATATGTATATGATTTCATCAGGTTTAGTGTTTGTCCACCGTGCACCCCCTGGCCATAACTTCTCCTGGATAACGGCTCCCAGGTAACCTGTGGTAAACTATATACATAAAAATGGGACTTATTTTATTGATATAAGGCCTAGTTCCGATGCTCGTGTACCCATTAAAATCACGCCTAGCGACTGAAAGAGGGTAGAAGATTCGTTCTCACACGCATGTGAAGAACGTGACCACATACACAACGATCGATATACGCTATATTATGACTTATCCCTTCTTTCGTTTCGGTTGAAGCTATCTCCACTTTGTACTAAACTAACTCCTATATTGGCCCCTACTTTGCTGGATCGTCTCCATTTATTGTTGTTTCGTTATGTCATCGTTGCCCATTACGTTGTGAATGTTAGTGAAGGTTTTCTTCTTCGGACCGCGAATAAAAGCTTCTCAACACAACTGAACGTGGCAATCACGCAATCCATGGAGTTTCGAGAATTATAAGATCACATTTTCTTGTCATAATGTATTAATTTTATTAAAATGTTATTTATATATTTCTACATTCTCCTGATTGATACATGCAGCCCTCCAAAATAAAGAAGTTGAATGCAGTTGAATTTCAGAGAGTATATATATATATATATATATATATATATATATATATATATATATATATATATATATATATATATATATATCACGCAATCCATGGAGTTTCGAGAATTATAAGATCACATTTTCTTGTCACAATATTTTAATTTTATTAAAATGTTATTTATATATTTCTACTTCCTCCTAATTGATACATTCAGCACTCAAAAAAAAGGTTGAATCCAGTTGAATTTCAGAGAGATATATATATATATATATATATATATATATATATATATATATATATATATATATATATATATATATATATATTGAACAATCTTATATTCCTTATAAACCTGTCTTTTTAGGTTAATTATTCTATCGATGGTTAAAATTGTAACTGACTTGATATTTTATGATAATCCTCTTTTCACACGCACACACACACACACATATATATATATCACTTTTTGTTCATCTTATATATATATATATATATATATATATATATATATATATATATATATATATCCCATTTATGGGTTAAATAGAAAAATGTATTTATAAAAAATTTGTATTATCCATTAAAAATTCATTTATTTCAAAACTTTATCGGCATTAAATGACCCACTGAGGTTGATATGCCGTAAAACAAAACAAACCAAACCAAATATATATATATATATATATATATATATATATATATATATGTGTGTGTATTGACTTACCGGTGGGTATAAGAACGATCGTTGGAAGCGCACAATATCCAGTGGTTAAGGTTGAGAAAAAACAAATACAAAGTGCTCAATACAATGTAGAACATAAATTTATTTTAAGAATGGAAAGGAGTAACCTACTCGGTTTCATCGATTGATTCTTCAGGGTTACTTTAAATTAATCGAGTTTTCGATTAATCTTAGGTGTTATAAACATGCCCGTTGGAATGTGACTTAACTTTAGTAGAGGAACGCTTATTTATATTTTCGTAGATCAGGAACGGTTTTTGTTTATTGAATTAACAATTATTTTTTCAATTTTATTATTTAATAAAAGATATATATATATATATATATATATATATATATATATATATATATATAAGATGAAAAAAACGTGATAAGACAAACAGGAATATATCTTTCATGTTATTTATTTTTCTCAAGTATTTTAGACGTTATGTCATCGCCAGGAGAAAATTTCTTGTGAAAAAAATTGTTTTTAGTAAGTTTGAAAAAGTGTTTGATAAGCCATAGCAATTCGGTCAGATAAATGTACTAGAAGTGGTGAGTCCATCTGTTCAGTGTAACACATACACACACACACACATACACACACACACACACACACACATATATATATATATATATATATATATATATATATATATATATATATATATATATATCCAGAAAAAAGCATTGTTGAGGTCAGATAGACTACTCAGAAGTGTCCTGGAGACCTGACAAGGAAGAATGTAACTCAGAAGACAGCGAAGAACTTGCATGGAGTGAAATAATAATAATAATAATAATAATAATAATAATAAGAAGAAGAAGAAGAAGAAGAAGAAGAAGAAGAACTTGCGAGACCTGTGGATATACCACAGTATACTAATTTAATTATTACAACCTGTGATATATTTACTTAAGACCTATTGCAAAACAATTCGTTATGTAAAAAAAAAGTAAAGTCGTCGGGGTAGCCTAGAGTCGGTATTAGCCAGACAGCGAGGGAGTATATCTTCTTTTCACTAGCGCTAGATTAAGAAGTTTTTTTTGCGTCAGAGATGGAGCGTTAAATCTGCCATCAGTTCCTCACTTTACCGCAGAGATCTCAGTGTTACTCATACACTGAGTTGGCGTTATCGAACCTCGAGATTCCTAGTCGGACGTTCTACCCACTGAGCTAAACCGAACCTATTGATATCTTATTATAATGGAGATTGTGGATTTGTCTATCTGTAACCGAAACTATATTACTAAACAAGTCATAATTCCTTTTGTTATTTACATCACATTCTCCATGATTTTATTTTTATTTAAACCTCAGTTATTAATAAAATTGTTTTACATCATTAAGACTGTTGACTATGTCTACATACTAATAACATGTAATTGTATTTATATATACAACAAAATAGCAGTTTACAGTGTGAATGGGAAGGCTAATTTGCATATTGATCTTAAAAATTTGATTTTAATAAATATATGCTTAGTATTATTGATTTCTAATTGTTTGGTTTTATCTTATTGAATATGAGCAAAAATCTCGGGGATAAATCTTAAAAGAAATCCATTAACAAGAAGAAATAACTGTAATATTAATCTTTACTTCCTATTTTAATTAAATAGTTAAATTAGGAAAATTTACCAATGAAAGACGGGAGTAACGGAAAATGATGGAAGAGTTAGTTTCAAAGTTGTTCTATTTTTCAATCATATCCCCTCTGTTCCAAATCTTTTTATCTGTATTCTTATTCAGTTTCATTAGCCTTTCTAATTGATATTTTATTATATTAAAACTTAAATACTTGCACCCGGTTGGTGCATATATTTGCTAGTATAGATAAAGTTAAAATCTTTCTTTAGATGTATCCCTATTGGTCAGATCTTTTCCTCGATGCCACTTCGCCTTAAAAAGAATTATTTAAAAATAAAGGAATAGAAAAAATAACTCATGCTATAACTTTATCAAGACTTGTCAAATCATTCCCACGGTACATATCTTTTATTTCGGAGACTTTTTTTTCCTTAAGATTCTTTATTTTGGTTTTCTTCTACTTCTTGTATTTATAAATGGGTTTCCCTGACAGTTGGCAAACATTTGGTTCTTACATTTCTTCTGAAAAGTTTCTGGATAGTGAAGTTGAAAAAGAAAATCGAGCTCAACTGGCTTCTATTTATCTGTTTATTTAACTGCTTGGCCAATATGCTGCAACGATGTGTGGTCAGTTTTTTTTTACTGCACCTTATGACCAGTAGAAGTTTGTATCACACAGGAATTTATTCAAAACGATAACCTCGTCTTTTGCGATATTTGCAAAAGCGTCTATCGCTTTGAGAAGGTTTCAACACATCGGCATTTCAAGTCATCGTCTTCAAAGACGAAGATGGTAAAATCAGGGAAAACGAAAAGCGAGAGGGTGCGGGAGGTGATGAGAGTGCGAGATGGGGGTGAAAGCCAAAGACAGCAAAATCGATCGCTGGCTCAAGTTGTACAGATACGGCCAATGCGGTAAAAATTTGACTCGAGAGTGAAAAGAGGCGTGGATGTATCGGTAAAAAAATAACTAAAATTGATTGCTGTTCCGATAAACGAGCTTTGTATTTCTTTTTTTCGTTTTTTTTTTTCCTTCTTTTTTCTGTGCGGGGAACCGGGGGGGGGGGCTTCATGTCAGAAAATTTGGTAATCGATAGTTTTGCAGGGTATTTTTTTTATGTTTGCGAGAGTTCAGCTTTTTTTTTTAATGTTGTTGTTGTTTGGTTTTGGTTTGTTTTGTTTTTTACTTAGTTTGAAACATATGGATTTGCTTCCACTTCGTCAAAAATAAAATAAATAAATGAATAAATGAATACAAATAAATAAATGAATAAACAAAAATATGATTTCCAGAGAAAAGCTTGCAATATTGAGAGAAGATTATAGGTAAATATACTGACGGCTCTATAGATTTACAGACTTAGCCTTTCAACTATAGACAGAAAGTGATTATATATATATATATATATATATATATATATATATATATATATATATATATATTAAACCCGCATATTGAATGGAAGTTCCTAAAAAAAATCGACAACACCTAGGAGTTGGGGTCGCAGATGCAACTTATGCGTGGAAGAGAAAATACAAATCATAAAATTCAAAGATAGAAACAAACTGCTAAATCAAAGAGATGAGATTGGGGCGATGTGCAGACATAAAAACAAATTCAAAATATGATAATATATATATATATATATATATATATATATATATATATATATATATATATATATATATATAAAAGCCACCTTCCAAGGTGTATCTCTATATGGGAATCAAGCACAAAACGCAAACCTAAAAGGAAGTAGAAATGATGTTATGTTCTATCAAGTATAAAATGTAATCCTCTTGAAAGTAGCTAAGTTGAAAGAAAAATAGACGTATAAAGTTGTTAAGATCACTAGGAAAAATGTAGATAGGGATCTAACATGTGTATTGTGCGTATAGGTAGATGAATACAGGTGAAAAGGAAGAAGTAGATAAGATATGGTTTTGGATACTTGTGGAATATATGCATATGAACTCACGGACGCATAACCATAAGTGTATGCTGGTATGGGTACGGGCGTAACATAAATAAATAAATCAATACAATTTCATAAAAATGAGGACCTAGAGATTAGAAAGTATGAATACTTTAGCTAAATTTGGGAACCTACCCTGCAAGCTATCTAACCCAAAGATATACTAAGTTACTGGAACCAAATATTAAAATAAAACGTAAGTAGAGATGACAATATGCCAAAATACAGACAATATGAAACACATAAGGGATGTTAGAAGATTAAAGGTGTATTGATGCATCCAAGTTTAAAGGTTGAAATGTAAATATCACACATGTGTGTATATATATATATATATATATATATATATATATATATATATATATATATATATATATATATATGGGGGGTATGGATTGGTACATATGTACTTGGATATAAAAAAATATATATGTAATTCTATTAATCGAGAATATGTGAATATGTACATATGTGAAATAAGTGTAGGAGAGGTATGAAAATACATTAATTAATAATAAAGTTAATCCAGTGAACCTGACCTCCTTTTAGCAGGGGTGGCAAACCCATCCAACAAGGTCAAGTTAATTGAGGGCCCGCATATTAACCAGCCACATTAGGAAAAATAGATCAGAACATTTGATAAGAAACACCAGAACTACATTGACCAATCTAGGCAGCACCTTATGAGGAAAAAGACTACCAAGGAAAGAATCGGCAGAATTTCAAAGCACTACCACCCTGAAAGAGTTAAGAGGAATTGAAATCTGATACCATCACTGGAAACAGGGAGAAATGTATAAACATGAGCTGAATTTAATTTTTTCCAGTTTCAATAAAGAATATTTCTTGTGTGTTGTTTATTTTTCTCAACTACTTTCGACCTTAGGTCTTTGTCAGGAGAAAATTTCTTGTTGAGGTAATTGTTTTTGGAGAGTTTTCAAAAAATCAAAAGAATGTTTCAAGTGTTTGACAGTCCACTATAATCCGAGCAGAGAAGTGTATTAGAAGTAGCGAGTTCATATGTTCCGCGAAAAAAAGGTATTTGAGTTGAATTCGTTTGAAATGTTCTCATATATATATATATATATATATATATATATATATATATCTGCTGAGACCAGTTCCCAGTGTGAATATAGCATATTTGTATATATGCTATTTATATATACCTATGATATTTATTTGGGGGGATTTCGTGTAAAGCATGGGCTGGGAAATGAATAAGAAACTCAGTTTGTGTTTAAAAGTTACGTTTCATTTTATTCCATTCTGGATTTCGGAAGTTCGACCTTCCTTTTTCAAGTTAATCTAGACTGACTGTTTTGTGTAGTTTATGTCCCTTTTGCAGTTGGGGATGTTTTCTTCACACAAAAGCTCCCAAAATGAATATTTTATGTATATATAAATAACATATATACAAATATAATAACAAGGAAGTATATGTGGACTTCACAACGACAACACACACACACACACACACACACACACACACGCAAACACAAACACACACACATATATATATATATATATATATATATATATATATATATATATATATATATATATATATATATATATGAGAGAGAGAGAGAGAGGGAGAGAGGCATACACATGGGGAAGACAAATGAATATAAATATATATTTTTTGCACCTTAAAGAGCACACAGCATGGTTGTACAGTGAGATCTCAATGATCCCAAATAGAATCATCCCTTACTTACCAGTCATGTGGATTACCTTATACAAGTTGTGACAGAAAAGTATTGAGATTGAAGCTGTATTTCCCAGATAGAAATGAACAATGAATGGAACGTTATTTTTTTAAGAATACAAGGTGTGTCAAAAAGTACAAAAAATCTCGATAGATTTTGACACACCTTATATACATATATATATATATATATATATATATATATATATATATATATATATATATGAAGTGGTCAAACGATATGTTTGAAATGGCGAAGGCCGACAGTTTTTAGGGAGATTATGTGCTTAATTAAAGTCATACCTAATTTGTTAATTAATTAATTATAATTAAATGAATTAGGCGGGCATATCGGTTTAAATGTAAAGCGTAAACAAATCGAGAAAAAGTCGATCTCTGTATATACATTTCAGCCCATTAGGCCTCCTCAGATGGGGAAGCCAGTTAGTGTAGTGGTTAGAATGTCCGCCTGTCAGCCTGACAGGTAGAGTTCGAATCGCACACAAAGCACTGCCCTGTCTATAGCTCTGCTGATGAGGCCTAATGGGCTGAAATGTACATACAGAGATCGACTTTTTCTCGATTTGTTTACGCTTTACATTTAAACCGATATACCCGCCTAATTCATTTAATTATAATTAATTAATTAACAAATTAGGTATGACTTTAATTAAGCACATAATCTCCCTAAATATATATATATATATATATATATATATATATATATATATAAAATGAAGGAAGAACTCAATACAGTAATCCCATAATAAATTTATTTCGACGAAACCAATTTTATAAATATAAATCTAAGTTGATTTAAACCGGCTCCCAAAATTTTCGTCTCATCAGATGGGTCTCAATTCACTTATGGACAAGCATATCACAAAAAACCCCAAAGAGCTGAATATATATAAATTCAAACAAAAACAAAAATAATAATAAAAATATATATATTTTTTTAACAGTGTAGGATTGTAACCATAGAAACAGGAAGTGAATGAAAAAAGAGATACATCTCAAGGTTGATTCCTAGGTTGTCCAGACAGACAAAAAAGTGACATGACAGAAAAAAACAGAGTAGTATATTAAAACATAAATAGACAAGTAAAATAAAAAGATTTTAAATTTAAACATTAGAGTATAATGATGTATAAAAGAAAATACTAGTTAAGATATAAATAATAAAATAAATTAATAGTACGATAATAAAATTAAATTAAAATTAAAAAATAATAAATAATAGAAATAAAAATCAATTAAAAATAATACTAACAATAAAATATATATATATAAGAGTGAGAGAAAGAGAAAATATGTGGGTGTATTTTTAAATTAGAAGAAACATTAAGATTTTGCCAATGTCTAGCAAATTAGACTTGTGTCTGTATTTATTCTTTCACCAGTGGCAATTTCCATTTGTACTAGATTATTATATTTGTACATAGGCCATATTACCGTGGAAAGAAAACAAGCATACACTTTACCAATCACTACACAATCTTTGCCATTGTCCAAACACACAATAAGATACTCTCAGGCGAAAATATAAAATATCAATTTTAATATTGATATGTTTAAATGATAATGTCAATTTTCGTATTCAGCTATTAATTACATTTTAGATTTCCTAAGAATAAACAAGTGATCAAATTAAACAAGAAAGATATGAACACAAATACAAACACTAAAACCACTTTCAAATTTCTAGTTGATAACAATTAGAATTTTAAAAGTAATGTTTAAAATTCGTATAAGGTAATCAGTATTCAGCAAGATGAATCGGTTCTGAGAATCAAGAATTTGATAGGTGGTTTAAATAGCCGGTTGGGCTATTCCTTGGCCAAGCTCATTCCCAGAGGTTTGGTTGGCTGCTGGTTTTATTTCTTAAAGTGGAATGTTTTGGGTGTCAATTTTCTCCTTCTCTGTTAATCTATAGTATTTCTTTTTTGCAGGAAATCCATTAGGCAACTGATTTTAGGACAATTAAATCAACCTATTTGAATACCTATTTAAATACCTATTTGTCAGTTTTTCATTGGTCAATCTAGCTCCTGCTATTTGGTAGAGTCTATAAATATGAGTGGTGACCTTTCGTATAGTTTATACCCAAAATATAACACAAAAGAAATAATTTAGTGCAAACAATAGAAGAGATTCAGGTTCTCTTTGTGTTTTTTTTCTTCCTAAAGATGTCCAGGTCCTCTCATGTGTACTCTCCCCATTTTGTCGATTAAAATATTCATCAGCCCAGGGAGATAATATTTGTAATTAGAATTGTGCCAAGTAGAGCACAACTTAGCCTGCAAATTGAACTTGATTTGCCAAGTTTATTTTCTCCCACGATAACCATCACACCACCTGCGATGAAACGCGGTGAAAAATCTCAACATCAAACGGTGACGCTGAAATACACCATCGCTTCCTGGCGGCCACCATGTTATGTGGATTGTTTCAACAGGTGTAGCTCTCTGTGAACTCAGTTGCTATCTTTAGATTGTGTTGTGAACATAGAGCCGTGTCTTATCAGCTATATCTAACCAGTCCGTCTGGCAAAGATTAAAAGGATATCTTTTCGACAATATTTCATGAAATATTTTCTTCTTTTTCTTACAGAAAGATTATGGAATTATTAACTAAGTTGTGTACTGACTGGCACAATTCACATTACAGGAAATGTGTGTTCATTGGGTCGATGAATAATTTAAGTGACAAAGTGACGAGATTTTACATTATATGTTGTTTACGTCACTGAATTCTTTAGATGAGGTTTGATAATTCGTATTATTTGGATTATTCGGACTATTGTCATCATCTTTATTGTTATCTATACAAATTTTCGGCCGATATGCCCTTCTTCAGGTATTTCTTGTCGGACTCTGGAGCCTTCTTGCCGTAACTGGGCATCTCTTGTCGTAATCGGGAGCCATCAGGGAACTTTGGATCAACCCTTTATTCAACCCAGTGGGGGGTATCCCTTTCTCATTCTGATACACATAGCTGGGGTATAGGTGTTAAGCTGTGTTAATTATTATTCTATGTTAATGCTGCCCTTGATCAGGATTGAACTTTCAGCCTAGAGATAACTGTCACTTAGAAATGTCTTGAGTGGATAAAGGCGTTGTGTTAAGACAATTACGTTTAGAAGGTTCTCAAGTTCGAAAAGAATGTTAGTGAACACATTGGAAAGATCAATAAGGGAATAGGAAATTCACAAGTGGATCCAAAACACTGCATGCATATCCCAGTTAGGAGAAGAAGATCACCTTGTTCGATACAACTTTTTCACAGACGCGATGAAAAGAAAGAAAGAAAGATGTTTATTTTCACACATTACATTTCTTACATAAAACACAACAAATGATTAATGTGTGGAGGATGATCACTGATTAGGACTGAGCCTATTCTAGTAGTGTCCCCCTCTGCTATTTCATAGGTTTTCAGAATTAAAATATTTTAACAGATATAAGTAATTCTTTAAAGAACAAAGGTTATTAATTTTAAATATACAGTAGAGACTGGGTTTCTTTTTGTTGGTATTTGATTACTTCTCTATCTTTTAAACCAACCAATATTATTCCTCGATTAAAGCGAGATTTCGTCTTCATCTATGGAACAAATTCACCAATAGCCGTTGATTCCCAGAGCCTTTTAGCTTTTAAGGCCCTCACACCTATGGGGACTGACTAATCCGCCTTAGGGAGGCCTACCTGAAACCAGCCTGACAGGGTGAGAAGGGGTTGGATTTAGGATAGCCTGCACATGGCTAAGAAAAGGACACAAATAGAAACTGAATCTTTCTAAATATTTGCACAAAATACTAGGGTTAGTCAAAAAGTAATGCCATTTTGTTTAGGACAGGTATAATTACCAATACAGGAACATGTATCATACATCAAAATAAAGCTGGTCCTCTGTAGATCTAATCCCTACTTCTCCCCATAGTCACTGTTTCTCTCAATAGCAATGTTCTACCTTCGAATGAGAACATGTATCCCTGCCTTGTAAAATTCTGTTGACTGTCCTTTAAGCCACATCTCCACTACAGATTTTACTTACGCATCACTGGAAGAATGTTTGCCTGAGACTATTATCTATTTGGCCTCATGATAGAGGGTTTGAGAAACATATAATAACAATGAAAAAAAGAAAGGTGGGAAAGATAGAGAAAAATAAGTGAGTTCACGGAAGCAATAATGCTAAGCCGTTTCAATCGAACATAATGAAAAGATGAAAAGAAGGAAAGACAGAAAAATAGTGAAAGTTAAATCAAGATTATTATACTTTTTACATATTGAACTATTTAGCCCTTGCTCTTAAGTAAACATATCCAACGTTGAAATAATTGAATTATCATAGTGTGCTATATCCACCGGTCCTGTTCGTAATATAATAATATAATATGATATAATAAGTTTTAATGTATTTACTTTTTAATTACAGAACCAGCTACTTCAGATCACACATACCTCAAGTTACTGTTATTGGTTAGCAGGTTCATTACTGCTTAACTTCGGTGGTCTAACTTTGAATATGTGTATTATCATTATGCTTTTACATATTGAACTATTAAGTAATAGCTCTAATATAGTAAAAGTAAAGTCGTTGGGGCGGTCTAATGTCGGTATCAGCCAGAAAGCGAGGGAATCTATCCCCTTGTCACTAGGGCGAAACTAGGAAGATTATTTTGGCGTCTGAGGTGGAGCGCCACACCTACCATCAGCTCCTCACTTTACCGCACAGATCCCTGTGCTACTTATACGCTAAGTTGGCGAGGGCCGGCATCGAACTAGGAACCTTGGGATTCCTAGCCGAACGCTCTAGTGTTGAGTGTTGTAATAGTCAAATTATCATATAGTGTTATATCCATAAGTCCTGCTCATTAATGATAATTACTCTACGATGACTCGCCCCCCCCCTCTCACTGTGCAATGCAAAAGATTATTAGTTTGACTAATGTAGAAAGCAAAACATTAGACTCATCAATATTTCTATATTTTCATCTTCACGAGGTGACAAATGACATTGATGCAAAGGGTAATAACATTAATAGCACTTTGTCTGCGGTGTGCTATCCTATCGGTGTCTGACAGTGTCATTAGGATTTATGATAAATACTACTGGAGTTTAAAGTGTAATGGCCGACAAAACGTTGCCTTAGATTAGTGTCACTAATGTCTCGTCTTTAAATCCGAATCTGCGGCTGAGTGACCAATGCTTTGCTTTGAAGTGAATATCTCGCTTTGGAAATTAACTTCTATTTGACGAATCACCGCTGCCAAAACACAAGCGGGACCCGGTCTTATTTCTCGTCGGTTCCTTTCTTCAGCAATAATATCTATATATATATATATATATATATATATATATATATATATACCAACCCCTCCGCACGAGCAGGATGTGACACAAGGTCAATTTCTTAAGCGGAGTTTTAACAGGTTTGAATTCAGAGTTTTCCTTCTCTTAGACTGGTTACCTAACCAAGGTTAAAGAGCTCTGTCCTGCTATTTACCTATGGCTGGAGGGAGATTGATTCATACCTTACCCAAGGGTATTAGCGCTATGTGAAATTCTAACAGCTTCGTCCAGGAATTGAACACAGGTTGACGAGTCCAATTCCTATGACTCTAACCATTAGACCACGCGCCTACATAAATAAATTCATACCATTCCCAAGAGTATTAGCGCCATGTGAAATGCAAACAGCTTTGTCCAGGAATCGAACTCGAGTCAACGAGTCCATTTCTCACGACTTTAACCATTACAACACGCTCCTCCATAATGTCTATATAAGTTCGACATTTCTCGTTCAAAATTATTCAGCTCTATTGGCTGGTACTGTAGAATACACCGACTGCACTTCTGCAGAGGGGTAAGACACCCCCAATGGGGCCACCTGTTAGTCGTGGGTGGTACAGCATGATGCTTAAAGACAGAATCCAGTCAGATGAGATGTCTATAACATGCAACTCTACACTTACCTGGGCTAGACCGATGGTAGAAGAGGTTTAATTAAATTTAACCCAGGTTCTCATACCTCTATGGAGAAAGTCTAGAGTGTAGACAACGAATTCCAATATTTAGAAACCGTATTCCTAATAGACATTTATTTTCATAAACTCTTGCTTAAATGTTTTTAAGATTTTTATTTTTACTTTTCGTTTCTGTTCTCAAGGGTTTTATTCGTGGCGCCACTTAGTGAATCAATATCAGTTTCAAGATCCACTTTTATATATATTTACCAACCCCTCCGCACGAACAGGATGCTAAACAAGGGCAATTTCTTAAACAGAGTTTAACTAATTTGAATTAAGAGTTTTCCTTCTCCTAGACTGGTTACCTAGTCATGGTTAAAGAGCCCGGTCTGCCCTGCTATTTTACCCATAGCTAGAGGGAGAATTGGATTCATACCATTCCGAAGGATATTAGCGCCATGTGAAATGCAAACAGCTTTGTCCAGGAATTGAACTCGGGTCAACGAGTCCATTTCTCACGACTCTAACCATTACACCACGCGCCTCCATAATGTTATATAAGTTCGCGCTACAATGTCTATATAAGTTCGACATTTCTCCTTAAAAATTATTCAGCTCTCTCGGCGCTGTAGAATACACATCAACTGCACCCATATTACTCATTACCTATAGCTGGAGGGAGAAGATCGGATATAAATAAAATCCAACTGACCTTGCCAGGATTTGAAATCGTGTCAACGTGTCTATTTCCTAAAACAATAACCATAGTACAATTGTATTCACCGTAGGTTTAGAGGGTACGGGTTATTTTTTTCACAAATAAGTAGATTCAAACATACCTGTCATTTACTACAATTTTAGTGGGAATTTTCTCGATAGTATTGAAGTTCAGCCATTCCATCATTGCATTTCGGAGTGGTAGTGCCTGTTAAGGTTCCATCTATGGGTTAAAAAGTGTTTAAAAAGATTGAGTTAAAAATGTTGATTACCCGACAAAATAAAAATGAGTTTTGAAAAAGTGTTTAAAAAATTGAGTTAAAAAATGTTGATTCGTCAAAACGAATAAATAAAAGAAAACGTCTTCGGAAAAAAAATAAAAAACATGCCGTAAAATTCGACCAACTAACCTTGTTTTATTCACTACATACTGAATGTGCTTTGTAAACAATATATTTTTATCCTAGAAAAATGTTTGCTTAGTCTCTGTCAACGACCGCTCTGTCGGCTGGGTAATTCCGCAGAGGGGTAAGGCTCCCCCAATGGGGTCACTTGTTGGCCGTAGGTGGTGACCCATGATGCTTAAGGAGGGAACCTATATGACAACACTCCACTTTGGCCCTTACTTGGGCTAGACGGGCGGTCGGAGAGGCCCCATCCGATCAATCAGCTCGTTACGTCGAGCCCTAGCAAATATGATTGTCCCAACCCTATTGCCCTTATGGCAAGTCCCAACCCTTTTTATCATATATGTGCTAGAAGGCGGTGGCTGAGGGTCTTTATGTCTTGGGTATGACGTTAAAGTCTATCTGATGTTGAGGTTCCAGGTCTGGGGAATGTGGAGCACCCTTTCATCACCATTGCTCCCAGGTCCACTCTGACCCGGAGTGGTAGTACTTGTTAGGGTTCCATCTATGGGTTAAATAGAAAATGTGTTTATAAAAAAATTGAGTATCTATTAAGAATGAACGCAGTGTTTTGATACTCTTTCAATTTTATCTTGAAATGTTTGGCAAAAAATGTGCCCTGACCTGATAACACTTTCTGTTGATACACATATGTAGATATATATCTATATAGAATCCTATTATAATTTTATTAGTATTATTTGTATTATTCAGATTAATGTCCTCATCTTCATTGTTATCTGTACATATAGCGTAGTGGATAAAGGTGTTAGGTTAAGACAGTTCTAAGTAACAGTTATCTCTAGACTGTAGGTTCAATCCTGGTCAGGGGCAGCAGTAACATAGAATAATAATTAACACAGCTTAACACCTGTACCCAGCTATGGTTAGCGTAATGAGAACAGGATACCCCCGAGGATTGAATAAAGGGTTGGGTTCAAAGTTTTGTGATGGCTCCCAATTACGACAAGAATGTTCCCGAGTTCGAAAAAGTTACGGAGTCTGAGAAGGTTCCCGAGTACGACAAGAAATACCTGAAGAAGGCCAGAGGGCACATTGGCCGAAACGTTGTACAGATAACAATGAAGAAGAGGACAATAGTCCGAATAATACTAATTATCAAGCCTTATCTCAAAAACCCGAGAAATATAATTTCTATATTTCGAGTGTGACTTTGACTTTGATAATTATCATATAGACACATCTGTCAGAGCTGTTCTAAAAGTAATGAAACTGAGTCTTCAAGACTAGAACAGAGTTCTGTCATCCAATGGCTGAAAAGTCTAAACCATGTTAAATTTACAGAATAATGTTTAATGTATATGGAAGCATGTTTTAGTCAATGGGCTAGAAATAGGTTTGTCAATGTAAATCGAAAAAACAGTCCATGGAGTGGAGCTAGACAGGTGGTCGGAGAGGCTCCCTTCGATCAATCGGCTGGTCACGTCAAGCCCTAGCACCTATATGATCGCCCCAACCCTATTACCCTTTTTATTATGTATGTGGTAGAAGGCAGTAGCCGAAGGACTTAATGTCCTGGGTATGGCGTTAAACTCTATCAGATCGTGAGGTTCCAGTTCTGGAGGTCTGGGGAATGTGGCCCACCCTTTCATCACCATTGCTCCAAGATCCACTTTGACCCGGAGTGTTAGGGTCCCATCTATGGGTTAAATAGAAACAATTGTTTATAAAAAAACTTGTGTATCCATTAAAAATTTATTTATTTCAAAACTTTGTCGGCATTAAATCACCCACTGAGGTTGATATGCTGTAAAACTAAACAAACCAAACCTTTATATAGAAGAGGGTCATTGAAATAACAAATTCGTGAAAAGCAGTTTAACTGTACAAGGTACTGCCTTTATTTCCCCCGTGAGGCCTTCAGCTCCCATTTTAAGGGACTACAACCGTGTCGTAAAACGAGAAGCCACACACACCCTAACCAATTTATTTGATACGTTCTGGGCGGGCAATGAATGTATGCGAACATCAGAAACATGATTTTTATTTCCCGCTATTTTCTCTTTACTTTATGACAACAATAAAAATACGGGAATCTCTTTACTGCACCCGTCTTATTTTTAAGTCGTTTTTTTCTTCCTAGCCAACTCATTTATTTTCCTATCCTTTTTCTTCTTCCTTTTTTTTCTTCTTCTTCTTCTTCTTCTTCTTCTTCTTCTTCTTCTTCTTCTTCTTCTTCTTCTTCTCTTTCCTTCTTCTTATTTCCTTCTTTTCCTACTTTTTCTTTTTTTCTTCTTCTTCTCCTTTCTTCTTATTTCCTTCTTTTCTTTTCTTTTTCTTTCTTCTTCTCCTTTCTTCTTATTTCCTTCTTTCCTACTTTTCTTTTTTTCTTCTTCTCTTCTTTCTTCTTATTTCCTTCTTTCACTACTTTTTCTTTTTTTTTTCTTCTTCTTCTTATTTTTTTTTTTCTTCTTCTTTTCCTTCTTTTCTTATTATTTTTTCTTTTCTTTTTTTCTTCTTTTTACTTCTTTTCTTTTTCTTCTTCTTCTTGTTCTTTTTTCTTTCTTCTTCTCCTTTATTCTTATTTTTTCTTCTTTTCCTTCTTTTTCTTATTATTTTTTTCTTTTTCTTTTTTCTTCTTCTTCTTCTTCTTCTTCTTCTTCTTCTTCTTCTTCGTTTTGCCGGGGATTTGACTGCGCCAAAGATGGCAGGTTTTGTGATTCTCTTGTCTCATTTCGTTCCGTCACAGCACGAATATTTACAAATTTTAACGGAAATGGTATCATAAAAACCAGGTGAAGTAATCCAGGCATAAATAACACTTCTGAAGCGCCTGAAGAAAATGCATTTGATTCGTTGTCATTCGACTGGCAGCGTTTTTTCATCCAGATTACGACTTCATCCGGGCTTTACTAGGTTTATCCTATTATTGTTGTTCTACTGAAACAGGACTAAATGTGTTTTTTAAGGATTCAACAAAAACTGACAACTTAACTTTTTTAGTACAATGTATAGGGATAATGGTGGTGCAATATGGCGTAAAAGTTATTATCTAAGACGATCAGGTTTCGAGATCTGGCTGAAAATGTTTATAACTTGGAACTAATACTCTGAAGGGAAATAAAACATCACACAATATCACTGGTTTACAGTAAATTATATATACAAATTTTAATGTAATAAAATATACTAAATTAGAAAGGTTAATGAAACTAAATACGAATGCAGATAAAAAGATTTGAAACAGAGAGGGGTATAATCGAAAAATAGAACAACTGAAAGTTGCCCTTCCACCATTCCTGTCTTTCAATACTAAATTTTCCTAATTTAATTATTTAGTTAAGATAGGATGTAAATAATAAAATTATTATATCAATAAGAGTTATTTCTTCTTGTTAATGGATTTTTTAAGTATTTACCTATGAGATTTTTCCTCATATTTATTAGAATAAAACCAAAAAATTAAAAATCAATAATACTAATTACATATTTATTAAAATCCAATTCTTAATACCAATATGCAAATTCGCTTTCCGGTCCACACTGTAAATCACTGTTTTGTTGTATATATAAATACAATTGCATGTTATTAGTATGTAGATATCGTTAACAATATTACTAATGTAAAATATATTTCATTGATAATTGAGGTTTAAAGAAAAAGAAAATTATGGAGAATTGTGACTAGTAATATAGTTTCGGATACAGATAAACACACATTATAATAAGATAATACATAATTCATCATTCATAAAATGTGCTCGAAAGATGAATGTTTATACCATGCTTTCTAATATTGTTCTATTTAATTTTTTAGAATAATTTCACATGGATTACATTTTATAAACATCATAAAGTCGAAACAGGTGCGTGTTAGCACAATTTATACTATTGCTTTTCTTTATCCTTACCTTAAACTGTCGGATTTATTTTCATTTTACACATTCTCTCTCTCTCTCTCTCTCTCTCTCTCTCTCTCTCTCTCTCTCTCTCTCTCTCTCTCTCTCTCTTTCACACACACACACACATACACACACACACACACACACACATAATATTATATATATATAATATATATATATATATGTATGTATATCAGTACTCGTGTTCCTTATGTGTACGACCGTTATCATCTTGCAACACCCTCTGGTTAAAAATGAGACCGTCTAAATCATTCACGATGAAATGCAAAAATGGAAATCCTCATTATCTGGCGTTGTCTATTCTATAACAATGAAAGAAAAGGAAGTAAAAGGTTATGCTACACAGAAAAATATAAGAAAGAAAGAAAGATAGTAGGGTAAAGATAGAGAGAGTGGGTGCGTGCGTGAAGTTATATCACTAATCTGTTTTATAATGAAAAGATGAAAAGAGATAAAAAGAAGGGAGAGAGTGAGTTAATTCAAGATTATTATACTTTTTACATATTGAAATAAATTGAAATAGATCTCAAGTAAACATATCAAATAGTGTAATAATTAAATTATCTTATCTCAATCTGTCTATCTATCAATCCACATTTATCTATTTCAGTCTATTAATATCTATATATCTTACTCTATTCACCCCCCTCTCTCTCTCTCTCTTTCTCTCCCTCTCTCTCCCTCTCTCTCTCTCTCTATTTCCCTTTCTCTCTCTCTCATTTTATATATATATATATATATATATATATATATATATATATATATATGTATATATATATTTGTTTCCTTCACCTGCTTTTCTATAAGAAACGACATTGACACAACCAGTAACGTTTGAACCTTACATTTCTCAGCCTTGATTGCTCCGCTCGGCATCAACGCTATACACGCAAGCACTTCGTCTCCTTTGTTGTAAATTCAACAAGCGTGTGTTCCACTTGCTTTAAGTAGAGCGTTAAGCAGACAGCCAGGCAAATATTGTCAGTGTTAATTTCCCGCGCTTCTGCATTTCGCGCGCTTTCCAATTCCGCGAAACCTTTTATTCCTTCCACTACATCCCCTTTCTTTTCTTTCTTTCGCACCACACGCATTTACATGTCTGTTTATGTATCCCCGTTTTTCACCATTTTCCTTTCCCGTATTCTGATGCTTCCTTAAATGTATTTGCACTTTGTAGTTTCTCTCAGGATTCGTTCTATTCTATTCTGTTTTTTTGTTTTTTGTTGTTTTTTTTTAAACATTTTGACCTCTGTTGTTTCTTTGTTTTTATTATAAATATTATTCTCTTCCTTTCTCTTTCTTTCTCTCTATCAGATCTTGCTGGTGTATATTTCTATATTTCTGTTTGTTTCCTACTGCTCCCTGTCCCCCCCCCTCTCTCTCTCTCTCTCTCTCTCTCTCTCTCTCTCTCTCTCTCTCTCTCTCTCTCTCTCTCTCTCTCTCTCTGATCCTGCTTTGTATACGGCTATATGTTTCTCTTTCTTTCATTCTGTCTCTGTCTCTCTGTTTCTCTCCCCAGTGGATATTACTTTTACATATCTCTTTATATTTCTCCTTCTTTCATAGTCCCCCCTTTATCTCCCTCTCCCTCTCCCTCTCCCTCTCTCTCTCTCTCTCTCTCTATATATATATATATATATATATATATATATATAACTATAGCATGGGATTGGTACTGTTTCAGCTTTTACTGGAACGGTGTGCCAAAGTGCAGTATTATTGGGAGAGTGCTCAATATAAAAAATAGAGCTATTATATAATATGATAAAAATAAATATATAAATGTTTTATATATTTAATGACATAGGAACAGTCAACTATGTCATTAAATATATAAAACATTTATATATTTATTTTATTATATATATATATATATATATATATATATATATATATATATAAGGTCTTGATTTGTATATATCTATATGTTTTATAATGCCCCCTTTCTCTCTCTCATATCTGGCTTTAGTATATATTTTCGTTCTTTCACACGCATGCACACATACACACACACACACACACTCTCTCTCTCTCTCTCTCTCTCTCTCTCTCTCTCTCTCTCCTATGTGTTTCATTTTACGTCTCTTTTTCCTATACTAATAAATAACAAACCTTTATTAACACATTCGTAAATATATACATGTATCTGAGTGTGTATGCGTGTGTATGTACGGGAAGTGTGTGTGTGTGTGTGTGTGTGTGTGTGTGTGTTGTGTGTTTGTGTGTGTGTGTAAGTGTGTGATTTTTGGGTGAGAGATTATACCATGGATATTTACCGTCCAATAATTATAATGCATCATTGAAGAAAAATTAATTTTAAATTTCAGGAAAATGTAAATATGAACGTATGATTTTCTAATTTTAAGGCATAACGTAACCCTAGACGGTTTGTCATACCGTTAAAATCAATCTAGCCATTTCTTTGTCTCTCACATGCATTTCGTCTCACTCTTTAGACCTTTTTCTCTTCAAATGTGTTTCTGTTACGAGTTTTGTGGCCATCCTTTAGGGTTAAAGCAAAAGAGCTTGTCCAGCGGAGATCCTTTCAGTTAAGCAAAGCGCGATCCTTAGTAAGGAATCCTTTTTTTGTTCTTTGATGTTCCTCAGTTTTGCAAGTCCAACGTCTCTCTGTATCAGCGATTAAGTAGTTAACCAGCCACGTATTCGGGCTGTTGATTGACTGAGATTTAAACCACGTGGGCTCGCTTAGTCTATAAATTTAAGTGGTATATTGCAGCACGGTTTATATCCATCAAATTGTCCAACAGTTTCATTTCACCTTTTTCCCATACTAATAAGTGACAAACCTCAACTAACACATTTGTAAATATATGCATGTATCTGTGCGTGTGTGTGTATATGTGTGTGTGTGTGTGTTTGTGTATGTGTGTGTGTGTGTGTGTGTAAGTGTGTGATTTGTGGGTGAGAGATCATACTATGGACATTTACCGTCCAATAATGATAAAGCATCCTTGGAGTAAAATCCATTTTACCTTTCAGGAAGTGATAGTTGATGGAGTGGCACATACCACGCTGCCGGCAATTTGGGCCAAATTATGGCAAAGCAGCCAACAAGATAAATACACCAAATATATTCCCCTTCTCTCCAGCCAAAGACCAGCCGACCCCACATCTCAGTGACCAGGGAATTGTAAACTGTAATTTCCAGTGTGTCTATTCCATAGCAATGAAAAAGCAATTTGAAACATTCGCACACAAAATGTCAATTTACACGACTTCAAATGGAAGATACTTTAAATCCACATAATTTAATTAATTAGCTAGGATTTCTCGTTTGGATTTTAAATGTAATAGATCAGAAGTCATGTTATTGTGTACATACGAGGTACACTTCGACATTAAAGCCTCTTAATTTATGCATTCTCCCAACCAATATGCCTCGAGACGGACGTCGCGGCCTAGTGTCTCTCTCTTCTTCTCTTTCTTCTTCTTCTTCTTCTTCTTCTTCTCTTCTTCTTCTTCTTCTGCTAGTCATGTCAAGCCCTAGCATCTATATGATTGCCCCAACCCTATTGCTCTTATGGCATTCCCTAACCCTTTATATCATATATGTGCTAGAAGGCGGTGACTGAGGGTCTTCATGTCCTAGGTATCTGATGGTGAGGTTCCAGTTTTGGAGGTTTAGAGCACCCTTTCAACCATTGCCCCCTGGTCCACTCTGACCCAGAGTGGTAATGCCTGTTAGGGTCCCAGGGGATGATGAATAAAAATGTGTTTATAAAAGAATTGATTTTCCATTAAGAATTGATATATTTCAAACCTTTATCGGCATTAAAAATGCTAGTAATATTTTATTATATTAAAACTGAAATACTTGCGCATTTAAACACTTTTTCCCTCTTTTCATGCTCGACGTAGATAAGTCATTTTTAACAAGTCATCGGTAATGAAAGTTGAATGTCTTTGAAAAAGAATCCTTTGCGTTTGGGGTTCAAAGGGAACTCCTTATTACAAATCACTTGGGGGTTTAGAATACACCAACTGCACCTCTTCAGAGGTTAAGTAAGACCACCCCAACGAGGCCACCTGTGATGCTGAAGGAATGAGCCTCAGTGGCTGGGGAGCAGTCCTTATTACAAATCACTTGAACCAGAATAAATTCAGCCCTGTCGGCAATAATAGAAAATATAGTTCTTAAACAGAATTTGCACCCTTGTAAAAATGTAAACATTACAATAAAATGGTAGAAAAGAAAAATATACTCACATAGAATAAACTTACTTATGAATAACGGACTGCACATTTTTTTGTTGCAAATTTTAATGGAAAGTTTTTACTTCACGGTATCCTCGTTATAACAGGAAACTCTCCTGTTACGACGAGGATACCGTGAACTAAAAATTGGCTAAACGTGCTAAATGATGTGTGGCACATTTCAGCACAAGTTATTTCCCACCAAAGATTTGCTCTTCGGTGATCAATTGGAGGAACATTTACTAATAAATCGGTCCAGTCGAACGGTCTTATTAAATGTCTAATGTCTATAAAAATCCAATTATGTACTAACTGAAAACCTAACTCATCCATTCAAGTCAAGAAATAACGTTTTGATACTGCCAAACTCTCCATTTACCTGGCCTTCGGGTTCTGTGTCCAGTGGTTTCAGCCATAGGCCCGGTAAGAAATAAATATTAGCGTGATCCACAAAGCCATCCTTACAGGCAACACTTGCTCCTTTTATTTAATGTGGCAGGGCAGTATTTATTGCCCAGTGCCCGAGACACCTTAAAAGAGGAATGCCGAAGGGATATATGCATGAGCTTCGGTTCGTACGTGGCTCCCCACGTTAATTGATCCTTGTGCTCAACTGAATTAGTCAAGAAATAACTCCTGCTAAACTCCCCAAACTCTTCCATTTAAGTCGATAAATATTATTACATTATTTCAGAATACGCCGATCAATTCTCCGTGAGGGGTAATCGGACGCAAATTATGACAGAAGAGCTCACTCAGGGGAGGTAATCGTTTATGTCAAGGGTTTTGGGAAATCTGGCTTTAAATTCTATTTTCCACAGAGCCGAGGCTATTGTTTATCAACCTCATTTAACATTGAATAATTCTGATATTTCAGACTCTTGTTCTCATCTTTCTTATGGTATGTATAAACACAATGTCCAGGTCACCGTAACCTCAAGCTCTGTTTACGTGTTTTTTTAATTACCTTAGAATAAGTCATTGTCAGACGATAACGTTGAATTCAAACGTGGTTTCGGATCTCAAATCGTCACCACTAGCTCAATTCCTTGGGGTATTGTGACGTAAACAGTGACGCAGTTTCAGTTACAGACACAGACACTAAATATTCATTATAATAAGATTATATATATTTGATTTCATTAAGATTTGGCGCATACCATGTAACATAACTTTAAGTCAACTTTCATTTCTGGTTCGCTAATGAATTCTTCTAAAATATTTAGGACAAACGCTAAGTGCGTCTCAAATCTGACAATATGATATATATCGTATGATGAGGGGAAATGGAAAAGTCATGTTTTGATTATTTTAACTTTGGTCTTGTAAAATTTGTTTGGGGAATTTTAAAGTCATAATAATAATAAATTTTATACAGGTATCCTGTTTCTTCAGGGAATCGGTTATTCAATTTTACATTTAAATAAGGGTTCTTTTTTGTGTCAAGAAACACCGGCGGTAGTGCCGATAGTAATTAGAATAATGTATTTCTCATGTCGAAGGAACAGGAGATTAGTAATTGTCAACTATAATAAATGTGTTAAGGAAACTCCTTTGCGTATAATTTTAGTTTGTATGAGTTTAAAACATCGCTAATATATTAAAACAAGTCAGCGATTTTTATTGAATAGAAAAAGAAGGAAAAGAATACAGGTAAACAAATTTTTAAAAAAATAGAAATAATGGGAAAATGGAGAGTTAATATCGCCATTAATATATGAGACGTTCTCCTGTGGAAACCAGCATTGGGCACGTCCTTCCGGGCCTACATTGACCAGCTCTGCGCGATTACTGGATGAGGTGCAGAGGACCAACCAAGGGCAATGAAGGATAGGGACGGTTAGTGAGAGATTGTCATGGATATCCGTGCTACTAGCGCTATAAGATGGTGAGTTTAAATGATCGTTTCTATATTTAGATAATCTCAGCGATTTTTGTTTAAAAATTGAAAAGAAAGAAGAAATAAAACGGTAAAAAATTAATTAAAAAGAAAAAGAAATACCGGAAAAATAAAGTTAATATCGCCGTTAATATAAGGGACATTCTCCCGTGAAAACCGACACATTGCCACAGGTACATTGGCAAGTTATGCTCGAATACTGGATGCTCCCGAGGGCAATGACTCATAGGACGGTTGGCGAGAGATTATTATGGATATCCGTGCTACTAGTGCGGCCTGATGATCATGATGATCATGATGCGATTAAATCATTGCTTCTATATTTAAACAAAGTCAGCGAATTTTCTTTACAAATAAGAAAGAGATAAGGAAAAAATACAGTTAAAGTATTGAAAAAGAAATAATGAGAAAATAAAAAGTTAATATCACCGTTAATATATGGGACGTTCTTCAGTGGAAAGCAGTGAGGGCTGTCCAACATGAACCTACATTGACCAGTTCTGTGCGGATATTGGATGCTAAGTAGAGGACCTCCTGAATGCAATAAATGATAGGTACGGTTAGCGATAGATTGTCATGGATACCCTTGCTACTGGCGCGACATGATGAGTTTAAATCATCATTTCTATATTTAAACAACGTCCGCAAGTAGAAAAGAAAGAAGAAAAATGCAGGTAATAAAATTCAAAAAAAAAATAACGGGAATATGGAGAGTCAATATCGGCGTTAATTTAAGGGTCATTTACCTGTGGAAACCAGCACATAGACATGCTTGTGCGGGCCGCCCAGCAAAGACCTACATTGACCAGCTATGCGCAAATACCGGATGCTTCACATAGGACCTGCCGAAGGCAATGAATCATAGGAATGGTTGGCGAGAGATTGTCATGGATATTCGTTCTACTTGCGTGACAGGATAATGAAAATGAATTTAGACTATCGCTTCTGTAATTAAATAACGTCAGCGATTTTTCTTTTATAGATAGAAAAGAAAGAAGAAAAAAAAACGGTAAAAAAAAAAGAAATAACGGGAAAATAAAGCCGTTAATATATAGGACTTTCTCCTGCAAAATACCGAATACTATATGCTGCACATAGGACCTGCTAAGGGCAATGAATCATAGGGACGGTTGGCGAGATCATTTTTTGTGTGTGTCCGTGCTTCTAGCGCGATATGATGATAATGATGATGAGTTTAAATCATCGTTTCTACATTTAAACAACGTCAGCGAATTTTCTTTACAATATCAAAAAACAAAAAAGAAATAGAAGAAAGAAAATAGAGAGAAAATTAAAAAAGAAATAACTGGAAAGTAAAGAGTTAATATTGCCGTATTTTGAAAAGAAATCAGCTAGACTCATTTGGAAATATCGCTGTCTGTAGACGGGAGAGTCCGAAAGTATCTTTCTGATGTTATTTCTTTCTTCGTATATGTTTTTCTTTTTTTCTTCATTTTTTTTCTTTTCAACCCCACCCCGTCTGACACTTTGGCCCCTACCGTTCTCCCTATACAGATTTTGCTGACTTAATCGACATCCCCACGGCCACACCCACTCCGGGTTTCATTTTTTTTTTTTTTTTTTTACCGTCGCTGTCAACGGATATTGAAAAACGTGATAGTTGGTAGAGCTGACCCAGAACGGAGCAAAAATGGAAACGTCGTTATTTGGGTCCGACAATAGATATAAACACCACGGAAATGGCAGTCTGGCTTTCGGGGATCTCGAGCAAATGTCCGGGGGATGAGCTGGGGGTAGATGAAGTAGGGTTATATTTAGGAGGGGGAAGGCAAAATGGATTGAATTTATTTTCCCTTGTTATTGAAAATATGATGAAATGATTCCGGTGTTGCAATGGGGTTTTCATTTCTAGCAGAACGTTACTTTTAATATTCTTTTACACCAGACAAGAGGTAGTTTTGTGTAACTACGATGAAAAAAAAATTAATTTAGTAGCCCTACACAAATACACGCTGTTCATACAGAATACAAATAATGGTTAAACAGATATATTTGACCCATACATATGCAAGTTTAATGTCCTAACCACGACATGATGTGAGTGAATATACATACATACGTATAAATACACACACACGCATGAGTGTGTGCGTATTCATTTGGACGATTACTAACGACAGCTTCATTTTCAGAGATCTTCTATCGAAGAGATTTTCTTCTGGAAATATTAAGAATAAATCAAGGGTTAACAAACAACACCATAGTTAACTTATTTTTCCTTACGATTGCATTGTTATAGCCTTCAAAACCAACTACCAAACCAATATAACACAAAGCTTCAAGCAAATTATGAAACACTTTACGTATATATATATATATTGTATATATTTTTATGATAAAAATAAATGTTCACACTGATGAAGGTCGATTCTTGTATGTGTGCGAAATATTTTCACTCACATAAACTGACCGAAACACATGTGTAAGTGATATCGATTAATGTGATATCGATTAAATTCATTTTATCCATTTACTTTTCTTTTCTTTACTCATTTTCCTCATATTGTCGGATTCAATTCCTTTTCCATTTTTACATATATATATATACATATATATATATATATATATATATATATATATATATATATATTATATATATATATATATAATAAAAGAGAGGTCCGCAAACCTGATTATGTTTTTTTAAAAATTAGTATTTTTTTTTACTTTACATTAATGTAAAAAAAATATATATATATTTAAAAACAATCTATTTTGCGGACCTTCTTTTTTTATAAAAATATTAATTTTTCCTGTTAGACCAACAACAACACTTAATATATATATAATATATATATATATATATATATATTATATATATATATATATATAATATATATATATATAATCTTCTTACAATGGAGGTTATTTATCTGTCTGACTGTAAATGAAACTACGTCATGATCGACGTCACATTTCGTTTACATTTACGTTATTTTATCTAGTAATGATGTGTCTACTAAATCTAACTCTAAAATGTCATTAATGTTATTAATGAATTAAGAATCTTGCAAAATGCGTTATGTATCACGAAGAAATAAAGTTCTATAGAGTTTGGTTTGTTTTTTATAAACTGTTAGACCTAATCATTATTAACTCTACGTATTTATAGAAATAACTATTATTATTAGTTCAAATTATAACTCAGACAGTGACGTCTATTATTTGAACTCGAGTCAAAGATTTTATTCATACAATGATAACCGTTATGCTAAGCCTCTGCAGCGTTCAGGCAATCCAAAGATTCCCCACTTTCACTTAATATTAAACCCCCATACGAGATTGATACGCGTGTCCATTATATATGTAATGTACTAGCGATGTGACATCTCAATTTGTTGAGTGAAAACCATATTCTGATTAAATTATCTTCAACCGCTTTCATATAAGTATATATATTGTAGCGTAGTGGCTCTCATTTCGAAAGGAGTGAAGACGTGTCGATAATAATAATCGTGCAATGCTTATCGTTATTCCTGTTCTACTTCGAGAGGCTGGAATCTGGTTGTTGGATCTGATGTTGAGTGGGCTGGTATTCCTTGATGTTTAGTGTCTAGAAACAACTTAGGATTTTCTAGAGGATATCTTGCCTTGTGACATTGATAGTTTGTTATAATAACACAAGGCATACTTTTTTCTAATGAGTTATTTTATTTTAATCTACAAGTAAAAATGCCTGGGTTGACAGACGTACGTCTGACATAGCAACGGCTTTGTTCCAAACTGACCTTATATTCTCTCCTCTCCCTACCAATATTCCACACTTCGCTGCGTGATGTCTCTTGAAAAGTAAGAAATCAACAAGTGGCGTTGTGCTGACTCATCCTAAAAACTTTCCATGATACATACACATAACTCTTGCATTCCTGTCATTTCCCATTCTCTTTCTCTTCCTATTATGTTACACTATGTCTCTGTGGTGAATGAGGTTTTGTCAGGTTTGGGAGTGGTTCGTTTCAAGTTAGATGTGGATGACCACAGGTTGATGAATTCATTCATATATATGTTAACGACACACATTTTATTACCGGAGCAGGTAATCAATTTTCATACTGAGTCCAAACGAATTATAGGTTTGTAAATTGTTTAACCAGTTATATTCTTTCCGCTTAATTAAGAATTCTATGTTAATGCATTTTTTTTTTATTTCTCCTGACCATGACCTAAGGTCAAAATCAGTTAAGAACAATGAAAAGTAAATAATATGATACAAATACTTGTATTTGTGTGATCACTTTTA
>CM042155.1:40556430-40558930 GCA_023376005.1 Doryteuthis pealeii
AGTCGGTATCAACCAATCAGCGAGGGAGTCTATCCCCTTTTCACTAGCGCAAGGAGATCATTTTTGAGTCTGAGACGGAGCGCCACACCTACCATCAGCTCCTTACTTTACCACACAGATCCCTGTGCTTCTTATACGCTGAGTTGGCGAGGGCCAGTATCGAACTAGGAACGTTGTGGTTTCTAACCGAACACTCTAGCTAGCCCAGCCCTATACTTCTTACTCATAATTAACCTTAATTTACGGAATAAAAAATTCTAATAATGTTCTAAAGTTTGAATTATATTTTGTAGGTTATCTTCTTATGGGTTCAACATTACGGCTTCTGTTTTGTGTATAGATGAATTGCTTCGGTATTAAACAATCCACAAAGTGTCATGTTATTAAACAAAGAAAGGAAACAATCTCTCTATCTCAAATAGTTATATAGGAAGAGAATAAGATAGACTAGCAAAAAAAAAACACCATCTCGGCGGTATAAAATTGCCTCGGGTGAGTGGGAGTAAAAAATCCAATGTCAGAGGGTTTATATCATAAGTAAAATCATCAAATTTATTAAATAAATTTTTTTTAAAAAACACAAAAAAAACAACAATTTGAAATAGAAATTTAGTTCTGTCCCCCCCCCCTCAAAAAAACTGTTCCATGTATCTATTAATTATTAATTAGATAATAATTTTGAATATTTGACTCATAAATTTTACACAAAATCTTGGGTATTTATTTATTTGTAAACTTTTTAGTTAACCTATTGATACTGAAAAAATGACTAATCCTTGTTTGTAAATTATTTTTATAGTAAAACTCTATACGCTAGATAACTTTAAATATATATTAAAATAAAATGAACTATATATAAATATATAATACTGGGCATGTATTTATTAAAACTTGTTAAAAAAACAATAAGGACCATCTAAGTTTACATACTCAAATTTTGAGAGAATAATACCAGGTATTGACAATTTTGGGCAATGTGACATAAGTAGTAACAGTTTTGGTTACAGACAAATTGAGACCAAATCTCCATTATTAATAGAAGATGTATCAAGTGGTACAAACTAAGATACACACACAATATCTATATATCTACATCTATAAATATGATAAAGAAGATGACTTACCGGGGAGTTAAATATCGACGTGCGATACAAATATTAAATGAATAAGTCAGGGTTATAAAGAATATAAGGTGCTCAAGGCAATTGGGAAAGTGAATAATACAATGTAATTGTATTATTCACATCCGCAATTGCCTGGAATTAATCAATATCTTCATTAATTCATTAAATTAACCCTGATGATCCTTTATGGTGAAACTTGAGTAGGCTATTTCTATATGTATCCTGATGATCCTTTATGGTAAAACTTGAGTAGGTTATTTCTATATACACCTTAATACTATATTTATAAATGTTTATAGATTTATTTATATCTTATTTTTTTCAGCCTGTATATCTCTCGCTTTCCTCTTAATAAATGCAACAGAAGTGATGGAAAGAGATGCCCTTTGAACGGTAGTTGTGTAAATTATGTTATATGAAAGCCTTTTTTTCAGAAGGAAAGATGCTAATAATGGTAACCACGAATGTGTCACGAGCATAAACAGACAAACAGCATACAACGTGACAATATACACGTAATTGAAAATGTAGGTGACTAGCAACTTTCTATCTGACTAAGTGAAATTTAAGCAATGGACCAAAGGAAAATGGGCTGAACTTGCAAATTCGTCGGAAAATTAAAACATATTACAGGGTGACCCAGAAAAAACAGAACCCACATTTTTTTTTCCCATTAAACTAATCCTAACCCTAATGCGCCCTAATTAAAATTAACAGTTTTATAACCAAATTTATGGGTTCTGTTTTTTTCTGGGACACCCTGTATACATAGGGACCCAGAAAAAACAGAACCCAAATTATTTATTTATTTTCCCATTAAACTAACCCCAACACCAACACCAACCCTAAACCCTAACCCTAAACCCCCTAGTTAGAATTAACAGTTTTATTATAAAATTTGTGGGTTCTGTTTTTTCTGGGTTACTCTAATTTTCCGACCGATTTGCAAGTTTAGCCGGAACATGTTAAAGTCAGTCGGTATACTGTTGGTTTGGACAACAGCAACTGGCTAAACACAACTGAACTCGTGCCCAAAAACTGTTAGTACTTATGGAACTGAAGAATAGTCCATTCATGTACTTGGGTGATACCATTCCTTAAGTCCTGATTCGCTGCTTGGTTTCTATGATGTTATGAAGCTACATAAATAATCTGGCATTCTGCAGTAGGATATCAAAAAGCTTAGATCCGGATTAAGTTACGGTTCCTCGTTGCCTTGTCTTACCAATTCGACAGTAACTGAAACTTAGTATGATTATTCTACATCTCTCCTCCCCCCCCCACACACACAGTGCGGGAGTAGTGGTGTTTGAGGGAAAATTAGTTCCTTTCGGCAGGGCCGATCACAGTGACATTGGATGAGGCAAGGTCCCTAG
>CM042155.1:40566430-40596430 GCA_023376005.1 Doryteuthis pealeii
TATTTTTCCTTTCTTCTTTAATTCCAATTGGATTTTGTTTCTCTCAAGATTTACTTTTTTTTGTTCGTTGTTGTTTTTTGTTGTGAGTCCTTTTTATTTTTCGTTCTCATCTTTATTTCACAGCATCAGATGTTAAGTTGTTAACTGACACAAACAGATACAAACGGCAAAGGCGCATGCGCACACACATGCTCATATATTTTTTCTTTGATTTTCTAAGTTATGTTCAATTTTCCTTTATTTTCAATTAATTGTGCGACACATTCACATTTCTTCCCATTATTTATTATGATTGACGAAAAAATTGAAGTAGATTGGTGATGAGGTGAGAGAGAGTGAGATGGGACAATATATATATAATATATATATATATATATATATTAATATATATATATATCGTATGATTCTATATATATATATAATATCTTGGAAGATATCATATATATATATATATATATATAATATATATATATATATATTATAAGAAAGTTTGATATGTACTTGTCGACTTATATCTCAGAAAGGAGAAATGTTATTCATATTCGAAAATCTTGCATACACCTTGATATCCTTATAACTAAGACACACCCAATTTGGTTATTTGATTTTTACTGATTTAGGGATATAAATTAATTAATTATGCAAAAATCAAACGATTTGTGATAATCGTGGCGTGGCTGCTGCTACTAATATAAAAAGTTCGCTGGCTATTGGTTATATCAGCAGTGATTCAAAATGGCCGCACGGTACCGCGTGCCCTAATCGCTTCAGCTCTGAATTTTTGTGTATTTTCGGTCCAATCTCAGAAATATCTATCTCGTTAGAAAGAAAAGAAAATAATCTTTCTGAATTTGTATGATTTATTGATTGAATTTTTTTTACAGCGAACTAAAAAACAATGATAAACGAAAACCTTTAACGATTAATAATAATTCAACATTGTTTTTATATAATCACCGGCGACAATTAAAAGTCAAATTGTATAAGATGAATATTTTGAAGCGAATGGAGGTGACCCAGAGGGGGACAAGAGAGAAAAAAGTAGGGAGAGGAGAATATGTATATAAACCCCTCCAGTCACACGGGGATTGGATATATCTCCCAACAAATAAAGGGAGTGTTTGGATCTTTGTCTGCACAGGTAGGACGAAGAAATAAGATGTAAACAGCTTCGAGGATATATATATTTATATAATATATATATATATATATATAGGTGTGTGTGTGTGTGTGTGTGTGTGTGTGTGTGTGTGTGTGGTGTGTATGTGGGTATGTGTGTGAAAAGTATATATATATATACCCTAAAACCATCTAAAAACATTATTCCGTATGATTATGTTGGCATAACTTCCGACTCTCAAATCTTTCCCATGAAATGATAATCCTTATATCTACAGCTTTCAAGATAAGGACCTTCTGAGAAAGAGGATAAGTGGAATACAGTAAGACTAAAAAGAGGAAGATAAAACAACGAGACAACAAAAAGAGAGAAAACTGGATAGCTTTTTTTATAAGAGAATTATTTCTCTTATTTTTCGTTTCTTTAGTCTATTGTGTATTCTGCTTCCCCCCACCACCACTACCACCAAATAAGTCATTTACTATTTCGAACTTTTTGGTCTGCTTTCTTGTTAGACCTTCCATGTTTAGACGTTTCTGTTTCTTTATGAATTAACTGTTGTTTTCTTTTCACCTCAACTAAAAATATTTTCACCCTCAACTAAATAATAGACGATTCCATTTTTATCATAAAGAAAGAAAGGCAAAAAACGGACATGCTACACAGAAGATATATAAGAAAGAAAAAGAAAGTGGGGGAAATATATGAGGGGGAGATAACTCTAATCTGTTTCAGTCGGACATACTGAAAAGAAGGAAAGGAAAGTGAGTGAGAGAGTTAGATAGTTTTTATTATATTTACATATTGAACTATTTCGCAATAGCTCTTAAGTAAACATATCAAACGTTGTAATAATCAAATTATCATACTGTAGTTACATACTCATACACATATACCATGTTGGTATATGCACAAGTGTTTTCTTACAGAGAGGGGAGAGAGATAGACATAGGTAGACAGAGAGATACATATGCATTTTGCATTACTTACATTTTGGCCATTTGGTGATCTCTAGTCATTTCTATTCTTTCTCTCCATGTTGAAATCTATTTCTAGATTCTTGTTGGCTGTTCGTCTTGATGCATTCCTTTTTCTTGGTCAGTCTTTTTGCTAAGCATTCATCAAAACAAGAACACCATATTATTTCTTTAAAACTTTTATTGCTTAAAATTCTTCTAACACAACGTGCGTGTGGCCATTTGAGCCCAGCTAAGGCAGACATGCTTTCTGCCTGAACGTCCCAACTGGAACTGAGGTTAGCTCGGTCCACGTGACTTCTCGTATTTCGCGGGCTTTCTGTAATATTCCATGGAAAGTCCTGCCCGTGATATGAAAAAGGGCCATCCCTTCAGAATTACAGGGGATTGACAATAATCTATGCATAGATTATGTAACACTGTCGTATATCCACAGGTCCGGCTAGTATATATTATCATGCATTCGACTGTTTGTTTTGTTTCTTTGTCCTTCTGTTGACGTAATATAATCTATTTTTACCTCCACGATGACGCATATGTTGCTATTTTGGGTTTTGTTTTTTCACACATAATCAGTGCAGATATATGTGCATATGCATTTGGCGGACATATAATTTTCCAGCTCAGGTGTGCATTCGTTTCGGTTTATTTTCTATGCATCAAATTAGTCTGGAATATTCTATTATCAAAACCAATTACTGGTTAAGAAGTTATTGCCAACTTTGGTCATGCTATATACAGGCATCCATTAATGGGTCTCTATACACAAATGCACATGTGCAATCGACTGCTGATAAGCTGCAATATATACAGATATGAATAGCAAGCTGATGTATATATATAAATATAATAATGAATATAAATATATATATATATATATATATATATATATATATATATATTATATATATATATGTATATATATATATATGCTCGCAAAGTTATGTAATATATATAATATATATATATATATTGTGTGTGTGTGTGTGTGTGGTGTGAATAATGTTTCATAAAAGTTTATATAAGTTCTGAGAGGCGTGTATAAACAAAAATCACACACACACACACACACGCACACACACTTTTTATATTATATATATATATATATTATAATATATATATTATATATATATATATATTACTAACTGTGAGACTCTGCTCAGGTTTATGAACCTGAGATTTAATTATACCGGAACTTATTGGTACGCGGTCGAATTCTTTTTAATTTACTCATATAATTTATCAAATTAATTGAGTAGAATAAAAAGTTTCTGGCAAAACAAAGTATCATATGCATGAAGTTAGTTTTATATATATATATATATATATATATAATATATATATATATATATTATATTATATATATATATATGATATTCTGATTTTAACCAGGCTTTGATGGTGGTTTGATATCCAGACCCAAATGTATTAACGCCTGGTCAATATTTCTTACTATAATAAAAGCATATTCTGCAGACCTGTCCTTTTTCATTTTATATATATATATATATATAATATATATATATATATATATATATATACTATATAGTTAAATAGTAGGACAGACTGGGCCCTTCGGCCTTAGATAACCAGTCTAGAGAGGAATAACTCTGAAATTCAAAATTCCCTCCAGCCATGGGTTAAATAGTAGTCAGACTGGGCCCTTCAGCCTTGGGTAGGTAACCTTTGATAACCAATTCCTTCTATCGACTGTGCCAAAAGTGTGGATGGTCCAACACAAGCCTTCACCACTATAAAGAAATCACTATGTGGGTGTTCATTGTGTGTTATGAACCCTCATACGTCGAAAATCGACGAGAGAGTTCATAATATATATATATATATATATATATATATATATATATATATATATATATAGTCTACGCTAGTCAAAATGGGATAGCCTCCCTCGCTGTCCGGCTTATATCGACACTGCAGATTTTTTCATTTATAAAAACTTCATTTGAAAATTGACCTTGTGTTTCACTCTGTGCGGTGGTGTTGGGTAAATACATATTTATGAAATAAAACAACAAACATCCTAAGAATTGAGGAGAGTTATATTGGCTTTTTAGGGGGAAGGAGTGCTTATCCTCTGTCATCAGACAGCTATCGCCAACACGGCAATCATCGGTGAATACAGAAGAGCAATCCACTAGATCCGTAACTGAATAGAAAAATATTTGATATTTGAGAGCTCTTCTACGCATTCAATGCAGTGTTATAAATTGCAATTCACCTCGAGAATTTCTACAGACATTACACAATAATGAATCGTGATATCTCATAGAGTATGCTCAAGAAGTCAATCCCATGGGTACCCCAAAGTTCTAAATCTGCACCTGCTTCTGACGCTCGATCAAATACGTGTCCTTGATTAATTAAAATTAGCTTAATATAGAAGAGCTTCTGTCTATTGTAGAATCAACATCATATTCACCTTCACAAAAAGACCGTGGCTAACATCTAGTTACCAGACAAAAAAGACTGACTGTAACCGAATACAGGTTTTGTACCAACAATCAAATCATAGTCATCTGTTTGGGTATTCATGGATGTGACCATGGATCAAACCAGCAACTAATCAGAGTCCAGGAATAAGCTTGTCCAAGTTAATTAGTGGAACAGTCCATACCTGTATATAAACCACCTACCAACACTCTGAGACTAAGTGCTGATTCGGCTTGCAATAGAGTTGAATACTGATCACCTTGTACGAGATTCTACATCTATCAAATGATATTCAGGCACTCAGAAATGTCTTCTTTCATCATGTTTTTCCGCCTCTTAGGGCATTTTGGTGTTGGTAATGTAATTGTTTAAATACAATTATACCAAATTAGTATATATTTTAAAATTACAGGTAAATTTGTATATTTAGTAGAAATGCGTTTGAATTAGTATATCTAGTATAAATACAGATAAATTGGTATATTAAGAATAAATATAGGTAAATTATTATATTTTGTATGAATGAATTAAAATTAGTTTATTGAGTATAGATACTGGTAAATTGGTATATTTATTATAAATTTAGGTATGTTGGTATATTTAGTATAAATACAGGTAAAATTGTATATTTATTATAAATTTAGGTATATTGGTATAGTTAGTATAAATATAGGTAAATTATTATATTCAATATAAATGCATGAAAATTAGTATATTCAGTATAAATACAGGTAGATTGGTATATTTATTATAAATTTAGGCAAACTAGTATATTTAGTATCGATATAAGTATATTGGTATATTTACTATAAATATAGGTAAATTCGTATATTTAGTATAAATATAGGTAAATTCGTATGTTTAATATAAATGTTTGTAAATTAGTATATTTAGTACACATAAATGTAAATGTAGTATATTTAGTATAAATTCATATAAATTTCTATGCATGCATTGTTTCATTCAACCACATGTAAAAAAAAATGACAAATTTGCCCGTTTTAACATAGAATGTAGTTTACTTTTTAAATATCATTATCCAGGCAAGAGATCCTCAGAGTGGCCAGAATAATTGTTTATTTCTATACAGTTACAACATAAGAAATTAGCAATAACATACTTTTCAGGAACGAATTTTGTGTTACTTAATTGAATTGGCTGTGCAATCAACAATAATGAGATAATGTCTATTAATAATGGAGATTCGGTCACTATTTGTCCCTAACCGAAACTACGTCACTGTTTACGTCACAATACCCAAAATTATCAATACATATAGCAAAGAACAATTAATATTGATAAATGTATTAATAATGGAGATTCGGTCAGCATTTGTCTGTAACTGAAATAACGTCATTACCTACGACCAAAGTTGTCAATACATAGAATAAAGAACAATTAATATCTTCTTATAATAATGGAGATTGTGTGATTGTCTGTCTGTAACCAAAACTATATTACTATAAGAGTCTCAAATCCCTTTGTTAATTATCTCACATTCTCCATGATTTTATTTTTATTTAAACCTCAATTATTAATAAAATTGTTTTACATCATTAAGACTGTTGACCATATTAACATACAAATAACATGCAACTGTATTTATATATACAACAAAATAGCAGTTTACAGTGTGAATGGAAGGCTAATTTGCATATTGATCTTAGAAATTTGATTTTAATAAATATATGCTTAGTATTATTGATTTCTAATTGTCTGGTTTTATCTTATTAAATATAAGCAAACATCTCGGGGATAAATCTTAAAAGAAATCCATTAACAAGAAGAAATAACTGTCATTTTATTCTTTAGTTCAATTAGGAAAATTTACCAATGAAAGACGGGAGTAAGGGAAAATGATGGAAGAGTTAGTTTCAAAGTTGTTCTATTTTTCAATCATACACCCGCTGTTCCAAATCTTTTTATCTGCATTCTTATTTAGTTTGATTAGCCTTTCTGATTTAAAATGTTTTTTTTATATAAAAACTTAAATACTTGCACCCGGAGGGTGCATATATTTGCTAGTTAATAGAATAAATAAAAGCTGTTCCTTATAATTCAACGTTTGACTCATTTCAGTTGTAATAATGACAAACTAAATAAATAAACTGTATATCATTAAATAAATAAATAATATAAACTATGAAATTAATCCAAAAATTGTAGTATTACTTTAAAAAGAATTATTTACAAAATTGGTAATCAATTTTCAGAATTATTTTTTTACTCTCGCCCTTTTTTTGCCGTAACAAGAAGTTAACTAAAAAGTTTACAAATAAATAGATACCTACGATTTTGTGTAAAATTTATGTGTAAAACATTCAACATATTTATTTAATTAATTATTAATTTTACTCGAGGGGGGGGGGCAAAACTTAGTTTTCGTTTCATATTGTTTTTCTTTTCTTTTTACTCCTCCTTTAATAAATTTGAGGATTTTACGAGTTTATGGTGCAAATCATCTGATATTGAATCCCCCCAGGCAATATCTTTCAAAAATAAACTTTTACATCGCCCGAAGGGCGTTTTTTATTGTTTTTTTTTTAGTTAGGCTAATGATATTGAAACCGTCACAATAAAATTATAGAAGTATTCATGTTTTTTGTCAGTTACAAATCCTAATTTCAGTTGTTTACGAAGAAATAGAATTATTAGTTCTATGAAAGAATCAGAAATGCTAGAATTATTGTTTTATATTTACAAATTATATCCAACGTTATATGAAAATGAATTTCAATTTCTTATCTATTTTAAATTAGGAAAACTTTTTCATTTGAAAATGCGATAAAAAAATATAAAAAAATTAATTAATGTAGGAAAAATATTGAGACAAAAGTTTTATTCTCATTTTATATAAAGACATTGGCACTACTGAGCAACAGCCCTGTCGCATGAGGCTTTACACCACCACTGCAGAGGGATAAGTTTTCCCCACCAATTGGGCCACCTGGTCGGTGGCGACCAGTGATGCTTAAGGAGGGAATCCGAGTGGTTGAGTAGTCCATGACATGCAACACTCCGCTTATACCGTAATGGTAATTAGGCTAGACGGGCGGTCGATTTAGTTACCGTCCAATCAATCGGTTAGTCATTTCAAGCCCTAGCACCTATATGATTGTCCCGAACCTCTTGCTTTTATGGCAAGCCCCAGCCCTTTCTATCATATGGCTGCTAGATACTGTAACTGATGGTGAGGTTTTAGTTCTGCAAGTCTGGGGAAAGTGGAGCACTCATTCATCACCGTTGTTCACTCTTATCCGGAGTGGTGGTACCTATTATGGTCCCATCTATGGGTTAAATAGAACATTTGTTTACAAAAAAATTAGATGACCCACCGAGGTTGATATGCCGTAAAATAAAACAAACAAGCTGAGCAAATTATACTGGGTGATTGTAAAGTCTTTTCTTTCTTTATTTTAAAAATCTTATAATTTATTTCTTATAACTTTTTTTACAAAAATGGAATATGAGAAGAACGTACATAACTTGAAATTTTATCTAAAATTCTATATGGGCACCTGCATTCGCCTACAGCCTCTCAAGCCACTCGGGAATCACATCAACTAATTTTCTCAGGAACTATTGTGGAATTGCAGAAATAAATTCTCGTATAGGTCGTTCAAGTTCTTCCAAGTTATTTCGTAGATCAGACTGGCTCTTTCAACTAACCTCAAAGAAAAAGTCATAGGGTGTTAAATCAGGGATTCTGGTCGGCCAATCATGCAGACCAGGTCTAACAATCCACCTTCCAGAAAAATGGTGATTCAACCATTCACAAATAACAATAGCAAAATTGGAAGAGCATCAACACAGATTTTAGTGTCCTATATTAAGGAACATACATTAAAGAATTGAGAAAAATGTAACTGCATATAAGAAATTATAAAAGTTTAAAATAGGGAGTTATATTTCAATCATCCTTTCTAACAAATGTAAGGTCTACAGCTCTGTCTAGATAATTCAATTCTGCTTTGAAAAAATATTATTGTTGTTTGTTGGCACCTGTCCATCTACTAAGGATGATGGTGTCCAAAAAAAATGAATGAAAATTTTTTTTTTAATTATCAGTATCTGCGCAAGTGGGTGTGCAGGCCAACCCTTGTGTGACAGTCTTTGGTGCACTGATTTCACACAAACTGTTATGCTTTCTGGGGCTGCTGTTTTATCTCCCTCTTTCTGGCTCTTCTTGATGCCGAGGCTACTCTTCTCTCCGCCTCACTCCTCTTCGTGTCTTCGTGAAAAAATATGTGAATTAAACATCTATACATTTTGAACGAAAGTTTTTTTTTTTTTAATTTATTGAAGGATTTTTATTGATTAGAAGATGTTTAATTATATATTTTGAAAAAACGTTGAAAGGGTATTTTTGATTTTGGAGCCTCTGTTTTTATACGGCTCTTTGTCCCACTACCTAGTGCCTAACGGGAGAAACTTGTTAATTAAGAAATGTAATTCGAACAGAAATGTAAATGAGACTTCAATTTTCTTAAAAAAGAAAATTAACATTTCAAAGCTGTGCTGCAAGATTTGCGAGTAAAAAGCTGACGAAAAAGTCCCAATCTGCAGTACAATAGGTTGGCGCCTGATATTCGCCGGCAGCAGAATTGTACAAATTGTACAAATGCTAAGCACAGATATGCACAGATAGAAGGTGAAACAGCAGCGATAGCATGGGCATTGGGGAAATGCCAGATGTTTGTCATGGATTGTCCAAGCATCATAGTGGTCACAGGTCATGAACCACTGAAGGGGTTGTTTGGGGATCGTGATCTGAGCAAGATCCAAAATCCCTGGGAATTGTCCAGGTTGCTCCTCTGTAATCGGCCAGATTAAAAGGAACTAATTTCTCTTCAAGGGCCATAACGCCCACTCAATGGGCAGTGGGAGGAAGGGAAGATCTAGAATGCACATCATACTCACCTTCACAGGAAGGCTGTGAGTAGCATCCAGTCACCAGACAAATAAAAGATTGAGAGTAAGCGAATATACTCTGTAGCAACTGAGAGGACATGTTTAGGTGTTCAGTATATATGGATACAAATATACACACTAAAACCAGCAGTCAATCAAAATGCTGGAAATAGTCTTGGCCATGCCACATAGTAAAATAGCCCAACCTGCTATTTAAACCACCTATCAAGTCTGGATTCTGAGAAGCTGATCCAACTTGCAACACAGTTGAATATTGATCAGTCTACACAAATCTCTACAATTTCCTGTAGCTTCACTCTTGTTAAGTTTTTAGTGTTGAGTATACAGTTGGTTTGGACAACAGCAACTGGCAAAATGCAACTGAACTAGTGCCCAAAACATCTGGTACTTATGGAACTCAAGAATAGTTCATTCATGTATTTAGGTGATCCCATTCCTTGAGTCTTGATTGGCTGCTTGGTTTCTATGATGTTATGACGCTTCATAAATACTCTGGCATTCTGCAGTAGTATTGAAACAAGGTTAGATCCATATTAAGTTACAGCTCCTTGCCTTGTCTTACCAATTCGACGGCAATTGGAACATAGTATAATTATTCTATACACCTTGTCTGTACGACTTAAAAGTTGGAAGGAAATCGAGATATTGTTGTTTAAAGAATGTACTCGGTTTCTCTGAGAAGAAATAAATCATACGAACAGATCGAGTGACTTCTGAAATAAATGTTTACGTCTAGCTCGGTGTTTCTGCCACGGATTAACCTTTAATACGTAGTGGTCTGTTTTAGAAGATGTCTTTCCCAGCCACTTCTACCAAGGATTAATGTGAATCGTGTTTACCCGAAAATAAGACCTACCTGCAAGAAATTGACCATGTGTCATATCCTGCTCGTGCGGAGGAGTTATGTATATGGAGGCGCGTGGTGTAATGGTTACAGTCGTAGAAAATGGACTCGTCGACCCGAGTTCAAATCCTGGACGAATCTGTTTGCATTTCACATAGCGCTATTACCCTTGGGAAAGGTATGTACCCAACTACTCCCCCAGCTATGGATAAATAGCAGGGTGGACCGGACACTTAACCAGTATAGGAGAAGGAAAACTGTATTCAAAACCTGTTAAACTCCGTGTAAGAAATTGACTTTGTATCGCATCCTGCTCGTGCAGAGTGGTTGGTATATATATATATATATAATATATATATATATATATATATATATATATATATGATTTTGTGCTTGTAATTGTGTGCGTTTGTTCGCGTCCCGTCGCTGTACTATGAATAGCAAACTAGTCTTACATATCCATTCCTACTGATCCGCGCTGGATGCCCCATACTTGTGTTCTTATTTTTAATTCTACCCGGGGTGAATGGGTTGAGTAAATAATGACTACTCCTGGCACAAAATACCTGAAGATGGCCGAAACGTTGTACAAATAACAATGAAGATGGGACAATATTCCGAATAATGTAGATAGATAGATGTATTAAAACTACGTTTTCAAACAATAGGGAGTTCTCATTTTATACCACTGTTTGTACATCCAACTCTATGAGCGTGTGTATTTTTATTTATTTATTTTTGGTGTATTTATTTGTTTACTTTTGAGATTTACAAATGCTGGACATTTTTAGCCAGAATTTCAATGCTATTTCTAAATTCGTCGGGGTGGCCTAGAGTTGGTATCAACCAATCAGCGAGGGAGTCTACCCCCGTTTCAGTAGCGCTAGACGAAGAAGATTGTTTTTGCGTCTGAAGTGGAGCGCCACACCTAACATCAGCTCCTTACTTTACCGCACAAATCCCTGTGCTACTCATACGCTGAGTTGGCGAGGGCCAGTATCGAACCAGGAACCTCTTGGTTTCTAACCGAACGCTCTACCGACTGAGCTAACCGGGTCCTATCAATGCTATTTCTAAGTATACTATAATTCTTAAATATCTTCGAATACAAAACAAATCTTCGTAATTCTTGCACAAAAAGCAAGTACTGGTGATATTTAATGTGTATATATATTTACTTTGTCGCTAATTGTTTTATTTTTGTATTTTCATCCGGACATACATATTCACCAACTGCCCTTTATATACATATAGATAGATGGAATAAACCACGGAAGAAACGTTTCCCAACAATGGTGTTTGTACATCCAAGAGCGTGTGTATTTTTGTGTGACCACTTACACAATTCAATTTGTATCATTTTCATGAGGAGAGCATTGTTCTACTTGTAAAGACATCATTTCCGGTGCGTAAGTAGATTCTGAATGAACAACCCATTCTCCACCTGCCAGGCGCGTTTCCATCGTACCAGGTGGAACCTTTTCCATCCAATAATACGTCAACGAGAGTCCTTCCGCTTTTATTAAAGATAAAAGCCTTTATCAACAGATGACATACAAGTAGACTTCAATATGAAAGGCGGACTGGCTTACATAATCCCGTAAGTAAATCATAGAAACTTCAATCGAAATATACACATATATATATTTATGTATATATGTATATATATATATATGTGTGTGTATGTATACATGTATATATATATGTGTGTATGTATACATACATATATATATATATGTATACATGAATATATATATATGTACACATGTAAATATATGTATGTATACATGTATATATATATATGTATATATATACATGTATATATATATATATATGTATATATATGTATATATGTATATAGATATATATACGACATTGTGCTGTGTTTTGTTTGCCAATTCGACGGTAATTAGAATCTTTGTGTGACTGTGAGAATTGTATTGCTTCTATATAGCAGAGTGGCTCCATTAGCCTCGGTAAGGCAACCAGTCTAGAAGAAAAATTCTGAATACCAAACCAACTGTACTTAAAATTAAAATTAACCATGTGCAAATTACAGCGATGAGGTATATATTTTTTTCCTACAACTGGAAAAAAAAGGTGACGTTATGCAATGTTTAATAAAAATGATCATTCTAGTCTAAATCCAAGACGAAGCTGTCATTGTTTCAATTCACATTAATGCACACTTCACACTAATCAGACTGCCCTGTCGACTGGGGCTTTAGAATACACCGACTGCACCTCTGTATAGAAGGTAGACCCCCCCCCAAATGGGGCCACCTGTTGGCCGTGGGTGGCAACCCGTGATGCTTAAGGACAGAATCCGGATAATCAATGAACGGTTATGAACCTTTTCAAAACTACATGAATTGCACTTCGAATTGCGTCCTCACCCACATTATTATCCAGATCTGGCCCCCAGCAACTACTGGCTGTTTGCAGATCTCAAAAGAATGTTCCAGGGGAAAAAGATTTGGCTCCAACGAAAAGTGATATCGGAAACTGAGGTGTATTTTTAGGACAAAGACAAATCGTTCTACAAAAAGGCATCGAATTGTTAAAGAAGCGTTGTAATTAGTGCATCACTCTAGAAGGAGACTATGTTGATGAATAAAGTCGAATTAAAAGTTGTTTTATTAGTTAGGCCCAGGAATTACTGAGTGATTTGTTACAGTTTATATTGGCTTACTTCTGTCTCATCAAGTGATATAATGTTAACCAAACACTGGTACATACACATACACACACAGACATACACACACACACACACACACATATATATATATATATATATATATATATATATATATATACAAGGTGTGTCAAAAAAGTATCGAAATTTTTTGTACTTTCTGACACATCTTATATTCTGAACAAAACACAACGTTCCATTCATTCTTCATTTCTATCTTGGTAAATACAGCTTTAAACTTGGTACATTTTTGACACACCTTTTATTCTGGAAAAAAATTAATTAATGGAATTTTATTTTTTTAGAATAAAAGCTGTGTCAAACAGTACAAAATGTCGACACTCTTTGAAACACCTGATATATATATATATATATATATATATATATATATATATATATATATATATATATATATATATAATTCCATACGTATTATAAGGACGCCAATTATTTTCTATTTAGAGCAGGGTTTTAGACTGAAACTCATTTTATTGCACGTGAACGAAAATCGTTTCCTGATAATGGTAGTCTTGTGTCTCTTATAATTTCGAACTAATCTCAAATTATTGAATATTAGACGCTACCATATTCGCAAATATCGATTGTTTTCGAAAGCCTCTTCTATTGTTATCAAGACATTTATATTTATTTATACGTAATTATCCGTCTTTCTGTCTGCCTCTTCATTACTATATATGAGTCTCTACCGATGGCGACACAACGGAAAAGTTCCTGATTGCTTCTACATTCAACTCTAATTATCTATTTATTTATTTATTCCCAGAACTTTCCTTAACTTATTTTCACCTACGCTATACGACTATTCCAAGTTGTTGCTGTGGTATCAACGTATCATACTCAACTTCTCAGGAAGGCCGTAACTAGCGTCCAGTTAGCAGATCAAAATAGGGACAGGCTGGAGTCTACATGCAACTGTAATTATCTATTTATTTATTTATTCACAGAACTTAAATAATTTAAATCAAGGGTGCAGGTATTGCCAGGGAGGATAACCCCCTGGTATTGACGCTGTTAATTTTATTACCTAGCCACTCCAGAGGCCGAGGTGCTCTGAAGCAGGCTAAAGGATATTTGCCTCTCATACCACTTATGAGGGAGTGATACAAGGACATTTTTATGTGAGCCCACCCACAAGCCGAAGCTTATGGGTGGAATATTTGCCTCTCATCCCACTTATGAGGGCGTGACACTAGGACATTTTTATGTGGGCCCACCCACAAGCCGAGGCTCATGGGTCGTAGGCACAAAAAATGCGTCGATCCCGTCGGCATTCCCCCTCGAGGGGGCGCCTCAGGTGCTGGGCAATAAACCCAGACCTGCCTCTTTAAATCGAGGGGCAGGTATTGCCTGGGGGAGAGTCCCCTGGAATCGACGCTGTTCAATTTTATTACCTAGCCACTCCAGAGGCCGGTAATCACTTCGATGTTCTAAAACAGTAGTGTACAAATAGTTTTGGACCAGCTCATTTACTCTCTACGAAAGGTAAGCTAGGCTAGTCCACAACAGCAACATAAACTATGCCATGCTGATCTTTGAAGTAATTGGTGGTGTTTATCAGATGGTAAAATGTGACATTTCTTGTCAAATGCGGTGAGATAGAGAGCTTGATATTATGGATGAAACATATTTATGATCTTATCAAAAGCAGAACTGACAGTCCGAGATATTCTTTTTTCACATAGCCAGGTATTTGATAGATTTTCAAGAGTTAGAATGGAAAATGACTCCTATATATTGGGAAAAGATGAAAGAACTATGTGTGTAGAAGAAAACGCCGTTTACTTATTTTTGTATCCATAGAATTATACAAAATATTTATAATCATTCTTTTAGCAAAATATAAAATGAATTTTTTAATGTATTTCCTGGGCAACTGCAGGTATCTCTGCTTATCAATATTTTATGCAGCTATTTCTATCAGTATCTTCATCTGTTGTCTTCAATATCATTGTAATATCTTTGTATTAGATATATTGTTGAAGGTGCATGGTGTAATGGTTAGAGTCGTAGGAAATGGACTCGTCGACCCGAGTTCAAATCCTGGTCGAAGGTACAGTTGACGTAGCGCTACTACCCTTGGGAAAGGTATAAATCCAACTACTCTCCCTCCAGATATGTGTAAAAGTAGGGCAGACTGGGCTCTTTAACCTTGATTAGGCAACCAGTCTAGAAGGAATTCAAACCTGTTAAATCCGCCTGGGATGGTCACTACTAGAATAGGCTCAGTCCTAATTAGTGATCTATTTCACTATCTAATAATTTGATTAATTTAATTCAATTATTATTTTATGTCAATCTAAAATACCTAACTCTAGTCAAGAATTAAATATTTGTTGTTGATTGGATGGTTCGTGGGTTTTAAGGCTTGTCAACCCATTTGGAGTTATGTCATCTTTTAGCAGTATTGTCTTTTTTATCATTACATATGAAGAGAATTCTTACCCACCATATAATCTAGAAATGAACAAAACCGTTATTTTATCATTTGTCTGATTTTTTTAGATAAGGATAATACTTTCTATAAGCTAGATTTATCGACTGTTGTCCTCATCTTTATTGTTATATACACAAAAAACTGGGTGAACTGAAGATTAGAGGGAAGAATTAAAACCATCTAGACCAGTGTTATCAACGGATGGCCTCATGACCCCCACGGGACTAAATGACATTTTGGAGGTCCAGGCAAGTAAATAATATTTAATAAAAAATACAATGAGATTTTTAACCCTCCTTTGCCTTTTATCTCTCCTTTTCATTTTAATTTTCAATTCTTCTTTTCCTCTTTCTTTTCTTCTTTTCTTCAGACCTTTTCTTCTCTTAAAAAATACCTCGTTTTTCTTACTTCTTTTCCTTAAACTTCTTTTCCTTTAACCTCCCCCTTCTTCTTCTTCTTCTTCTTCTTCTTCTTCTTCTTCTTCAACACCGTCAGTGTAGAATAGGAATTAAAGGGGCCATAGATAAAAGAAATTGCGAACCACTGATCTAGACCTCAGCACTACTGAACTCAGCATACTTAGAATAATTCTTGAAACTTGAAGAGACCCACTGCCCTTCCAACACAGATGAAAAGAAGCATCAGCGGCGGGAAAAAAACTCGCAAAAAAATTCGGTCGCTTTATTTGATGGCATATTTTTGTGTCGTGAGTAAAGGTGGTCAATTATTCGCACACAAAGAGAAAGTAGAAGATATGTAATAATAGAGAATAGGAGGCAAAATCAAATTCTCGGTAATATTATATTTATTCAATCAGGAATTCATATACATACTAATTCTCGTGGTGGTGCTCATGGGGTAATAATTGCCGTCAAAGGAAATGGACACGGCGATACAAGTTCAAATCCTAGACGAGGCTGGTTGTATTTGGTTCATATGCATTTAATATGGCACTAATACACTTGGGAAAGGTATAAATCCAACTATTCTCCCTCCAACTATGGATAAATAGTAGGGTAGACTAGGCTCTTCCACTTTGGTACGGCAACTGGTCTAGGAGAAGGTAAACCCCGCTTAAAAAATTGACCTTGTGTCACATCTTGCTCGTGCAGAGGATTTGGTAAATACATACATACTAATTCTGCATTTTTCTGTCCGACAGCTAATCTATAAGATAGACACAACTATTTTTTACGGTCTAGATGGGAAGCAGATAATACTATACAACACATATCAATCTTGGATATAACCAAGGTAGCTGAGCAGTCCATGACATGCAACACTCCTCTTTGGCCCTTACTTGCGCTAGATGGTCGGTCACGTCAAGCCCTAGCACCTATATGGTTTTCCCAACTTTATTGCCCTTATGGCAAGCACCAACCCCTTTTTTAACATATGGGTGCTAGAAGGCGGTAACTGAGGGTCTACATGTTCTGGGAATGACGTTAAACTCTATCTGATGGTGAGTTCCAGTTTTGGAGGTTTGGGTAATGTGGAGTACCCCTTCATCACCATTGTTCCTGGTCCACTGATCTGGAGTGGAGGTATCTGTTAGGGTCCCATCTATCGGTTAAATAGAAAAACCTGAGTTGATAAAAATTGAGTATTCATTAAGAATTAATTTATTTCAAAACTTTGCCGGCATTAATGGCCCACTGAGGTTGATTTGCCGTAAAACAAAACAAACCAAACCAAAAAAATGATGCCAACGCTATCCTTTTAGAAAATATTAATGGTACTATTTGACCCATAGCTGGGGGTTGATGGAGTTCATACGTTTTCATAAGTATTAGTCTGAAAGTGAATATAATTGGTCGAGTGGGTGGATGAAGGAGTTCATGCCTTTCTTAAGGGTATTAGTCCTAAAGTGAATGTAATAGCGCGTCTGGGATTCGAACTCACTTGCTACGATGTAACAGTCTGGCAAGTTAGCCACTACGGCACGGTGACTGGGTGGGTGATGGGGATCTTACCTTTCTCAAGGACATTAGTTGAAAGTATTAGGTTTATGAACTCGCTTACTACGATTTAGCAGTCTTGCACGTTAGCCGTTAACTCACAAAGACTCAACAAATCGTTAAAGAGTCAAATAATCATGATGATTATACAAGGTGTGTCAAAAAAGTATCGAGATTTTTTGTACTTTTTGACACACCTTGTATTCTGAAAAAAAATTAACGTTCCATTCATTGTTCATTTCTATATTGGTAAATACAGTTTCACACTCGGTACTTCTAGGACACACCTTGTATTCTGAAAAAAATTAACGTTCCATTCATTGTTCATTTCAAATCTTGGTGAATACAACTCAAATCTCTATACATTTATGACACACCTTTTATTCTGAAAAAAATTAACGTTCCATTCATTGTCCATTTTTATCTTGGTAAATACACTTCAATCTTGATACTTTTATGACACACCTTGTATTTCAGGGAACCTAGAAGAATTATCTAATCGTTTCCATCCTCATATAAAATAATTTTTCTCTGTAACTCTGACAATAAGAGCATACACTGAGCTCTGCAAATTTCGACATTTGAAAAACTACTACGTCGCAAGGAAGATTTCTTTACATGAATATATATATATATATATATATATATATATATATATATATATATATATAAGGAAAAATTACAAAGAAAATTTAGATTTTTAGCATTATATTGCTAAAAATTCTAAATCTTCTTTGTAATTTTTTAAAAGGTGTGTCAAAAAAGTATCGAGATTCTTTGTACTTTTTGACACACGTTGTATTCTGAAAAAAATTAACGTTCTATTCATTGTTCATTTCTATCTTGGTAAATACAGCTTCAAACTCGAAACTTTTATGACACAACTTGTATATTGGATTTATATATTGTTTTTAAGTCTCTACATAAAACAAACTTCGGAGTAAAGGTTACATACGTTGTTTTGTTACAGTGTATATATTTCCTTGATAAGTTTTACTTACCTGTTACAAAGAAGGTGACAAGACGATAAGAAATGGAAATAAGAGATATACTGCCTCGTTTTAATGTTTTGTGTATCTGCATGAGCGCATGTCTGCCGGTGTGAATTGTGTGCATGCACCTGTGTCCAATAAGCTCAGGTGTGTTAATTCCTTGACACAAACGCTACACAGGTATCATTTTACGAAGTTACTTATGCGTTTGGAATTATTATCTATATACCATAGATGGTGTCTGTTTGATGGAGGTGAGTGCATCATATTAACTAAATCATCCTCATCATCATCATCATCATCATCAGTTTTCCGGCTTGGAAACACTTTTCGATTCCAAATTTCTTTCATATATCCTGGCTGTATATTCTTATGTATTGTACTAGAATTTTCAGTTCTTTTTTGGTCACGTCAAGCCCTAGCACCTATATAATTTTCCCAACCCTATTGCCCTTATGGCCAGCCCCAACCCCTTTTTATCATATGGGTGCTAGAAGGCGGTGGCCGCGGGTCTACATGTCCTGGGAATGACGTTAAACTCTATCTGATGGTGAGGTTCCAGTTTTGCAGGTTTGGGGAATGTGGAGCACCCCTTCATCACCATTGCTCCCTGGTCCACTCTGACCCGGAGTGGTAGTACCCGTTAGGGTCCCATCTATGGGTTAAATAGAAAAATGTATTTATAAAAAATTGTATTATCCATTAAGAATTGATTTATTTCAAAACTTTATCGGCATTAAATGACCCACTGAGGTTGATATGCCGTAAAACAAAACAAACCAAACCAAACCAATCAGTTTTTTTCCCTTTTGGCAAAAATATTGATATCATGTATGTCGATAAGATGTTTAATTAAATATTATCAAAGATATGTATTTGATATCTACCTAATTATTGGTTATATTATAATATATCATACATTGATGGAGTGGCCTATTGTCGGTATCACTCAGACAACGACGGAGTATATCCTCTTTTTGCTAGTGTTAGACCAAGGAGATTGTTTTGTTAAGGAGAGAGTCACACCTACCACCAGCTCCTTAATTTACCGCACAGATCAGCCAAGCTGTGCTACCCATACGCTAATCATTACACACACGGTGACGCTTTTTAGAGCCAGCTAAAATTCAAAGGGTTACATTTTGGATTGCAAAACTAGCTTGCTAACCATTACACCACAAGGGGGCGCATTTTTAGAGCCGGCTAAAATTTAAAGGGTTACATTTTATTTTAAACATTATTACGCAACATTTGATCGGGTAAAGAAAAATCAGTCCTGCCCAGCTCACCATGGAACATGGCGTAAATAACTTAACGTGAAAAGCTATTATTAAAATGAAAGGATTGTACGATCGTATTTCCACGCCTCATAATAATATGTTTGCTCCCAAGGACTTGTTAGTGGGGTAGAGTGTGGATGGATGGCTCCTGCTAGAGTCAAAGATCAAGACACAGTGAAAGTGAAAGTGGAGTTGCTTTAGCTTCGGAACGCCGTGAGTCAGTAGACTTCTGCTGTCGCTATGGCAACAGCTGGTTGACCTATTCGCGAACAGTTGGCAGCTGGAACCGCCGCCACCACCGTCTCAATAGGTTTTACCGTTCTCATCTGAACGTCTCTGTATCGGCATCTTTCTACTTCTTCCGTATTTATTTGATTTCTTCTTTCATTCCATCCATAAAGTCCATGTTTTTCTAAGCAGGCCTGGATATTAAGAACATTCACTAAAATTATTTCCAACAATTTTCGATAAAAAAAATTACGTCACGTAGTTTAAATGGGGACGCCGACGTTACTGGGCGTTTTAAAGTATATCTTTTTTTCACATATTTGAATATTAACCAAAGCTACCACATACCAAAAGCAAAGACTCGCATACTTTTGTTCACTAATGATTTATTTTTCTTTAAACAAACGAATTAAAGAAAATGTAGTTTCAAATCCAGTTAAAGGCAATTTGCTACCATGCAAGAAAAGACAACATTGAAAAGAAGAAGTAAATGTTCACTCCAACGATTGCAGTATTAGAAGCCACATTATAATTTACTAGCAGGACCTGTGGATTTACCACAGTATGATAAATTGAGTATTACAATGTTTGATAGGTTTAATTAAGAGATATTTGTCAAATAGTTCAACATGTAAAAAATATAATAATCTTGATTTAACTCTCTCTCTCTCTCTCTCTCTCTCTCTCTCTCTCTCTCTCTCTCTCTCTCTCTCTCTCTCTCTCTCTCTCTCTCTCTTGAATCCCTGTTCTGGGAAAACAAATTTTATAAAGAATAGAAATTCCTGTGTACTACACTTTGTCGAAGATTTGTGAATGGAACGTTGCGAGTAAAAAACAAAACAAAACAGTAAGCAGAGGAAAACAATCTGTTGACTTATGTTAATTGACCATGACGACATGCGTCCTTTAACTCCCTTCCACTCCGAGAATAACAGCAAGCGGCTAGACAGATCTTCTGACCATCATGGCAGACGGTAGTCCTTAGCAGTAGCCCTCCCGAACCCAAAAAAGGAAGAATTTACTTGGATGAACAACCGACAGGCTATCGCTGCTGCTAGAAGTTTGTGTTTTGGTAAACGAACCCCAATGCGTTGCGTCCGCATGTTATATTCGCTTTTCGTAGAGCGCACACACAAAGTGCACTTGTAGGTCCCCCACCACATTATATTGTGAAATAAACCTTAGTTGTTAGCGACAGACAAAATAAATAAGCGTTCTTCACAATTACATCATGCGACGCAAAATACTCGACATACCCCGTAAATAAATTCTAGTGTCATGTTTCGGAATGAACATTAATATAAGCCCCTGTCTTATTTTCAGGGAAATACGTTAAATGCAACTGCAACAACACGATAGCCTTTACGTAATGAGATCATGATATACAGCGTATACTCGAGTATCAGTCATGATAGTGTATAGTGAACTTCCACTAACATCAAGAAAACATGGTCAACAAATCTAATGGTCGTTTCAAAAGTATTACTTTATATTTACAGTTTCTATAATTAACTCTTTAAAATGGGAAAAGGACCAAGTGTATATATATATATATATATATATATATATATATATATATATATATTATATGATATATTACTTGAATATAAAATAGATTATATTATTATATAATATATATATATATATAGAGAGAGAGAGAGATGAGAGAGAGTATAGGAGAAGGAAAACTCAGAATTCAAAATTCCTGAGGTTAATCGTTAATAGGGTTTGTGGCATTCTTTCCTATCGATTGTGCCAAAAAGTGCGGAATGGTCCAACACAAGCCTTCACCACTATAAACAAATCACTGTGTTTTTTGTTCACCAAATGAACACTCATGCGTCGAAAATCGACGAGAGAGTCCATACATATATTAATAAGTCATCACAGACACGTGTTTCGGCGTTTCACACCTCTTCAATGTGACTAAAACAACTATCTTTGGCTAGGTTCGAAATCAGACTAACCGTTTAACAGCCTGATATATAATCCCCTCGGTCAATGACAGCTGTAGCGAGACTGGTGTTTTTAAACTATTAAGTACATAGGTTTGTTTATATATTTTACGGTCACTGAGAGATCAAATTTGCGGGGAAACGATTATTGCTTATATGCTTAGTAGTGAGAGTTAATTTAAATTTCCAATTAGACAGCTCATACCAATATATATGAAGAAACAATCATTAGACGGAAATATAGATTGCACTCACAATCCGTCTGTCTTTGGAGGCAATTGGAAACAAAATATTCTCTATGTAATATCGAAGGAAATACAAAAACCTTTTAATTTCTATCTAATATTATATATATATAATATATATATATATATATAATAATATAATGTCTTTCTTCCTTTCTTCGAATATATATATATATATATATATATATATATATATATATATACATATTTATAATCTCCCTCTATCTTTCTCGATATATAAACATTTATGTATAACCTCTCTCTCATTCCTCTTGATATATATATTATATATATATATATATATATATATTATATATATCAAGAGGAATGAAGAGAGAGGTTATACATAAATGTTTATATATCTATAATTATATATATATATATATATATAAATATATAATTATATATAATATATATCGAAAGAAAGGAAGAAAACATTATATTATATATATATATATATATATATATATATAATATATATATATATATCGAATGAAGAGAGAGGTTATACATAAATGTTTATATATCTTTATATATATATATTATATATATATATATATATATATATATATATATATATATATATATATATATTATATACATATATATATATATATATATATATATATATATATATATCGTTCTCTTTCTCTAAATATACGTTACCCCCTCTCTCTCTCTCTCTCTCTCTCTCTCTCTCTCTCTCTCTCTCTCTCTCTCTCTCTAAATATATATATATAGAGAGAGAGACACAGAGACAAAGACGGAGACAGAAGTGAGAGAGAGAGAGAGAGAGTGAGAGATTGAGAGTACACGTAATTTTGATTGTTCGAATCTGGGGTGAAAATATTAAAGTCATTGAACGTACAAGACAAAGAGATTAACATAATTTCAAACTAATGTATTTTCTTTATTGTCATCTTATAGAATCTTATCTCCATTTAAATTTATTTTTTCCATTGATCTTAGTCACAGAAATATGCTTCGGTAACCCACAGATAACGAGTAGATTTGCATTACTGAAAAATTTATAAAAATGAAAGAGCAAGAAAAAGAACAATACCGAAAATAAAAGAAACGGAAACGTAATCAAAAATTTCAATTGAAGTTATCGATGCATAAATCAAAAGGAGGGAGGAGTAAAAACAAAAAGAAAAGAGACAACAATGATTAGAGTTGATTGGAAGAATACTTCACATTTGAATAGAAGAAATTATTTTCATTTCTACAATCTTCGTGTATCCTGAAGTGCTTACATTGTTTAGTAGTACACTGATAAGATTTATGAAGAAAAAAAAAGGTAAAGTCGCTTTAAACAATACTGTTTAACCTCTGAAGAAGTTTAGTTCATACTTATACACCTGCGACTTTCAAAATTATTTACATATAAGATATATCTATATAGGAGTTATATGAACGTAAGCATATCACATGCATTTACACATATTTTTTATATTTGTTTGTCCAAACAGAATGTTTCCAATGTTTATACAGTATTAATAAAAAAAATCCTAAACGTGATTTGCTATATGTAAATGGAGATATATTGAAAAAAGGAATTTAAAATTGAAATAATCAAATTCCTGTAACATTAAAATAAACATTTATGAATGAATTTTATTTTATATAAACTAATACATATATATTGCTTGATTATAATTCTATAGTACCATGTTCGAATATATATATATATATATATATATATATATATATATATATATATATATATATGTATATATATATATATTATATATATATATATATATATATATATATATATATATATATATATATATATATATATATATAAGTGTATTTTGGCAGCATTTTTTCTTTTATACAAGTTTTGTTGAACTGTACAGACAATTCCTGTTGGACAAGTTTTTGTTGATCCGTTTCAATTTTTGGGTCATCTTTCTGGTGTCGGGGTGTAACTGGTATAACAGTCCACCAAAGGTTTCAAAACGAGCGCTTTCGGCAATACAATTTGCCATCCTCAGGTAGGAAACGATGGTATGAGTTGTAGCAAGGAATTAGAAGTGGGTGGTAATAACCATTGGTAGTAGGAGGTTGTAGAAATGGTAGTGGTTCGAACGAGCGTTGCAGTAGTGATTTTTTAACACAAACAATAAACTCCCATTCCTTGACGTCATGATAGGCTCTAACAAAAACAAATTCACTACCTCCCCATATAAAAAAAACCTACCTTTATCAATAATTTATTTAAAGAGGGTCTTCTTTCTTACCTGCTTCTAGTATCGTGTAAACTATTATTGGTTGGAGACTGATCTGGCACCCCAATCAAGCACGGCTAGGCTTGGTGAGGTGGGTGTGTGTGGACATTCAGCAATACTAAAGAGCTGTCAGAGGGCAGATAAGCTCCAGGGGTGCCACCGATATTAGTAGGATTGGGTATCTTACTACTCATAAATACCCAATACCACCTGGCGCTAGGGTGCAAGTGCTGGGGCTTATGCGGAAGCTTGCCTCTTTAAATGACTCAATACTACCTGAGACAGTACCCTGCAGCAGCTCCGCAATAAAGTTGTCTCAGACTTTCCCCTGACACTGGACCAACTGCCGGACTGAGATCAGTTCACCATCTTTCTACTTAAAATATCTCCCGCACAAGTTTGTGGCTCTCAAAATAAAATTAAAATAAAAATAACAAACTCCATGAGCCTTCATGACCGGAAGAAACCTCCGAGCATGTGCAGAGAAAAGGGCCCACTTCTAGCTACCAAGATAATCTCTCGCCCATTTGGACTTGGGCTTTGACTGGTACCAGTCACTATTAAAATACAGGAAGAAATTGTCTCTCCAGATTGTGGCTATGACCCATGAATAAAGCCTGAATCCTAAACCTACATTTTTATTTGACCCTTTTATTTCTTTTAATTTCTTTTCAGCGCGACCACCAAATATGAAAATAAAAATATGAAAATAAAAAGAAAACATTGTGAATATGCACCAGAATAAACACATACCTTTAAACCTAAAAAATTAAAACCCATGTTACCCCACAATTTGGAGTGAAGTCATCATCGTCTTCTTATGAGCAGAAGTAATAATTATTAATGAATAATCATTTTTGAAAATTGTTATTACTTTTTTTAAGTTTAAAGATTAAAATTATCTTTGAGTTTTATATTTCTATGATGGCTTCAAGCTGATTATTGGCAAGCGTGAAAATTTTCAAACAAATGTGTATTATTTTGTTTACATTAAAACATTCCCTTGTTTTTAATAATTCCCTCTTCTGGCAAACAGTATGGGATTCGCTCACTTATAGATTGTTCACCTTGGTTCATTAAAAACATTTAAGCTTCCAAATTCGTGAGGCCAAAGAAAATCTTATTATAATGGAGAGTGTGTATCTCGGGGATAAATCTTAAAAGAAATCCATTAACAAGCAAAAATAACTGTAAATTCATTCTTTACTTCCTATTTTAACTAAATAGTTAAATTAGGAAAATTTAGCAATGAAAGACGGGAGTGATGGAAGTGGAGGTTTCAGTTGTTCTATTTTTCGATTATATCCTCCTTTGTTTAAAATCTTTTTACCTGCATTCTTATTTAGTTTCATTAGCGTTTCTAATTTAATATAATATTTCATTACATTAAAACTTAAATAATTGCACCCAGATGGTGCATATATTTGCTAGTATTCATAAAAAAGAAACATTAACAATATTAAAGCATTATTTATTACATTCTAATCTATTATGTATATAAACAATACAGTGCGATTTTTCTTATTTAAAAAAAATTAAAAAACTTGGTTGTTTGGGAGTGGGTCGAAACGGATGAATGGCATTTCATTTTATTTTAATTGGGAAATTGATTTGATATACGAGGAAATTCAGTTACAAGCCGAACGAATTTAACTCTTAAGCCAAGGTACAACTATATATATATATAATATATATATATATATATATATATATATATATATATATATAAAATAAATAAAAATATAATATATACTTTATCAACAATGCTTCTAAATAAACAAAGGTCCAAAAATCTTATATATATATATAATTGCATGCATGCTTATCTGCGACCATTTGGTTTTATGCACATCTTTACAGAGAGGAACATAAAGATGATGAGAAATCAAAAAAGTCGAAAAGATATGGACAAAATAATTTCACGTTGGTTTGTTAAAATTGTGTATCAGTATGTACAAGCGTTTGGGTTTTGTTCATACGTAAATATGTTAATGTGTAGGCGCGGATATGACTATCACGTGCATATGTATGTGCGTCAACAAGTATTGGAATATTTCAGGTATATAAGGTATGCTGTAGGTCACAACTTAAATTTATAAACTCTTCGAGGCTGCGTGGAATGAATCAGACAATCAACACGCTTGAATACGTGGTTGGTTAACTATGTAAAGGCCTTGATGGAAAGGTGTTCAGTTGCTTGTGCTTAACACTGAGAAACACAAGGATCATAGGATTCAAGGTACACATACCAACAAACAAGGATTCTGCTTAACACTGAGGAACACAAGGATCATTGGATTCTTCTCAACACGGATCAATCTTAATACCACAAGGATCTCCACTGTAAAGTGCTCTCACTTGCAGCCTAAAAATGGTCACAAGAATCTTAACAACACGTGTTAACGCACGCGGGAAAATAGATTTGATATCGGAGGAAATTGAATTATAAGTGGAATGAATTAAACTCTAGACTCAAAGTACCACTGTAATGAAGCCACTAATGTTAAGCAATTAAAGAAAAAATGGTTTGTATCTCATCTATCACCGGTTACAGACAGATCTCTATATATTAATTCTCGTGTTCCTGTACGACCGATATCATCTTGCAACACCCTCCGGTTAAAAATGACACTGTCCAAATCGTTCATGATGAAATGCAAAAATGCAAATCCTGATTATCTGATGCTACTAATTCTTATTTCTCATGAGTGTGGTCACCTCAGCTAATTAATGGACCGTTCCGTTTTTCTTATAAAGGAAGTGAAAAAAGGGGTATACTATGCTACATAGTAATATATAATTAGAAAGAGAAGGGAAAGATAGAGAAAGGGGGTGAGCGTGCGGAAGTAATAACTCTAATCTGCTTCAGTCGAATATAATGAAAAGATGAAAAGAAGGAAAGAGAGAAAAAAGAGTGAGAAAGAGTTAAATCAAGATTATTATATTTTTTTACATATTGAATTATTTTGCAATACCTGTTGTGTAAATATACCGAACATTGTAATAACTGAATTATCATACTGTGGTATATCCACAGGTCCTGCTAATAGTTATAATTTCCATTATCATGAGATTTTAATGTAAATATATATATATATATATATATATATATATATATATATATATATATATATATATATATATAAGAGAGCGAGAGGGGGCTATGGATTTAGAAAGAAAAATAGAGCGAGGTACATATATATATATATATATATATATATATATATATATATATATAATATAAGAGAGAGAGAGAGAGAGAGAGAGAGAGAGAGAGAGAAAGAAGAGAGACAGAGGGAAAGTGAAAGAGACACATAATATTAGAGGAACCAGGGTTTTGAAATATGGATAATAATAATAATAATCTGATTCAAAGTGAATATCGAATGAAAGTACTATATATATATATATATATATATATATATATATATATATATTAGTTATCATCTGACGAATATATATATATATATATATATATATATATATATATATATATATATATATATATATATTCGTCAGATGATAACTTCTTTCCTACTGGAATTCTCTTTGAAGAAGACATTTCATGATCAATGATACTAGTTCATAAAATCCCGGGGGTGACTCTTGACCCAAAATGATCCCATACCGAACAAGACAAAGTTTAAATGTCATTTTAATGTCAATATTCGTTACACCTTTGAAAATTGAGCTTTCAAGGTTTAACTTTCATTTGAAGATTGAAACCCCGGGCGATTTCTCCAATCATTGCACTCTACCAACACTATTCAAGTCATAAAATGAGGGATCTGTTTGAGAATACTAACATGAAAGGGGTTTTATTCTTCTTGATAAATAGAAATATATCGAAAATTATGAATCAGATACAAAATACAACAGCGAAATACATCGACAAAATACATCTGTCAAGGAAACTTTACCAACTTTTATCTCACACTCAAACAGATTTGTGGCATTAATAACCCACAGGGTTATTATAGCATTAAAAATTAAAAGTAAAGTTGGCGGAGTGGCCTATTGTCGGTATTAGCCAGACAGCGAGGGAGTCAATCCCCTTTTCGCTTGTGCTAGACCAAGGAGATTGTATTTTTCTGAGGTGGAGTGCCACACCTACCGTCAGCTACCCACCATACCACACAGATCAGGTTAATTAATCTGTACTACTCACGCGCTGAGTTGCCGGGGACCGTTTCGAACCCGTAATCTTGCAATTCCTAGGCGGGTACTGTACCAACTGAAATAAACCGGCCCCTTATTATACCACTAGATGTTTTTTTTTTACACAATGCCTAACGGATTTTGATTGACCTGAAGAAATAGTCAATGTATTATTTTATAACAATTTTATATATGAGACAAGAAGCGGCTACCCGGTGTCGCTTGCTTAGAGGGGAAGGGTAAAAAAGGTGGTCTCGTAGATCCATAATTTTTGAATCGTGAGTTGGATCCTCACAGAATGCCCCATTAAAATCCCTATGTAAAAAAGACCTTGCATTGGTCCAGACAATCTGAAAAGAAAATTGAATGTCTCCTATTTAAAATAAAGTAAAGTAAAGTCGTCGGGGTGGCCTAAAGTCGGTATCAGCCAATCAGCGAGGGAGTCTATCCCGTTTTCAATAGCGCTAGACCAAGGAGATTGTTTTGGCGTCTGAGGTGGAGCGCCACACCTACCATCAGTTCCTTACTTTACCGCTCGGATCCGATATTGAACTAGGAAACTTGTGGTTATGAGGGATAAAGGATTGAGTAAATCCGACAAAATGTAGTTTACTTTACCGCACAGAACCCTGTGCTACTCATACGCTGAGTTGGCGAGGACCGGTATCGAACTAGGAACCTTGTGGTTTCTAGCCGAACGCTCTACCGACTGTCTAGATGCAAAAAATGCCATACTGCTATCATGTAAATTTTATTCTTTAATTATCTCCACAAATATAAATCAAATCTTCATTATTTTTGTTCAAAAAGCAAAATCTGTTGATTACGAATGTATATATATATTTATTTTGTCATTAATTGTTGTATTTTCATAGTTTCCCCCGGACATACATACAAACAAATTGCCCTTTATATATGTATAGATAGATAGATTAAACAAACTGAACTAAACCAAACCAAATGTAGTTAATAAAAATTATTTCTACCAATTTGAAGATATTAAAAACTTGAAAGATAGAAGCTTTCATCAAAATTTATGTCTGAAGTTATTTTTAAAAGGATTAAACAAGTTCTTTATTAATCAATTGCATTTGGAAAAATGATCTTCACAGATTTTTAGTTCATCAAAAATATTTTGTATGCAAAAAAAAAAAAAAAAAGAAAGAAAGATAAGAAATCACTATATCTATAATAAAAAAACAAACAAAACAAAACAAAAACCATTTCGTGAATTAAATCTGTTGATCTGTGTTTATAACCTTTGCGTTAAAAATAAACAAATTTGATACTGATAAATAGAAGGAGATTTTAAAAAGAGAACTAAGACAAATTAAACTTTATATCCTATTAAAAAAAAATGTGGCACAATCTTTGGTGATATCTGTCTATGCATAAGTAAACAAACAAAAAGGGTTATATTATATATATATGTGTTTAGTTAAATCCTTGAAATGATAACCAGAAGATATAAACAAA
>CM042155.1:40603930-40643930 GCA_023376005.1 Doryteuthis pealeii
TGACAAGCTACACAGAAAAATACATAAAAAGTGAGAAAGAAAGAGAGTAGGGGAAAGATAGAGAGAGGAGGAAAGATAGAAAGATGTGGTGAGTGCGCGGAAACGATAACGCTAATCCGTTTCAATCGAACATAAAGATGAAAAGAAAGAAATAAAGAAAAAGCGAATGAGTGAGAGTTACTTTTTTTACATATTGAACTATTTGCAACAGCTCTTAAATAAACATATAGTTAATAGTCAAATTACTACGTAAACTCAATTTACTACCGGAGTTGAAAGAAATTGTAATGTTTTGGATCCCAAGTCATGTAGGAATAACTGGAAATGACAAAACAATTCAGTTGCAAAATGTGCCCTGAACAAAGAAGTTGACCCAAACTTTAAGATGACATATACTGACCTAAGGAACCAAATAAAAAAAATTATCAAACAAAAATGGCAACAAAGCTGCAATAATAGTGCTCCGAATAAATCCTTAACAATTAAGCCAACACTAGGAGAATAAGTAAACATATCAAACGTTTCTCTGAATTACCCGATGTAGGCCGGAAGGCACATCGGCCTAAATATTGTACAAATAACAATGAGGATAATAGTCCGAATAATCCAAATAATACTAAATATCAAACGTTATAATAATTAAATTATCATACACAGGCCCTGCTAGCTATATTTCATTACATTGAAATTTTGATAGTTGCTCCCAGAGGGTGCATATTTTTGCTAGTGTATTTAATATCCGATCGTAGGGATTGAAGATAAAATTTCCCAATCTAAATTCCATCAATATGACCATCTTAATTATGACGTGAAATCACTCTCAAAAAATGTAAGGATCTTAATTGTTTTACAAGAAGTTCTGCAGAATAATTTCAGAAACGGTTATCATGAAAACACAATTAATTCCCTAATTTTTCAGTTTTATTTCGATTGCATTTAAAAGATTTTCCTTTACATTTCATCTTGAATAGTATTCCTGGATAATTGTATGATTTTGCAAGTAATAACTGCAATTAGTTTCTACACGAAACTAATTATAAATATTTAGTTATTATAATTAATAGATACACGAATCTTCATAGATTCACAGGTGTATCTTTGTAAGAACCAATGCGTACACTAACAAGCGTCGTTATGTAACCGTCGTCGTCCTAGTGAATGAAAGCGAAGAGCCGAGTTCAAATCCTGGTTGATTGGTTGGTTAGGTTTTCCCATTGGTTCATTTTTTTGCCGAAGACGTTTTGTTTTATTTATTCTTGATGGGTATTCAGTTTTTTTAACTCAATTTTCAAACACATTTTATAACTAATTTTTGTTCTATATAACCCATAAATGGAATACTACAGGTACTACCCCTCTGGGTCAGAGTGGACCCGGAACTAATGATGATGTAGGGGTACTCCAGATTCCCCAGAACTCCAGAACTGGAACTTCACTATCAGATAGAATTTAAGGTCATACCCAGGACAATAAAACCCTCAGCTACCGCTTTCTAGCACACATACACATCTACCAACACCTCCGTACGAGTAGTATGTGACACAAGGTCAATTTTTGAGCGAAGTTTAACAGGTTTGAATAAAGACTTTCCCTTATCCTAGACTAATTGCCTAGAGAGCCAAAGGTTAGAGAGCAGGTGAATGCATACCTTTCCAAAGGGTATTAGCGCAATCTGAAATGTAGACAGCTTTGTCCAGGATTTGAACTCGGGTCGACGAGTCCATTTTCTACATCTCTAGCCGTTACACCACGTGCCTCTAGCACATATATGATGAACAGCGTTGGGGGATGCCATTCAACTCATGGACAAAACTTCTACGTTACAAAATGAGCATGGATAGCTTATCATGTTTAGCAAGAAGTTTAGTTTAATATTAACGGTAAAACTGTGGAAAATTATAGTTGATTCATGCAGTTTGATTGACAGCTCTTAAGACCAAAGTTGAGTTTGACTACTGTTGAATTAAACTAAGCATAACTGGATTTGTCTATAAGCAGCACTCAGGAAGAGTCCATACTTGAATCTGGGGGATCCCATTCCTTGAGTCCAGATTGGATCCTAGTATTAGTGTGGATATTGTGCTTGATAAAAATTTACCATTCTGCATTATGCTGGCCGTAATGTAGGTTCTGTATTGAGTTAAAGCTTATGTGCTGACTCGTCTGCCAATTCAACGGTAATTGAAATCCTACTGCAAAGGTCAGGGTCCCATCTATTAGTTAAAGGAAAAAATGATTTAAAAAACATGAGTGCTTATCAATAATAAATAAACAAAAACATTTCCGTTATAAAAATAACGCAATAGGTTGACATGCAGTAAAACCCAACCAAACATCTCTCTCTCCCTCCCTCTGTATATATATATATATATATATATATATATATATATATATATATATATAAGTAAGTAAAGTCGTCGGGGCGGCCTAAAGTCGGTATCAGCCAGTCTGCGAGGGAGTCTATCGCCTTTTCAATAGCGCTAGACCAAGGAGATTGTTTTGGCGTCTGAGATGGATCGCCACACCTACCATCAGCTCCTTACTTCACCGCACATATCCCTGTGCTACTCATACGCTGAGTTGGCGGGGACCGGTATCGAACTAGGAACCTTGTGGTTTCTAGCCGAACGCTCTACCGACTGAGCTAACCCGGCCCCTAATATCGTCATTGCAGTCTTGGAAAACTATATTAATTATATTAATTCTTGTGCCCCTGAAGTTAAAGCGCCTCTTGTGTCTGTGGAGTCCAATTTTAGAAAAACTGCCTCGACCACAGATGTCGCATGTGTCCCTGCAGATGTTAATGTGCCGGTGTTTTGTTGTCGTCACTTTCTTCTATATCTCTTGGTTTAATGCAAGAATTGATGCTGACCCCGACTCCTGGCTATCTTGCTTGGGTTCCCATGACATTCTTAGAATTAATGAGAATGGGCAACATCTCCTTGAGTTCTGCACATACCACAAATTATGCATCCTCAACTCATATTTTCTGTCAAAACCACGTTACAAAGTTTCCTGGGGACACCCACGATCTGGTCACTGGTACCAGTTGGACCTGATCATAACACAGCGCTCTGGCCTCAGAAGCATCCCCCAAACTCGTATATATATATATATATATATATATATATATATATTCATGTTGGTATATATGTTCATTTTTGTTAGCATATATGTTCATATGAATATATATATATACTAAAATGATATGAAAAACACAGATGTGGTGTAACTGAATTTATTTCTACGATTTTGCATTGCTGATATTGCAATATTTCGTATTTATCAAAAAAATCTTCTTCAAAGCATATTGATAGGAATACAATTGTGACCGTTTTATGATGTGATTGTTTTCTACCGGATTTTTTAAGGGGAAAAAGGGAATATTTTGAATTCAAACTGGAAATATTGTTTTTTCCAAAAAGCGTGTGTCACGTTCGTTTGGTGTAACAGTTTTTTCATATGAATATAGCATTTTAAAACCTGACAGCTTTTATATTTTTATTATAATAGCAGTGAGTTTCTTTTTTAAAATAGCAATCTTTTTCTCACTTGAGTTGCTGTTTATTCCCTATGGGATCCGTCATGTGTGTTTGATGTTTTACTTTCACTTTCAGTTTTACAATAATATTGATTTAGTTTTACAGCAGTCTGAAGATCACCCAACATATTTTCGGTCAATAAATAGTCAAAGTTTAGACACATAAGTCGATAAGAACAGAATCGGATGATATTAATGAAAACAGATAGAGAGAAAATTAATAAATATAAGAAGACTGGAATCGAGAGATGTATATGAACAGTCTGCAATAGAGATATAGATAGATATGAATAAATTAGAGTAGATAGATAGATAGATAGATAGATAGAAATAGACTGAGGCCGGTGAAAACAAAGATTTGCTAGATATATATTAATAGACTTGGATAGATGAATCGATAAATACATAAACAGAAACAGACTGGGATAGAAATATATATAAGAGACTGGGATAAATAGAGATAACAGAAGACATAGAGATAGATATTGGCATATATATATATATATATATATATATATATATATATATATATATATATGTGTGTGTGTGTGTGTGTGTGTGTGTGTGCGTGTGTGAACAGTCGGGAATAGAGATATTGATAGATATGAATAGATTGGAATAGGGATAGACACATAGATAGATACATAGATATTAACAAACTGGGATAGATATTGAAAGATATGCATATAGTTGTATATGTATGGAGTCATATATATCTGAGTTAAGTTAGGGTGGACATGGAGTCAATATCTGGTTACTGGCAGTGCCTCACCTACGCGATCTTCAACAGCCAAATACATCCTTCACCACCTCCAGCAGATACGAGTGCAGATAACAGAACACTCTGCTTAAATAAACAAATGAATCCGGGTAAACTTCGGGACCAAGTTACCTTTAAGCACCCCAGGGGCTACCCGGATTCAGAAGGACATGTTTTGCTTTGCACCGTCAACATCCGGTTGTTTGTTAGGGTTCGGGTTAGGGTTCGGTTAGGGTTAGGGTTAGGGTTAGCAGTTAGTTTTATAATTTTATAAAATGCGTCTAAAATCGTCTAGTAACAAACAACCGGATGTTAACGGTGCAAAGCGAAACATGTCCCTCTGAATCCAGGTCGCCCCTGGGGTGCTTAAAGGTTACGTGGTCCAAACTTCATGCTACAAATAGACATTGACCAGGCAAACTCCAGTCCACTCCCGCCTTCCATTCATTGAAGTATCAAAGCACAGAGTATATAAACAAACCACTAAACCAATTTTCTCATTTGGTCTGAAGATCGTTAGGCGAGAAACTCTCAGTAACTAGGTGTTGACACCATGTCCATGATAACTTAACTTTTGTATAAATGCTCTATTAATGTTATTGAGCACTGTCTAATTAAAAATTTAACACCGATATTGTGTACAATATATAAATGACAGTTGATGTGTATGTATGTGTCCGGATGAAACTACGAAAAAAATAAAACAATCAATGACAAAATAAATATCTATAGATATTCATTATCACCCGAACTTGCTTTTTGTGCAAAAATAATGAAGATTTTATTTATACCTAGGAAGTTACGTAAACATTAAGATTTGAATAGTAAGTCATTGGTTGCGTTCGGGATTAAAACATAAATCAATTATATAACAAAAAGAAAAGTCGTCGGGGCGGCCTAATGTCGGTATCAGCCAATCAGCGAGGGAGTCTATCCCCTTTTCAATAGCGCCAGACCAAGGATATTGTTTTTGCGTCTGAGGGGAGCGCCACACCTACCGTCAGCTCCTTACTTTACCGCACAGATGCCTGTGCTACTCATACGCTGAGTTGGCGAGGACCAGGATCGAACTAGGAACCTTGCGGTTTCTAGCCGAACGCTCTACCGACTGAGCTAACCCGGCCCATTAAAATCAATTATGGAAGACCAAAACAATCAATGGATCTGCAAGACTAACTTTTTATCATACCCAGGCAACACCGGATAGCTGTTTCTAGTATAAATGTGATACATGGTCAGACTGACATAGATAAACATATAGATGTGGAGCGAGGGTCTAGATAGATAAATAAGGAAAAGGTTGTGTTTGACACATGTTTAGACCTTCTTTGTTTGTGTGCCTTTTATCTTTTGGAGTTTTGTCAAATCCAGTTTGAGGAGAAATACGTCCATCCATTCTAACACATGTCACGTTCAATACTTGCATCATTGTGTTCTTGGGATTGTCTCCTCCTGACGTTTGTGCTGGACCCATAACCTCCCGTTGAACTTCGCACGCGCTCCGAATCTGTGGCCATGCCAATAAAACAGAGCTCAGGATACAGGGAAAAAATGTCCCATATCTACTCTACCATACATAAGTGATATTTATAAGATAAATAGATAGTCCTGAATTTACTTAGAGATACAGGGTGATCGTTAAGCAACTTCCTGTATTAGCAAATCTTATAATTTATTTCTGAATCATTATTTTTACAAAAAATGAATATGAGAAGAGCACAGATAACATGGAGTTTTATTTAAAATTCTATATGGTCAGCAGCATTAGCCTCCAGCCTCTGAAGCCGCTCGGGAATCATATCGTTATTCCAATAAACTCTTGTGAAATGGCAGAAATAAATTCACCTATTCTTCCTTCAAATTCTTCCAAAGTCGTAAGGTTTCGTACCAACCCCACACTTTTTCTGATACAGGTAATCTACTGTATATTAAAACTCCTTATTTGTACGACCGTTATAATCTTGCAATACCCTCTGGTCAAAAATGAGAACGTCCAAATCATCCAAGATAAAATGCAAAAGTGAAAATCTGATATCTGGTGCTGCTTATCCACCGAATTCTTATTTCTTATGAGTGTTATCACCACGCAAATAATGGATCGTTCCGTTTTTATTATAAAAAAGAAAGAGAAGAAAAAGGACATGCTACACAGAAAATAAACGAAGAAAGAAAGACTAAGTGAAAGATAGAGAGAGAGGGGGGGTGAGCGGGTGAAAGTGATAATGTTAATCCGTTTGAATTGACTATAATAAAAGAAGAAAAGAATAAGAGCGAGAGAGAGGTAAATCAAGATTATAATACTTTTTACATATGATTTGCAATAGCTCTTACGCAGATATATCAAACGTTGTAATAATTAAATCATTATACTATGGTATATCCACAGGTCCTGATCGTATTTTCTAATATACGTGGGTTATAACAAAGTAAGTTCTCCAAAGTGCTGAGGACACAGGAAAACTGTTTGTGCTTCTATTGGCAACACTGTTGTGTTTGTTGATGTTGTCTGTATTTTGCCTGTCTCATCCACTTAATCAAAGGATTGTTCTGGACAGAATAGTAAACTACGTCTGATTGTGAGTCTCCAGTGCTGTAGCTCTGGGGAGCTTAGAATAACTACCCCCCACCCGTTGTTCGTACTCATAGGTCCACTCTGAACAGTCGTGGTAGTAATGGTTAGGGTAACATCTATGGATCAAATAGATATCATAAATGGGATCTGTATTCGTGTGTAAAAAAATCTAAATTAACAACGATATAAAAATGTGAATATAAACCTACAATGAAAGCGATTCTCTAACCTCTAGGCATAAAATAATCATAAACGTGTTGACATGACGTTAAATTCATTTTTTCATGTCGTGCTTTCAGCATGGATATCCATGACAATCTTTAGCCAACCATCCCTATCTGTCATTGCGTCCGGGAGGTCCTCTGTGCAGTATCCAGAATGCATGTAGTTCCTTGCTGAGCTGTTCTAACTGGCATTCCCATGTGCAGGTTTCCACGGGAGAACGTAACTTATGAGTTCATCTTCCTTCTCCAGCAGTGCCAAGCATGTAAATTAATCATTAAATAAAAAAACATATATCACAACCAGACCCAGGTATTGAACTTGTGACTGTTGGGTATCTAGAGATGGATAGAAACATAGATAGTTAGATAGATAAAAAAGAAACAGAGTGGGGCAGATATGTACAGACTAGCATAGATAGAAATAGAATGGGATAGATAGATTTTAACATACCGGGATAGATAGATAGATAGATAGATATAGATAGATATAAAGACTGATAGATATAAAAAGACTGGAATAGAAAGGTAGATAATAAGAGACTGGGGTAGATAGAGATAACAAAAGACTGGAATTGAGATAGATAATGGCAGATTTGATATATATATATATATATATATATATATATATATATATATATATATATATATATATGAACATTCAAGAATAAGGATATAGATAATGAATAGATTGGAGTATAGATAGATAGATAGAAATAGACTGGGATAGATATTATTCAACGATCAGAGATAGACAAATAGATGGACAGATGTGAAGAGGGCAATCTAGATAGATACCATCTAACAAACGATTTTATCCATTAAGGCTATTCGCTTGAAGACAGCCGAGTTGATAACTATCAAGATGAGGACTCTAGTTCGATTTAGTGAATATATCTGGTAGGAAAGAAAGAAGTTGACACTTTATTTCGGTTAAAAAAGGGGGGAAAGATCGAATACGTTAAATAGATATGTAAAAAAAAAACCGGAACAAACGTACAGCTGGCAAACAGATGTAAAGATACAAACACAAAACTTGAAATATACACGAAGAGACAGATACGGAATAAATCAGAAAGATTCGTTCATACGTTTATATGTACGGAAATAAATATACAAAAAAAAAATCCCTCAAGAAATCTACTGTCAACTGAACACTTAAAAAGGCGAATCTTTTTTCTTTTTTTTTTTTTATTTATTTCTATTTTTGTTTTTTGCTTTATTGTTTACTGTTTTTAGAATAATCAACATTTTGTACCATAGAAACCCTACTGACAATTTTCTTTTTGTTTTGTTGTTTTTGGACACGATTCCTGGTATAAAATATTATGGCTGGTTTGATCGTTAAAAGATATCCGCCCAAGTGTACATGACAAATGCCCTCTATTTTACGCAAGAAGGATCCGAAAAAGAGCTATTCTAATCTCTATTTTATACACATTTAGACACAATTTGATAGTTGAATTGAACGAGACAGATGACAAGAAACAAATAATAATAACACACACACACACACACACATATATATATATATATATATATATATGTGTGTGTGTGTGTGTGTGTATATATATGTTTGTATATGTGTGTATATACATATATATGTAGATATATATATATATGTGTGTGTGTGTGTATATCTATCTATCTCTCTCTATATATATGTAAATGTATATATATATATGTGCGTGTATATATATGTATATATATATGTAGATGTATATATGTGTGTACATATGTAGAGATATATATGTATATATATATGTATGTGTATATATATGTATGTGTATATGTGTATATATATGTAAATGTATATATGTATATGTAAATACGTAGGTGTATATATATGGGTATATTTATGGATGTGTATATATATGCAGATATATATATATATATATATATATATATTTATATATATATATATATGTGTGTGTGTGTGTTTTTGTGCATATATATATGTATATGTATATGTATGTGTGTATATGTGTATATGTATATATATGTATAGTTGTATACATATATATGTATATACATCTCCGGAGCAGCTTGGATTTAGCGGTTTTTGATAACAAAAAAGAAAAAAAAATGCTGACGTCCAAAAAGACACTTTGTAGACAAATAAGTGTGTAAGATAGAGGAGAATAGTTTAAATTTAGCAAAACCTTTCAGATGACATGTAATCAAGTGTTCAATAGATAAGGAAATAAGAAGGATCTTTTTATTTCTTAACATATATATCTTTAGCGGATTCATACGTAGCCGTACGTAGATGCCCTATTTTTGGTAGTATACAAAAATGTCAGCAATACTTACGTTGATAAATAAACTAAATCTGCTACAGTCGATTAAAAGAAAACTATATCAAAATCACAGGTATATATATATATCAAAATAGTTTCCTTTTTTATAACTCATGTTCAGTAACATCGAGCCTGTTCAGTATATAGGTGAATGGTTCTGTGCGAATACCGTAAACTATAAACAACTTTCTTAGCTTAATAACGTTATTTCAGTCCGGATTATAATTTCAACTGAGTTCACTAGTCGGGGTTCAGTCCCAGACAAATATATAGACGAGCCCTGAAGACATCAGGAGACTTTCTTTCACTCATTCTTCAGTGACAGAACACTCATAACTGGTGTAGAAATCTCGCATATTGAAAATATTAATGATTGAGATACAGACGGATCACCTAATCCTGGTCAGAAGATCAAACCTCATGATTATTTAAAGAAGAGAACTTGTTATCTTGTGCATTTTGCCGTCCCAATTGTTCACAGAATGAAGATGAAAGAAAATGAAAAGATTAACAAAATTTCGCGAGAGTATGGAATAAACTGTGGAAGATGAGAGTGATGGTCGTAGAGATCGTTTTGTATTATCGTTGTGCTAGTTTGCAGCATTCGCTTAATACATGGTTAATGGTCTTATTATTATGAGTGACTCGGTTTCTCTTTTGAGGTTTCCTCTTCTTAACCCTGACCAGCTCTTTTCATGAGCAACCTCACCAATTTGTCGTTTGAAGTAACCATATAATTGTTTTTTTTCCTATTTCTATTTCTTTGTTTTTGTTGTTTTTCTGTTTATTATTATTATTATTATTATTATTATTATTATTATTATTATTATTTCACTCGTGAGTTTTTCACACCAGCATTAACAGATGGTCTTTCACTGGAGTCTGAGGGACAACAAGTTTCCTCAAGTCCCCAGGATACTTCTGAGTATTCTAGCCGATTTCGACAATGTTGTTGTCTGGGTGGTCTAAATTCTTCCTCTGATTTCCAGTTCCTATTATTATTATTATTATTATTATTATTATTATTATTCAAGCTCAGCGAGAAAAAAAAGTTCTGAATTTTTTGTATTATTAGAAATTATAAAAAATGTAAAGTTGCAAATTATTAAGTTATTTTATTCATTTTTTTATTTTATTTAATTGTCATTTGTGTTCAAAATTTCTCGTATGAAATTTAATTTCATTAGCTCTCCATTTTCTTGTCACTGGTTATCTGTGAATTAAAATCATTTCTTCTGCTGTGAAATGAAAATAACCAAATTTAAAGATTATGTGGGGACAATGGAGCCGGAATTATCGACTTTCTGACTTCCACCAAATTATTTTATGATTTACCTTTCTTTATTTTGTTCTTTCTTTCTTTTATTAACACACACTTCACTCTCACTACTCGCGAGAATTCAATGTCCTTTCAGTCTTTCTTTCATATTGTGTGGATTTCTCACGCGTCCTCTGTCTCTATCTTTTCTCTCTGTCTCTCTTGTCCACGTATGCAGGGGATTTCAAACTTTATGGAGCCGGAAGCCTTTTCTATTTAAGGGTCTGTTTCCTGGAACCTCACATGAATAAAAATGAAATTTATCAAAAATATTTAATGGAAATCACATCCTATATTTGCACAGAATAATGCTATTTAGTTTGTTTTCGTTTCTCTACTTAATGGCATATCAATATTTGTCGGTTATTTAATGCCAAAGCCATTCTTGTGTTACAATTTATGGAGTCATAAATTATTAGCAGACCATGTAGCTGAGAATAAGGACCTTTAACTTTAAGATCAGGGGAGTCAGTTGGAATTTACCACTAACTGTTAATAACCCTTTATCCCAAGAGGCGCGAATCTCACACGCCATGAGAAACACGTGATTTAGTTAGAGTTTTAGATTAGATTCGACCTTACTTTGGAGCAGATAAAATAAAAGCTTGATCAAGCAAACAATAAGTCTTATTAGTTCATTTAATTAAAAACAAGTAACGCCCAGAAGAAAACAAGTCCTTAGATAGAAGACGCACTTGGAATCAACACAAAATAAGAAAAATAACATAATCTCTAAAGTAACTCTCTCTCTCTCTCTCTCTCTCTCTCTCTCTCTCTCTCTCTCTCTCTCTCTCTCTCTCTCTCTCTCTCTCTCTCTCTTATCCGAGAACTCACTCACTCACTCTCGGTTATATACCCGATGTTCGATGTGGGTATACAACATTTGCAGAAGAATAACATGATAGTATTATAAATCAGTAACAGCAAATAATTATTTATTAAACCCATTTATGTTAAAATCATTACGCAAATTATTCCCACCATATACTATGTCACTAGAATATTTATTATTTCTCTCTCTATATATATATATATATATATATATATATATATATATATATATATATATATATATATATATATATATATATATATATGTGTGTGTGTGTGTGTGTGTGTGTATATCGATCGATCGATCGACCGAGAGAGAGAGAGAGGGGGGTAGAGAGATGAATAATAAATATTTTAGTATATATTTTTTGTATGTAAACAAGTCTTTTCTATCTATATATCTATCTCAGTCTTCTCTTGTCTATTGCTTATCACACACTTTCCTATTTTAGTATATATACTGAAAATGTATTTATTTAGTTATTTACGCTCTATCACAGATATTGAGCACTCTCTTTATAATCACTTTCCTATCTATCTACTTGCCTATCTAGCGAGATTAGAACGCTTCTGTGTCTATTTTTGTTTCTTATCTAAATGAACTATTCACATTTTCTCTTTCTTAATATCTCTTCTTACGTGCCTATTTTTTCACCTTTGTTTATCTATAACACCCTTTCTTCTTTCAATTTCAACTCAACTCTTTTTATTTTTATTTATTTTTATTTTTTTATTTTTTTTACACTTTTGATATTTTCAAAACTTTGAATATATCTCATACTATCAATTTTTTAGACATTTTTTAAAGAGAAAAACGTCATCACATTATTATATTAATGATAATACATCTTCACAATTTAAAAAAATTTGTTCATCGTAATTCTAAAATAAAAGACAGCCTAACACGGGGAAATTGATTTTTTTAAAGTAAAATAGCACCCGGCATGTAATTCTTGTTAGAAAAAAAAATGAAAAAAGAAAAAAAGAAAAGAAGAAAAAAGAAAACTACATTTGTGATGGCAGATGAAAACATATATCTCTAACGTAAACATTCGCAAGCAGTGAAGTGTTGCCATGGTGACAGACACTTGCAGATCATATGTAACACGAAAAGAACGTTTTCGTCAAGAAATTTGTATCAAACATTGATATTTTGAGAAGACTGAACAGACGGTGGGGTGGGGATGTGTTTTATATGTTTGAATTACCGTGGATTTCAATGATTTACACAATGGAAAGTTTTAGTTGTAATTCATTGTAACTTTTGGTATTATTTTGATTATTCGGACAATTGTCCTCATCTTTATTGTTCTTACACCGACATCAACAGAAAAGTAAAGCTAATTATTTACTACCAAAAATTTAAAACCACCAATCTTGTCACATGCAACAACTCCTCCCCCCAAACCACTCGTCTTAATGAGACCAATCTCGGGTACGAATTTAAATGTCCAGTAGGAGACTGTCTCTCCAAAGTTAATAATACGTATATTGGCAACACGACGACCACATTATCACGCAGATTAACGCTAGATCTATCTGATGTCAGCTCTATTAATCAACACCTTAAAACATATTTATGCCCACCCTCTGCCCACAGAAAAATGTTAACAGAAAAAACACTCGTACTACACAAAGAAAATAACAAACAAAAACTTCAAATAATCGAAGCTCTATATACCAAACAAAAAGAACCTCACCTTAAACAAAATAAACTTCGAAACAAGTGAACATGTCCTCAAATGCCTATAATTTCCCGCCTATCCTCCTTCCGCTATTCCCCTTTCATTCTCACAAACTTGTGACCCCCCCTCCTACAAAAATATCTACTGCTTATGTTCGTTTGAACTACTACCAATTCCTGCTACCTTCTAGTACCAATTCTTACTACCTCGCATTACCAATTCCTACGTTACTGCTCGTTTTTAAAAACGAGATACCTGAAACATTCCATTAGTTTCAGACCTGAAGTTGGCTGATAGACATGCCGAAAGCGCTCGTGAAGAAACCTTTGGTGGATTGCTACACCAATTCCACCATGATGATGATGATGATGATGATGATGATGATGAGGAGGAGGAGGAGGAGGAGCTGGAGGATGCCTGTTTTTGAATTGTACTTAGCAAAGGATATCAATTTTTCGGCCACATACTATGTATTTCAAAAGATATAAAATTTGTCTAAAAACCTACACCAATTAGTTTTGTGCGGATTCAGGATACCGGGTATAAGACCTGTCAGGGGCGATGACCAATAGGGACGGTTGGTGAAAAAGAGTTATAGGAATCCGCGCTGTCAGTGGGACATGATGATATCATTTTTTTTCTAAAAACCTATATTAATCAGCTCTGTGCGGATTCAGGATGCCGCACAGAAGACCTGTCAGTGGCGATGACTGATAGAGACGGTTGGTGAGAAAGAGCCAGAGGAATCCATACTGACAGCGGGATATGATGATGATGATGATGATGACTGCGCTTGAATTGTCCCTCGCAAAGGACTGGTTGACACGGGCGAAACCGGAAGAGTTTAGCACCGGGTGTTTATCTAAAGAAAGTTATTCTCGTCTCTCGTTTTAGATTATCTCGCATGGCCACTACACCGTAGCGTGTTTGTTCAGATTAATTGCATTAATCTGAATCGGTTTTGATAATTATCTGCGATATTGTTATCATTATTTTTCACTGTAATTATTGTTAGAGTTATTACTCGTATAATCGTTGAGGGTGGGATGGGGATTGTCATTTCAAATTTGTCCATTGTCATAAACCCCGCTTCACGTGAAACTCTCGTGAGAAATAAAACTGAATAAAAATAGGCTTTGATGACGGGCATTGTGTATGTTTTATTTTGCCAAGCGTATTGAAAGCTAATTCTAGATAGAATATAAAAGATAGAATAAAAAGGGGAAAGAAGAAACCCCTTTAATAATTGAGTGTAACAAAATTAAGAGAAATTAAATCTATAAAGAATGAACAGTGGGTGATGATCGATTTGTTGTGGAGAGGCAAAATGCAATATATGATCTTGGGACGAACCAAGGAAATTTCACATTGTGTCCTCGACATTTCAGAAACAAGAAAAATATAGATAATTATATTTACTAGTACAAAATAAAAAAACACCCTACGGGCGATGTAAAAATAGATTTTTAAAACATATTGCCTGAGGGGTGGGAATAAAAAAATCAGTGTCAGCGAGTTTGTACCCTAAGTAAGTAAAATCATCAAATTCATTAAAGGATTAAAAAATAAAACAATTTGAAATGTAAACTTTAAATATGTTTTAAAATAAAACGAACTATATATAGATATATAATACCAGTCATGTATTTATTAAAACTTGTTTTAAAAAACAATGAGGACTGTCTATTGTTACATGTTCAAATTTTGAGTGTATTTATTCTATGTTAAGACGATTTTGGGTAATGTGACGTAAGCAGCGACGTAATTTTTGTTACAGACCAAAACCGGAAGTGAATCTCCATTATTAATCGATAAGATAAATTTATACTAATAATAATTATATTTACAATATTAAATTTACGATATAATGACAATTTTATTTACTTGTAGGACCCATGGATTTAATATATATGTATGGGGAATATATTATATTTATATATATATATTCCCCATAACATTCTTATAAACGTGTGAGCCCCTCCTCCTACTTATTCATACAACTACTGTTTGTTTAAAAAGAACCATGGAAACACCTCACTTCACACCTGATGATGGCACTAAGTAGTGCTGAAAGTACTGGCGTAAGAACCTTTGGTGGATTCATCCATCAATTCCACCTTGATATAATAAAAAAGATGGCCAGACAATTGGAAAGTTAGAAAAGAAGCTCGTCAGACAAGAATTGAGCGTCGTGTTCAACAAAACATGAATATATATATATATATATATATATATATATATATATATATATATATATATATGCATGAATCCCGGTAGTAAATATAATTATCATTATATCATAAATATAATCTTGTAAATATAGCCCCTTAAAAAAATATTTTTTTAAATAAACTGCCACCGTTATTTACATTCAACTTAGCTTCGAAAACAAAAGCATAGTTTAGTTAAAGAATAACCAGTCTTGATAATGATAGGTTAGACAAATATAAACAGAATTGAGTATGTTTTTTTTTTTTAAAGAACCGAAAGTACTTGGTTTACCAATAATAACGCTGTCGGATGAGATGATAACATGAAAATAACTGTTAAACTTGAAAGAAAAAACAATAAACTTCAAAACAATAAGTATTCTTTTATTTTTAACCATATTTGTTTGAATATATATATATATATATATATATATATATATATATATATATATTCAAATGTGTTTCATTTCACCTCTCTTTTTCCCGTATTAATAAAGGACAAACCTCTATTAATACATTCGTAAATATATACATATATCTGTGTGTATGTATCTGTGTGTGTGTGTGTGTGTGTGTGGTGTGTGTGTGTGTGTGTGATTTGTGGGTGAGAGATCATACTATGGACATTTACCGTCCAATAATGATAAAGCATCCTTGGAGTAAAATCCATTTTACCTTTCAGGAAGTGCTAGTTGATGGAGTGGCACATACCACGCTGCCGGCAATTTGGGCCAAATTATGGCAAAGCAGCCAACAAGATAAATACACCAAATATATTCCCCTTCTCTCCAGCCAAAACCAGCCAACCCCACATCTCAGTGAGAAGGGAATTGTAAACTGTAATTTCCAGTGTGTCTATTCCATAGCAATGAAAAAGCAATTTGAAACATTCGCACACAAAATGTCAATTTACATGACTTCAAATGAAAGATACTTTAAATCCACATAATTCAATTAATTAGCTAGGATTTCTGATTTGGATTTTAAATATAATAGACCAAGGGCTGGGATAATACATGAAATAAGAAGCTTTGTTGTCGGAGCGTACTTCGTATACTCAGGTGCTACCTGGGACTGGGGGCTTAAACACATGGCTAATTTTAGCCTTCTCTCAAAAGGAAGATCATCTAAATACACATAATTCAATTAATTAGCTAGGATTTCTAGTTTGGATTTTAAATATAATAGACCAGAAATCATGTTATTCTGCATATACGAGGTACAATTCGACATTAAAGTTTCTTAATGTATGAATTCTCCCAGTATTATATAGCCGTCTCTTTACATGTACTATGTAAACCATTACGTATACCATAAAGTCGTCGGGGTGAGCATAAAGTCGGTATCAGCCAGACATCGACGGAGTCTATCTCCTTTTCACTGGCACTAGACCAAGGAGATTGTTTTTGCGTCTGAAGTGGAGTGCCACGCCTAAAATTAGTTCCTTACTTTACCGCACATATCCCCGTGTTACTCATACGCTGAGTTGGCGAAGGCCAATATCGAACTAGGAACGTTATGGATTCTAGGTGGATGCTCTATCGACTGAGCTAACTTATACCAGACTTAATCTTAATACTTACTCATCTTTCTGTAGTTCTTCTTATTTTGTATAACTTTATCTGACTGAGTAGCGGCTTTCTACTTTGTATCTATCAGAGTAGCTTTTCGAACTTCTTATTCAGAATCTGTCTGGTTTCCTCTTCTTAAGATGTTGTCGAGATGTCTGCGTTGTCGTTTGCTTTTAGCGACAACACAAAACATCTATTTCAGAATTCACATTTTAAATCCACATAATTCACATAATTAGCTAAATATTTCTAGTTTTGATTTTAAACGTAATAGACTAGAGGGGCTGGGATAATGCATAAAATAACAAGCTTTGTTGTCGGAGTGTACTTCGTATATACTAAGGCACCGGACAATAAACCCGGTTCTACACCTTCTTGACAAGGCAGAAGGTGCTGCCTGACACAGGAGGCTTAGAACCACGTGGTTAATTTTACCTCACTCATTGGCTCAGAAGCTGAAGCCTCTGAACAGCATTAGGGGGGGAGAAAGGTGTATATGAAGAAAGGAAGGATCTAAATCTTATTATAATGGAGATTGTTTATTTTTCTGTTAATGAAACTATATCACTATTCAATTCAGAATTTCCTTAGTTATTTATGTCACATTCTCGATGATTCTATTTTTTATTTAAATCTCAAATGATAATAGAATTGTTTTACATTATCAATACCGTTGGCCTTATCTACATACTAACAACATGCATTTATATATACAACATATTTACGAACAACGATAGCAAAAAATGAAGGAGCACCATCTTGCATAAAAATCAAGTCTTCAATATTCTCCAAATAAAAAATGTAACTGCATATAAAAAAATAAATAGTTTAAAATAGGTAGTTCTTTTATTATATTATTATATACGAGGAAATTGAGCTGAGAGTAAAAGGAAAAAGACTCGTAAGTTAAAGTACCACAATATATTTTTCAATTCTTTGTTAAAGAAATATGATGCCTATTTTATGCGGGCAAGCACTTGGCAAACTTTTTTTTTTTTACAAACGAATTCGTTGTCAGATTTCCGGATGTTTTTCGTTCTTCAATGGAAAGATCAAAAGAACAAACATCAGTGTCTCAAAAAAGGAGACGTCACGAATTGTACTCCTAGCGGTTGCGAGAGTAACAACTACGACTCCCTTTTTGTTCACCTCTAACACACACACCCACACCCATTCTCTTCTAAGACATGAAATGTGCCTATATTGGAATTTCTTAACTTATTCCTACTGGCTTAATCTTTGCGATACTTTTCTAAGATTTCTAAGATTTACCATCGTGATCATTATCTTCACGGATTTTCTAAGCAGTTAAATAGCGAAACCAGACATGTTTTAACCTCTGCGGCAAAGAGTTAACTCTGATAACTGACTTCTTATATTCTGTGATGGCTTCGCACTGTCTTTCGACCGTATTTGAACTTTTAGATCAGCCAACCTTTAGTTAGATATTTATCAGCAGCGTAGGGTGGCCATTGTCACAAGATGAACTACCGTGTTGAACCCATTACTCTGTCACAAGTATCTCTCAAACAGTTATCTTTATAGAAAATGATGTTTTATATAGAATTTCAGGAAATTAAATAAAAAGAAAGAGGTTATTCACTGAATTTACCCTTGTTGCTTTGCAGGATTCCAATTGAAATAAGTTGGTTGTAATCTATCAATAATAGAGATTCGGTCTCTTTTTCTCAGTAACGAAAACAACGTTACTGTTTACGTCACAATCATTTGAGTAAGTTTATCAGTGAGTATTTAATTTATAGTCAGTATCATTACTACATAAACATATTAAAATTCTATATAAAAATCCATTAATTGTCAAATTTTCACAAAAATTTCAGGCTTATTCACCTTTTTGATGAATTTATATTTGAAATAGTTTTTCCTAAATCATATTTGATGAAATATTTTTACTTGGTCGACCCCCCCCCCCTATTTAATTTTATGAAATCCGAACGAAATATATTTTACTCGTACGATTTTTAAATTTTTCTCTAAAGATAAGAGTCTGAATAATTAAATCAAAAAATTTATAAACGTTTTGGAGGTTTTGGAGGTCTCTGCTGTCGTAAAACAAAACAAACATCTCAGTGGAGTAGAGTGAATATGATGCTTTTTAAGTGGGTAAGTAATTTTTTTTAAATATTAAAATTTTTTATTTATTTAATTTTTCCACCTCCCTCCCTATCTTTCAAAAATGTATTTTTATACCGCCCGGAAGATGTATTTTTCGAGTAGTAATAATCATATACAGTCCAACCTCGGTTGTCGAATACTTCTGAACTCAAACAATTCAGAGTTCGAATGACAAATTTGAGTAAAAGAACGCCTCAGTTATCGAATAAATTTTCGGACTTCGAACATACGGATGAAAACGGAAGTCACGCGAATGACTGTCGAGGCAAACCGAAGATGGCTTAACTGCTGTTCGAATCTACCCAAGCAGCATCAGTTAGCGCCAGTCGCTATCTTAGTAATCACAAGGTTCCATGTTTAATAGCAACCCTCACCAAGTCAATACATGAGTAACACAGCCTGGACTTGTACAGTAAAGTGGGAAACCTGATGATAGGTGTGGCGCCCAACTTCAGACGTAAAAATAATCTCCCTCTTCTAGCGTTAGTAAAAAGGGTATACACTCACGCTGCCCGACTGATACCGACAATCGGCCACTCCGCCGGCTTTATTTTAATATTCTGTCTTCAGCTAAGTGTAAATAGTCGGACATAATATTCCACGACATTCCAAATTATGTTTACAAATCCTTTTGAATAATATCCCAAGGCTTTGTAAATAATATTTTACAACATCTCGAATAATATTCCAAGACCTTGGGTTATATAATTCATGGGTAGCTTATGAAATGTGTAAGTTGTGTAGCTAGAATTTGAATTGAGTTCGTTGAAAATTCAAAATCCGAGGTAGTTGAGTGGAAAATTACCGTTAGCGTTATTGACAGGTGGTAACCTCTACTTGACCCCCCCCGAAACCCACCAATAGAATGCATGTGAAACAGAAGTTAGTTTAGCAGATGCCGGTCGACAGTCAATGGAAGCGGACGCAGAGTACCGACGTCTCACCACGCGGTTCGAGAACACTTTTGGGTTGGGGTTTTGTTATAAAGACTAAAGAAAAAAGGGAGTCTTGCTTGCTTAATTAATCAACAAGTAATTCACAGACTGACCAGCTTAGAAGGAAGAAATCAACTCAACAAGTGAAAATGGCGACCGAAAAAGTAAGCAGCACAAAAGTACAAACCCATCATTTTCTCTCTCTCTCTCTCTCTCTCTCTCTCTCTCTCTCTCTCTCTCTCTCTCTCTCTCTCTCTCTCCATTTATATACCCTAGATGAACGGGTATATAACACTTGCGAATAATATTCCAGGACGTTCCTGATTATATTACAGTTCCTTTCGAGTAAAATAATTTATTATATCTGTGTTTCTCCAATATCCCATTCGAACACGTGTGTACTTTTATATATTCTTTTTTAATATTTAATTTATTCATTTTCCATTATCGAAACTTTTAAGATTTCAAAGAATTCAAGTGGCAAATGAATCTTCGAGAGAAAGAGATAAGAGACGACCAAAAAATTCACTATTCTTCCGAAATTTTACAATCCATTTTCAAACCTCATTTTATTTATTATCACGTCATCTTTGTTTATATCTGTATTATGTAATCGGATTCACTTCGACAACTTAATGGGTTTTCATTCTCTTGAAAACACTCGAATTCTAGAAATAAATAAAGTTTTATTTTCAATTTGTAGTAAGCAGGATAATGTTTTAAAATCACTTAAAATTTCGTCATATTAAGGAAACGAGGATTTATCTTATTATAATGGAGATTGTGTGTTCGTCTGTCTGTAACCGAAACTATATCACTTCTCATGTCACAATTCCCTTTGTTATTTACGCCACATTCTTCATGTTTTTTTTTATTTTGACCTCGATTAGTCATATAATTGTTTTACATCATTAATACTGTTGACAATATCTACATACAAATAACATGCAATTGTGTTAATATATTCAACAAAATAGCGGTTTAGAGTTTGAACGGAAAGGCTAAATTGTATACTGATATTAAGAATTTGATTTTAATAAACATGTACTTAGTACTATTTATTTCTAATTGTATGGTTTTATCTTAATGAATATGCGCTAAAATCTTGGGGTAAATCTTAAAAGAAATCCATTTAAAAAAAGAAAAAACTGTAATTTTATTCTTTACTTTAACTAAATAGTTAAATTAGGAAAATCTAGTAATGAAAGACGAGAGTGATGGAAGAGTAAGTTTAAGTTGTTGTATTTTCCGATTATACCCGCTTTGTTTCAAATCTTTTTTCTGCATTCTTATTTAGTTTCATTAGCCTTTCTAATTTAATATACTAGTTCATTATATTAAAACTTAAATACTTACACCTGGAAGGTGCATATATTTGCAAGTTCTGATAATTACTCTAACACAACTCGTATATCCAGATTTTATTTAATCCTTGTAATTAACTAGCCCTGTCAGCTGGGGATTTTGAATACAATGACTGCTACTCTCAGAGGGTGTAGCCCCTTCCTCCAAATGTGCCATCCGTTGTTCATGTATGGTGACCCGTAATGCTTAAGGATGGAACCCTGTCCATGTCATTCAACACTCCACTTTGACCATTACTTAGGCAAGCGTAACTTAATGCAATATTATTTATTTTATTTTCTAAAGATTGTGTCATTTACTTTGATTTGTCTTTGTAATCGATAGTTTTCAGATGGCTGAGTAGGAATTTGTTTTCATGCCGACATTTGGATATAAGATCTGATCATTTACCTTTTAAACAAAAACCACATATTCCATTCTCTATTTCAAATCGGCATTATAAAATAATTGTGCATAACATTTTGAGAAGGAGATGAATATATCAGTTTATTTTTTAATCGTCAAATTATCTTATAATGGAGATTGTGTGTCGATCTGTAACCGAAACTTTCACCACCAACATCACAATTCTTTTAGTTATTTATGTTATAAACTCAATGTCTATTGAATAATCATTATTTAATCTTAATTAGCATTAGCATCTTAACTATTTATTAACAATGTCTCTATTAACATAGATTTGCCTCAAAACAAACCAATATTATTAATGCATTTAAAATCCTGCAATGTGTGTTATATATCATATATATCATATATAAATAGTAGATTCATTATTGTTGTTGTTTAAAACATTCATAACACTTCGAGCTGAAGTATATGCCAATTTAATTAACAAGTAACTGCAAATGGGTTGTTGGATCTTTCTTCATAAGAACTTCTTTCAGTGTTGTCTCGACTTGTTCCAATAAAACGACTGACAGATTACAGTTACATGGAGATATCGGATCAATTAAAATAAACTAATTTACTCGAAAGAGGAATGAGAGGTGAACGAATTGAAACTTTCAAAATAATTAATGGAATTTCTAATTATGGTAGACATTTTTTCACATTTCTTCTCGAACTTGAAATTTGCTGTCAAGGCAGATTTTCAAAAACTAAGTTTATTAATCAATTGGATTTTTTTTTTGTTTAAAAAATCATCGGAGTGGCCTATGTCAGTATCAGCCCATCAGCGAGGGATACTATCCCCTTTTTGCTAGCGCTAGGCCTGAGAGATTGTTTTGTTGAGGTGGAGCGCCCCACCTACTATCAGCTCTTCACTTTACTGCACAGATCAGATTACCCAAGTTATGTTACGGATACGCAGAGTTAGAGATGACTGGTATCGAACCCAGAACAATGTGGGTCCGAGTTAGATGTTCTACCGATTGAGATGAACCAGCCTCTTCTAACAGAATTATATTTTTGCGACAAATGGACTTATCAGATCAAAAACAGCAAAAGTATAAAACCAAAACTGAATTGGAGGATTTCAGAAATAATGGTAAGAAAAAAACTAAGAGGGAATTTTGTGGAGCTATCGGATGAATTACTTAACATAATGTAATCTGCATTTAGAAATATTTTTAATATTGTATATTTTCTGAGCAAAGTTTAAAGATTGACGTGATCAGGTAGTAAAAGAGGGTGATGCCCGAGGAGTCATGACAAACGATTAATAATCTAATAATTATAGAAATCAAGCTTATGGTCAAGTAACGAGATTTCAAATAAAACTTTGAATATTCGACCTTGAGTCATGTTTATGTGTAGAGCCAGTGAATCCTCAAATCAAATGCGTCTCCGGGTCTCCCTCCTAAGAAAGGAGGAATCCAAGCAGATGGTATAGAATCAACATATAGCATTGTCTAAGGATCCCTGGGGTCCTGCGTTGTCATTCACTATGTTCTTGGCTGGGGATAACAATCCTTCGATCGAACAACACCAGGCCATTGTCAGTGCTGAAGTGGTGCCTTATCTCCCAATATTCGCGGACCTCAGGCGAAATGGGATTACGTATCTTTGTGGATCAACTACCAATTAATCCGTGTACTGGCCCGGGAATGGATGCCTCAATCCGTAATATTAGAGCAAATTGCATTGTAGGATATGTTGATTCTACAAATGGTTTCCTCTTTTCTCTAAAGAAGTTCAGAAGCCTAGAAACACACTTCGACACAAAGTATGGTTTAACTCACCGGTAATTTGCGAGTGTAAGTCAAAAAGTAATGCCAATTTTTTTAGAACAGGTATACCAACACACGAGTATGTATTATACATAAAATGAAATTGGTCCTCTGTGGATCACATCCCCACTTCTCCACATAGTCACCGTTCTTCTCAATAGCAATGTTCCACCTTCGAATGAGAGCATGTATTCCTACCCCGTAAAATTATGTTGACTGTCCTTTGAGCTACTTCTTCACTACAGCTTTCACTACCTCGTCACTGGAATAATGTTTGTCCCTCAAAATCACTTTCAAGGGGCCGAGGAAGTAAAATCTGTAATGAAGAAGTGGCACAAAGAACAGTCAACAGAATTTTAGGGAGAAGGGTACATGCTCTCATTCGAAGGTGGAACATTGTTATTGAGAGAAACGGTGACTGTGGAGAAGTAGGAATATAATCCACGGAGGACAAGCTTTATTTTATGTATGATACATGTTCCTATGCTAGTAATTACACCTGTCCTAAACAAAATGGCATTACTTTTTTACTTACCCACGTATATACACCTTTATCTCGTGAATATCAAATATGAGGAATTCCAATGGGTATTTTGTAATAAAACCTTTTATTTCACTCAAATGCGTAAATTTCTTCCATCTTCTTGATTTGACAGATCACGTGCTCTTCCATAGGACTGAACATTGGATTTTGCCCTTTTTTATACGTTTAGGGGATGATCTTTATTTGCTTCAGTTTGTTTGGGGTTTTTTTTCTGGGAAATGTACATTGCTCTCTAATCAGGTAATCCCTTCACCGATCGAACATTGATCTTCTGCACCAACGAATCGAAGAAGGTGCTATCTGACAAAACGGAACTTCAATCAGATCTTCCGGAAGTGAATGCTCTCTTTTCCTCCTCCTCCTCCTCCTCCTCCTCTCCCTCCTTTTTTGTGTCCTTCTCGTTTTTATCCCCTCTAAACTACATCTCCTGCTTCTTCTTCTTCTTCTTCTTCTTCTTCTTCTTCTTCTTCTTTAGCATATTGTTTATTTCTTTATCGTTCTCATTAATCTCATCCTCGTTCCTTCATGGAATTATTTCTTCATCTTATCCTCTTTATCCTTCACTCCTTTTTTATTCATCCTCTGTAATAATGCGGCTATAATAATCTCGGGAAAATGAAACCATTCCAAGCCTATATAGATTAATCGTATTGAATGCGAAAGAAGGTGGAATGGAAGAAGAAGAAGAAGAAGAAGAAGAAGAAGAAGAAAGAAGAAGAAGAAGAAGAAGAAGAAGAAGAAGAAATGAAAGAAAACGAAGAAGAAGGGAATGAAATAAAACGAAGAAGGGAATAAAAGAAGAATAGAATGAAAGAAAACGAAGAAGGAAATGAGAGAAGAAGAAGGAATGAAAGAAGAAGAAAGGAAGAAGGGAATGAAAAGAAGAAAAGGAAGGTAATAAAAGAAGAAGAAGAAGAAGAAGAAGAAGAAGAAGAAGAAGAAGAAGAAGAAGAAGAAGAAGAAGAAGAAGAAGAATGAAATAAAAAGAGGATGAATGGGATGAAAAGAAGAAGAGGGGAATGAAAAGAAGAAGAAGAAGAAGAAGAAGAAGAAGAAGAAGAAGAAGATGATGATGATGATGATGATGATGATGATGATGATGAAAAAGAAGAAGAATAGCATAATGCTTTGTAAGGAGGTACAGTCAGCTCAAGCATAAACAACGATCTCAGTTCGCTTTTCGATCGTACCCGTTAGCATTCACTGCGCAAAAAATGCAAGTGGATGAATAGCCGAAAAATTCCTTTAGCCTCGAATAGACAATCACGGAAAGAAACGTTATTCTGCAGAGAAAAAAATGCCATCATATTCCAATTTAAAGCGATTCAAGAGAATTATAAGCAACTTCATAAAAAATTTACGGAATGAAAAATAAAACTCATAGTAGGTTAGATTGATTCTAAGTGACATCACACTTTATGTTGTTTCATGTTTGGAGCAATCTGTATGGATAGGTGTATGACTGGGATATGATAGGGGTGACTGACAGGTATGATAGTTTGTCCTTCTTGAGCAGGGGTCACGAAACTAGGGCTTAGTGATCCCTGTTTTTGACAGAAGTAGAAATGTGTCGAAAATTGTGAATCGGATATGAGATACATCCACGAAATACATCTACAAAAATTACACCAGTAAAGGGATCTTGAGTGCCAACTTTTGTCTCACGTTCTGGAATTATTATACTATTTAACAAACCAATACGAATCAAACCTAATAAAATGAAGTTAATGAAAATTATTTATACCAATTTGAAGACATTAATAACTTGAAGCATAGAAACTTTTATCAAAATGACTTTTTTCGGCACTAAATGGCCCAAAAAGTATTGATATGCCGTAAACCAAAAGAAGCCACACCAAACCATAGAGACACCACGCCTTAGAATACGCTGACTGTATCCCCTGCAGACGGGTAAGATACCTCCCCAGAAAGGGGTGTTATGATTAGAACAATAAACTCCATCTGATGATGAGGCTCCAGTTCTAGAGCCCTGGAGAGTGTGGAGTAGGCCTTCATTGCCATCTCTGACTGAAGTGATAATTCTTGTTAAGGTCCTATGTTTGGATCAAAATATATATCTTTTCAAATATGGATAATTTATATCATAAACTCATGAGCAAAAAATATTAATATCATTCCAAAAAGCCTTTAATTTCATTCGTAACGCCCGCAAATATTATTTTGAACGCCATGGAATAATATTTTGAAGGCTCGGAAATATCATTTTGAAGGCTCGGGAATATTATTTTTAAGGCTCGGGAATATTATTTTGAAGGCTCAGGATTATTTTTTGAAGGTGATGCAATATTATCTTGAAGGCCATGGAATAACATTTTGAAGGCCTCGGAAATATTATTTTGAAGGCTCGGAAATATTATTTTGAAGGCTCGGGAATATTATTTTGAAGGTCATGAAATAATATTTTGAAGGCTCGGTAATATTATTTTGAAGAATCGGGAAATATTATTTTGAAGGCCGTGGCATATTATCTTGAAGGCCATGGAATAATATATTAAAGCCTCGGAAATATCATTTCAAAGGCACTGGAAATATTATTGTGAAGGATCAGAAATATTATTTTGAATGCCCTGGAAATATTATTTCGAAGGCTCGAAAATGATACATTGATGTCCCAGAATTTTTACTTTGAAAGCCATGGAATATTATTTTAAAGACCACTGGAATAATATTTTAAATATCATTCGAAAAATCCTGGGATATAATTGAAAGATAAACTGTAATGCTATTCAAAAGTCCCTAGAATATTAACAGACCCTATATTTCTCTGTGTGACAATTTCATGGGGTCTGTATTCGCAGCAAACAACATTTTTCATCATCATAATCAACCAATCAAATTAGAGAAAATCTTTTTATTATTTTTATTATTTGGATTGTTTTACTGTTGTTCTTATCTTTATTGATATATACGTAATGTTTCGGCCGATGTGCAATCAGGCCTTCTTCAGATGTTTTTTGTCAAACTCGGAAACCTTCATGTCGTAATCGGGAGCATTCACAGAACTTCGAACCAAAGATTTTATTTAATCTCATGGGATAGATTCATTTAATTTCAAACTCTTTAGCAAAGTTATAATTAATTTAGAGCTTATCCTTAGTTCTAGTGCTATTAAAATGCAAAGTGTTTCATCACCAAAATATAATCTACGTTAAAGTGAGTGCGGTGAATAATTCATAGAACGATGGTATATTCTATCCCATTATGGCAATTACGGTGTTCCATAATCTTACCATTTCCTTATGTAAGCTGAGAGCAAACCGATATTTCAAACTAGATTTTTATTTATTTATATAGTCTTATTTTTAAATTAGTCAAAACGTCTTATTTATGATAAACTTTACACATATTTTATTGATGTTCATATTGATATATTCGTTTATTTTTCAAGACAATGGTAATTTTATTCAAATTTACATTTTTTAAACTCATGCCTTGCCAAACTTTATTAAAGACAACCGGTTATGTTTCTTTATATTTTAGATGCAGTGATATTTGATCTTAGATACACTTCCATGTTTGTTGCCCAAAAATGTCTTGATGGACTCGTTTTCCGCATAATTTTTCTAGAACATGGAAAATTATTGAATCTATTTTGTTATTCATGAATTCCTTCGCAAAAATAGCCTCGTATCTGGTATCCATGAATTTATTCCTGCGACCATCTCCAATCGTTGGCATTTATTGCTTTATTCATGATTTTAAGATCGTGTTGAACATTTCCGTCTTTGTTAACAGTGAATATTTGTAATATGTTTGTTTACAACATAATTTTATAACCTCTTTTTGATCCGAGTATTATTATTACTACAGCGTGTTGAACATTTGTATATGGTGTAACTCAAGAATCAGAGTAAACAGAGAAATTGTTGGGATTTGTGGAGTGATTAGAATCCAGCTGAGTTGGTATGCTGTTGGTTTGAACAACAACAGCATCTAAGCACTACTGAACTGGTGCCCAACGCTGCTAGTATTTATGGATCTCATGAATACTCCATTCATGCGTTTGAGTGATTCCATTCCTCCAGTCCTGATTGAAAGCTTGGTTACTGTGGTGTTATGATGCTTGATAGATACTCTGGCATTCTACAGTAGGCTTTCAGCAAGGTAATTTCCGTATTGAGTTACGGCTTCCTTGTTGACTTGTCTTACCAATTCGTCAGTAATTGGGATTCTTCTAACAGTATGTTTATTCTACAGAAATAATAGGAAAAATATAACGAGTACTAAGCTAAGCAAAGATACAAGTAAACAGAGTAATTAAGCAATTGCCTGTTTGAATAAACGGCTCTCGTGAGATCTTATTATTTCTCTCTTCCGAGGTTTCGTCAGACATTATTTATAGGAAAGCAAACCTTTTAATTCTCATTATTAAGGTACAATAGAATAATATCATTGTTTACAGATACAGTTTAACGAATAGTGCATATATATATATATATATATATATATATATATATATATATATATATATATATATATGAAGATAGGAGGGTTGGAGTAAAATCCGACAGTATGAGGTAAGGTAAAATGATAGTGGACAAAAAAATAATAACTCAAACAAGTCTGAGAATGAAAAGACGAAATATTTCTACTCTCAGACTTGTTTGAGTTATTATTTTTTGTCCACTATCCTTTTACCTTACCTCATATATATATATATATATATATATATATTATATATATAATATATATATATATATATTACGGCCATTCACTTCAACCGCTCAGTCCAGACTGAAATCTCATAACTCTCCTCTCACTGCCTTTGTTTTCCACCCTTTGCCACTTGGCATCTATCGACCAATCAGAAATCGAACTCGCTTTTTACGATATCGCACTCCAGTACGTTACTTACTCTGCTACGGGGACTCCTCCCGTCCCTGCCAGGTTTTTGATCCTTTTTGTAAGTAAAATTGTATTATGAATCCATCCAAATCTCCATTCTGTTTCATTTGGGTTTTTTTTTTGTTTTTTGTTTTGTTTTTTTTTTTTCCTTTAGTTGGTTCGACTAAAATTCTCTAATATAAAACAGATCGTTGGGTGCGTAGATTACAACGATGTTTTTGTTCTTCTTGTTATCGTCCATAGTTTAGGAAGCCCGGCTCTCTGACTGTAATTCTACTCGCTTTTCATCAAACAACTTGAGAATTACCATGACAATAGCCATATTCCTTAATGTAACTTCGGGGCCACTATTGAACTTATAAATAATATCATTTATAACGTGCTCTTTTGTAGTAAAAGCTGGAACGAATTGAAAGAGAAAGTTTTATGTCTTAGGAAGCTTGCCCCGACTGCTTTCCGAAATTCAAAATAAAACAGACTCCTATTAAACGAGCACCTGGTAAACTTAGATAAGAGTGATTGTATTAACCTTCACTTTTGCTCTTTTGGGGTCCGTACACGCAGCTTAGTGGTGAATATGCTGGATTGTCATATCCAGAGAAACGAGTCCGAACACCAGTCGCGTTAACTTTATATACGAGGGTGAGTAACAAAGTAATGCAATTTTGTTTTGGACAGGTATAATTACTAACACAGGAACAAATCCTCTCAAACCCACTTTCATGGGCATTACTTTTTGATTCACCCTCCTATATATATAATTGGTTTAAAAATAACAGGCGACAAACTATCAGTTACCAAACGCCATTAACGCTACCTTACCGTAACTTGTATATACATATTTATCGATTTCTCTCTCTCTCTCTCTCTCTCTCTCTCTCTCTCTCTCTCTCTCTCTCTCTCTCAATCCCCCTCTTTCACTATATATATGCATGTAATTCTGACTGTCTGTCTGTCTGTCTGTCTGTCTCTCTCTCTCTCTCTCTCTCTCTATATATAATATATATATATATATATATATATATGCGTGTGTGTGTGTGTGTGTGTGTGTGTGTGTGTAGTTATGGGTCCAACGGGAGAAAATTAAATATTTTATAAAAAAGGTCCGCAAAATGGATTATGTTTTTAGAAAAAAAATTTTTTTTTGGAAAATGTTTTTTCTTTATCTTACGATATCTTAAAATAATAAGCCATTATGCGGACCTTCTTTTTTATAATATATAATATATATATATATATATATATATATATATAATATATATATATATATTTCCAGCTGAAAAAGGTGTGCTACACATGAAAATTTGAGTAAATGACGTAGATCAGCGGGAATACATTTTTAAAATTGTTCACATTTTATACAACTTTTCTTCCCTTTATTTTAGATGTATCACACACACAACACACACACACACATACACATACACATAATAATGATACGAGTGTATGTGTATGAGTATATATATAGATATATGTATATATATGTGTGTAAGTGTATATATAGATGCGTTTATGTGTATATGTGTGCGTGCTAATTGCATTTCACTTAGCGCTAATACCCTTGGGGAAGTTATGAATCCTGCTCTCCCTCCAGCTATGGATAAATTGTAGGACAGACTGGGCTCTTTAAACTTGGTTAGGCAGCCGGTCTAGGAGAAGGAAAACTCTGAATTTAAACCAGTTGAACTCCGCTTAATAAATTGACCTTGTGTCACATCCTGCTCGTGCGGAGGGTTGGTAAATATATATATATGTGTGTATATATGTATATATATATATGTATATATGTGTGTGTGTCTATATATGTGTGTATATATATATGTGTATATTTATATTTGTATATATGTGTGTGTATATGTATGTATATATATATATAATATATATATGTGTGTGTGCGTGTGCAACTATCTTTATATATATGTGTATATGTGTATAAATATCTCTGTGTGTTCATGTGTTTCTATATGTGTATGTGTATGTGTATATATATAGGTGTGTATATATATATATATATATATGTATACTCTATATACACCTATATGTGTGTGTACATATATACTATAGGTGTTTATATGTAAGCTTATCTTTACCCGTTCTCTTCCTATCTTTTCGAAAGTCTCATTTCATATCTCTTTCTTTTCCGACTCTGAAAGGCCACAATAGTTACACGTCCCTTGTTCTTGTTAACGATATGCAAGGTGATTATCCGCGTAGGGTCAACTATAAATCGCAGCATCTCGAGAAAAGTCCGTGAATTATTCAGTGGCAAGTGAGAGAGGAGAAAAGAAAAATGAAAGGAAGTAGATCAAAAATAGTAAACGATATTGAAAAACGAAGATAAATGCGATTCCTTGTTTGGTTTCTTCAGCAACACCAGGTGGCGTCTGAGGTGGCCAAAGACGTCGTAAACATGACAATATCTCTGGACACATTTCCGCTGGCGGAGGTTTCTTAATTCAAATTTGTACTCGCAGACGATTCCTCGGAAATAAAACAATGCGAATTCGGCTAAAATTATCGAGGACCAAAAATCGCTTTTATTACAGGATAAAGAATTATTAGACTAATTCTTTTTCTTTTCTTTATGATACTGGCGCTTACGATTAAGAATTTTCGAGAGGGAGAATTAAAAAGTGTGAAATTAAATTAGGACAAGTTCCGAAGAGCAATCACTGTCGAATAAGGCTAGAGAGTCTGTTTCATATTAACGGAGAAGTTCTTGCCGATATTATAATAGAGATTCGGTGTCTCTCTGTAACCGAAACTACATTACTGCTTACGTCACAATACGCTCAAGAATTTCATAACTTTATCAATGCGTAATTAATTTATAGTCAAAATCATTAATACATAGAATGAATGTTATTTATTAACGATGTCTATGAAAACCTGAGTTAGATTTGCCTCAAAGCCACCCATGTTATTAGTGCGTTTAAAATCCAGCAATGTGTCTTATACATCCCTAAGAAATAACGGCTTAAATAGTATATGGTGTGGTTAATTTGCATACTGATTTTAATAAAACTAGGTTTAATAAATAATTACTTCGTATTATTGATTTCTAATATCATTGTTTTATTCTCAAATAAATTAAAAGCAATCCAATGTATAATTTCATCTAGAAATCAGTTAAAATAAATTCAAAATACGTATAATCTTTTTATATACGTTCGTATTTACTTTCATTAGTCTTTCTAATTTAATATATTTAATTACATTAAAACTTAGATACTTGGGCCCGACCGTGGGCGCATATTTTTCTAGTTGAAATAATTTTTAGTATTCTAGTTGGAGCTTTCCTTGCGATACTTAGTCTACAAAACCCATGCGAGGTCTACCGGTTTGTTTACTTGTTACGGATTGTTTCCATTTAAATGAATTTTACTTATTAAAAATGATATTGTTGTCTAGGAAGTAGTCTAGCTTGCTAACTATGATAAGAGCATTACATTAATTAAACTTATCTCGGGGCTGAGTGGTTCGGCAACACACACACACACACACACACACACATATATATATATATATATATATATATATATATATGAACAAAAAGTGATAAGAAAAACAGGAATATTTATTTTATGTTATTTATTTTTTAATTGTACTTGACTAGTTTCGACTTTAGGTTATAGTCAGGAAAAAATTCTTGTTTAAGGAACAATTTTCAGAGAGTTTATAAAGTGTTTGACAGGCTATAAAAACAGGGCAGAAAAAATTACTGGTAAAAGTGGCAACTCCATATATTTAAAATCATCACTGGTTAAATTCATTTTAATTTTTTATATGCATAATAATTTTTTTGCAAGTTATATATATATATATATATATAATATATATATATATATATATATATATATATATGCGTGTGTGTGTGTGCGTATGTGTGTGTTTGTATGTCTATGCTGAGGGCATCTGACTCATTCCAATTAGATTTGGAAGTTATTCGTTTCAAATGTGTCTCTATTTGTATATATATATATATATATATATAATATATTATATATATATAGACACCGTATTTCGACATATTATGTCACCTCAGTTTGACTAGGCATCGCATATTACCTCCAACCGGGATTGAAAGCCAACCGATTTATCATCAATAAGTTCTTAACCTCTGAGCCATCAGCACACCTACAAACCAGGGTGAGAATTTAACTGATAAATACATATCAATTTAACTGATAAAACATACATATGTATATATGTAATGGCCGTCAGAGAGTCTTTCATTTAAGTATAATAGGCGGCCGTCAACGAAATCCCATCCAAAGAGTTCAACCTACCAAGGGTGAGGAGCATGATCCAACAAGTTCTGCAATTGCAAAAGTTTGATGGATCATCCTGATATATTATATATATATAATATATATATATATATATATATAATATATATATATAAATGCAATTATAGAATTTGTTGGATCATCCTCCTTTTGGAAGGGAGTGTACAGGTCCGATGCAAATCAGCTTCCATTGCATCCCACGGATGACAGCGCTCGAATATGGCCCGTTAGAGCTGCACATTATCAATTCAACATGCACGAAGGGGTTCCATCCCGTGGTTGTGCAGTTTTGATTTAGTGCAGATGCTCGTATGACTGCAACAGCGAATCTTGGGATATTGCAAGGCAAAATTTAACGGCCAAATACAGTAAGGAACTAGTTGTCAAAAGTGACGTCGTACCTACGTTTTATTATCATTCATTGGAATCGCATCCCTCCTTTAATAACTGAACATTTTGAACGCGCGCAACTTGGGAGCATTTGCGGCATAACAAATGTGACTCTTTTTTATAGCCTGCAAGAAGACCTTGTCTTACCCCCTATAAAACATCTGTGGGACATTCTGGTTGGTTAAGCGAGAACTAACTCCCCCGCATACACGCACTCTCTTCAAACACTTATAATATGCATAGATACCGCAGGCTTAATTTTTCCCTGTATGCAAATCAGATGGAGTCGTAGGAAATGGACTCGTTCACCTGAGTTCAATTTCTGGACGAAGCTGTTTGTATTTCACAACTAATACTCTTGAAAGGTATGAACCCAATTCTCCCTTCTGCTATGGATAAATAGCAGGGAAGACTGGGCTCTTTAACCATGGCTAGGTAACCGGTCTAAGAGAAGGAAAAATCTGAGTTCAAACCAATTAAACTCTGCTTAAGGAATTGACTTGTGTCCCATCCTGCTCGTGCGGAGGAGTTGGTGTATATATATATATATTGAAGGCAATTACAATGCGTATATCGTATAAAATTCGATAATTATACGATATACGCATTGTAATTGCCTTCCAAAAATATAAATAATAATATACTTTACATAACAATGCTTCAAAAGCAAATTATCAAATTCCATTATATATATATATATATATATATATATATATATATATATAATATATGCAAATCAGATAAGTAGAATACCTTCAATGATTATTAAATAATCAATATTCAGAATACCAACGTCATCAGTGATACTTTCAATGATGATTAGAGTCGTAGGAAATGGACTCAGTGATCGAAGTTCAAATCCTGGTCGAGGCTGTTTGCCTTTCACATAGTGCTAATACCCTTTGGAAATGTATGTATCCCACTACTCACCCGACAGCTATGGGTAAATATTAGAGCAAACTGCGTTCTTTAACCTTGACAAGGTAACCAGTCTAACAGAAGGAAACACTGAATTCAAACCTGTTAAACTCTGCTTAAGAAATTGAACAGGGTCGCCAATATAAAGCAAGGAAATAATTTGCCTCCTCTTTATGTTAAACTTACCATCATCATTATCATGTCGCGCTAGTAGCACGGATATCCATGACAATCTCTTGCCAACCTTCTCTATCTCTCATTGCACCTGGGAGATCCTCTGCGCAGCAACCAGCATCCTCGCATAGTTGGTCTATGTAGGTCCTTGGTGGGCGACCCACATTAGCATGTACATGTGCCGGCTTCCCGGGGAGAACGCCACTTATGAGCTCGTTCTTGCTTCTCCAGGAGTGTCCTGCGTGCCTAGCCCGTCTAACTCGGGTGGTTTGTCAGATAGGGGGCAGGTGGCCATACAGCTGCTTCCTTGTGGGGTGCTGCTTCCACGACTTGTTCAAGACTGCACGCAGCATTCTTGTGCGGCTCCCGTCAAGCTTATTCTCAAGGCGCTTCGTTAGGGTCCATGTGGTGCAGCCATAGAGCCATATGACTACAGCATGGAAGAATTGTCGCTTTAGCTTGTCAATGAGATCAGATTTCCATATGACTGATAGTTTGTTTGTGGCCGACCATGCCTTTCCTATCCATGTATTAACATCGCCCTCCGTGAACGAGATATTACTACCTAGGTATGGGAATTGTTCCACCGGTTCAAGAGGCGTACCGTCTAGTGTGGAGATGTTCCTTTCTTTTTGAAACTCACCATATCTACGTACAATAAACCAAATGAATTACTAAAACAGAGAACTGAAATTCTAAACGCATGTAGATACAAAAAATGCATAGCTCCTTAGCCAATTAAATTTAGTTATTTACTCAATCTTTTTATATTAACTTTTAATTTTTAATATGTTATGCTACGTCTTATTCCCTCTAATATATACTGTCAATTATAAAAAGTCGTTTGCACGAACCCCCTTCTGTGAGAATTATCTTGAGGAAACGTTTAGGTGAAACCTTGGTAGGTAGTTGCTGACTCATTCAGGTCCTTATATACAAACACACACACACACACACACATATATATTATATATATATATATATATATATATATATATATATATATATATATATAAACAAAAAAGATATGCCCGGTTTAACAAGTATATTTTCGATCTTTTCAAACTTTCTGCCCAACTTTTTTATATTTGGATGGAATCCGTGGATTAGTCCACTAAAAGTTTCGTCCGCTACTTACTCACACCAATACTAACCTGGAAAAACTGGAACACAAATGCATCACCCCTGACGATGGCATTTCGAAGTGCCGAAAGTACTTGGGACAAAACTTAGTGGATCCCATCAAAATATAAATAAGTTGGCCAGAAAACGTGAAAAGATCGAAAATAAACTAGTTAAACAATTTATTATATATATATATATTATATATATATATATATATATATATATATAGTTGGTTAGTTGGCAGCCTTCCGTCTACAAGAGACGATGGAGTAGTGTCAAAGTTTTTTTTTTCTTTACTTTTTTCTCTTCTTTTTTTCCTCTCTTTGAACTACATAGCCTTGGCAGGTTCATACGGAGGATAAGCTGTTGCCCATGCAGCAAACCCCCTGTCCACACTGCCGCTGTGATCCAAAGGAAAGGTAAGGGACCAATGCGGTTTGGCAAAGGTAGTGTCGCAGTAGTTGATGGGTAGCACTGGATTTCTGCATCACGTCACTTTAGGGACTCCAGCTCCCGATTTGTTTTCGGGGTTTACTCTCCTAGCCTTTCCTTGAAAGGCAGCAGTGGTTTTGTGTCGGACTTTTCCTTGACTTTGATGGGTTAGCCACCTAGGCTAAAGAGTACCTTTTAACCCATTTGGAGGTCCATGCGAGTAGCAAGTACCGTAATCCTATTACTATTGGTATTCCTAATTATCTCCTGTGCACCACTCCGCATTAGCACCAAAACTTTAAAAAGATTTCTTAAATACCAAATAGATGCACTTATGTCCAAATGAGTAATGGTTTTAATCGCTGTCTTTCTTCTACTGTTATCTTAATACTTTTACGTTTCCATCAAAATATAATTAAGTTGGCCAGAAAACTTGATGAAATCGAAAATAAACTAGTTAAACAGGAGACATCTGTTTTGTTTAATTCTATATGTATAAATGAAAAAAATATATATATATATATATATATATATATTATATTTATATTTATATTATATTATAGTGCACTTATGTCCAAATGAGTAATGATTTTAATCGCCGTTTTTCTTCTACTGTTATCTTAATATTTTTACGTTTCTGAGAGAAAATTATTATTTCTCTTTAATATAGGTTGAACATTTTCTTTTCTTTGAACTCGTGTTTAATACGACGCCAATAGTTTTCCAATCATTTTGAATTGTCTGCCACGTATTCTTCCTTCATAAATTGCTATCAAAAATCATCGAGACTCAATATTTAATTAGTTTTCTGTTTGTTTTTTTATTACAATCTAGTTAAAGACGTGTTGAACAACATATGTAATAAAGCGACAATGACTAGACATTTAAAATCACTGTCTCATTGAGTTAAGAAAAATAATAAAATTATGAAAAAGATAGAAAGAAAAACAGAGAGTTAAATCAACATTTTAATACTTTTATACATTGAACTATTTGCAATAGCTTCTTAAATAAACATATCAAACGTTGTAATAATTAGATTATCATACTGTGGGATATCCACAAGTTATGCTTGGCTTAAATAATCTCGTAATTTAGGAGTAGACCTAGTTACAATAATAGGCAGTGCTGTGATTTGATTTGAGCAAACAGATAGATAAGAAAATTCTAAACCCCAGTCAAAGGATTGGCAGCCATTTTTCTTTTCATAACAAAAAGAATAATTTTGCTTTTCTTTCAAGATTCGCAATACAAAAGTTTTTATCAAATGTCTGAGGCATTGCGAGGAAAAGATGCCAAACATGCGCCGTTTCTATGGTAAATATTCTTACATCAAAACGAGCACTTGTTTCCCTGCCTTATTTGCTTTTGCTTTTCGTGCACTGAAAGATAAAATATAATCAGTTGGTAGAAATATGTGTTGTGGTGTTAAGAGGAGATATTAAATAAATTTTGGCACTGATTGAAGGAAAGCATTACAAAGATAAATCGTATATCAAAGGAAATAACTCAAGAGTTTATGGATTAGATAAAAACAACAATATCAAGAAAAATAAACAGAAAAACTTTTTGAAGAAGAAGAAGAAGAAGAAGAAGAAGAAGAAGAAGAAGAAGAAGAAGAAGAAGAAGAAGAAGAAGAAGAAGAAGAAGAAGAAGAATGGAAATGAGTAGAAGAAGAACAAAATTGAAAGAGAAATCAAAGAAGAACAAGAACAAGAACAAGAATGGAAACGAGTAGAAGAAGAACAAAATTGAAAGAGAAATAAGAAGAAGAAGAAGAAGAAGAAGAAGAAGAAGAAGAAGAAGAAGAAGAAGAAGAAGAAGAAGAATGGGAAAGAGTAGAAAAAAGACAGAATAGAAACTGAAATAAAAGAAGAAAAAGTACAATGTAAAATGAAGAAATGAAGGTTGAGTGGGAAGATAAGATGAAGAAAGAGTAGAAGGAGCAGAAAATGGATGCAAAAAATAAAGCTGATGTACGGTAAGAAGAAAAAGGAGGAGGAGAAGGAGGGGGAGGGAAAGTGTAATAAAATAGAAACATTCTAGAATGAAGAAAATATAGATAAAATAGATTGGTTTGAAAGAAAGAAAGAAAGAAAGAAAGAAAGAAAGAAAAGAAGGATAAGATGAAGAAATAGAAGAATAGAAGAAATTACTAGCAGAAGAAGTGCGAGGAGGAAACTGATAGAATTTTCAATCAAAAATGCCAGAAAGGAAGTAAGTAGCTTAAATAACTAGATTAAAAGCAAGAAAGAAAGAAAGAAAGAAAGAAAGAAAGAAAACACAGGACGAAAAGGAAGATGATGAGAATTTATCAACAAGAATAGAAAGAATTACTAGAAGATGATGAAAGAGAAATAAATATTTCAATAAATAGGTTTTAAAAAAGAAATTTAACAAAGGAAAAAAGAAAGAGGCAAAACAATAAAAATTGAGGAAGAGGAACATCAACAATAGAAATAATTACTAGAAGAAGAAAAAGAAGAGAAAGGAGAAACATTGGTTTAATTATTAGGTTTTAAAAAAGACAAAAAGGAAAAAGACAGAAAGGCGATGAATTTTAGGAAGAACATATATTAACAAGAAGAACAACAAAAACAACAACAACTACTACTACTACTACTACTATTATTATTATTGTCACCCCTTTTGAGTTTTTCACATCAGCGTTAGCTAATGGTATTTCGCTGGAGTCTGAGTGACAACAAGTCCCGTCAGGTATCCAGGACTCTTCTGAGTATTCTAGCCGATTGCATCAGTGGAGTAGTCTGGATGGTCTTAATTCTTCCTCTGATTTCCAGATCCTCCAGTCTTTATTCCAAGTTTATTAGGACCGTTCCAAGTGTAGGAACTACAATTGGTATCACTTTCACTCTCATATTCCACAGCTTTTTCAAGCCTCTGGCAAGGTCCAGGTATTTATCCATCTTTTCATTTTCCTTCAACTTCACCCTGTGATCTGCTGGAACCGCAAAGTCCACCAGTTGACACGTTCTCTTATTATTTTTTTTTTTAATCAATACTAGGTCTGGTCTCCTGGCTGAGATATTATTATTATTATCATTATTATTATTATTATTTACTCCTTTTGAGTTTTCACATCAGCATTAGCTGATGGTCTTTCACTGGAGTCTGAGTGACAGCAAATCTCCTCAGGTCTCCAGGACTCTTCTGAGTATTCTGGCAGATTGCAGCAGTGCAGTGTTCTGAATGGTTTCAATCCTTCCTCTGATATCCAAACATAATTTAATTGGTACATTTCATATGTTTACTGAAGTGCAATTGCGAAATAATTCAATAGGTCAAAAGTATAATAATCTGATTAACTCTTTCTCACTCTTTTCTCTTTCTTTCTTTATTTTCATTTTTCATTGTGTTTGATGACAACTGATTAGCCTTATCGCTTCCGCGCGCTCACCCCCTTTCTCTCTCTCTCTCTCTCTCTCCTTCCTTTACGTCCTTTTTTTCTTTTTCTATTATATTTTTTCTGTGTCGCATGTTCCATTGCTCCCCTTTATTTCTTTATTATAAAAAACGTACTGTTCCATTATTTGCTTGAGGTGAAGACATTAATAAGAAATAAGAATTTGGCCGATAAGCAACACAAAAAATCAGGATTTACATTTTTGCATTTCATCTTGGATGATTT
>CM042155.1:40648930-40658930 GCA_023376005.1 Doryteuthis pealeii
TCTTCTATTCTTCATTTCTTTCTTCCTTTCATTCTTTCTTCATTCCTTCCTTTATGTTCATCTATAAGTGTCCCTTCCTGTCATCGGTTCTGCTTTTATTCTTCCTTTCCTTTCTTTCATTTCTTTCTTTCTAAAACTTAACCTTATCATTTTCAGATTCTATATGACTTAACTCCTCTCGGAGCCAACACGTATTATTTATTTATATATTGTAACAACCGGAAGTTGATTGCTAATGGAAGGTTTCAGTAAACAAACAGAGACAACAAAAAACAAAAAAGACAAATCTAGAAAATACATCGTCGAATAGCTTTTTACAATTTCGAAATGGAAAGCAAGCTTATGTATTTGTCTCAAACGATAAATCCTCCGAATAACACGAAAACTGCGCATCATGACATTTTAGAAAAGTTTTAAAATGGCTACCATGTCTTTCTTGTGACATTAAATGAAGCCGTACAAAAATTCTCTTAAATTCTATCGAGCAGAAGATTCCAAATTCAGTAAAACAGAAAGACAAATTTGTGTTAGCATTAAGGATTGCTTTCAGTTATTTAATCATATTCGAGACTCTTAAATTCTGATGATTGTAACCTCACGTGTAGTTAATTCATATAACCTATGACTATATATATATATATATTATATATATATATATATATATATATATATATAATATACAGAGGAAGGGAGAGAAAGAGAAACAGAATGATTCAGAGAGAGGGGGGAAAAAGAAACAGAATGATTCCTTGAGGAGAGAGGGGAGGAGAGAGAGAGAAACAAAATGATTCAGAGGGTGAAGGAGAGAGATAGAGAGAAACAATGATTAAGAGAGAAGGAGAGAGAGAGAGAGAAAGAGAGAGAAACAGAATGATTCAGAGAGAGAGGGCGGGAGAAAGATGGAAATAGAATGATTCAAAGAGAAAGAAACAGGAGAAAACAGTGATATATATATATTATATATATATATATATATATATATATATATATATATATATATATATATATATATAGATAGAGAGAAGAGAGAGAGAGAGAGAGAGAGGAAACAGAAGGTGGTCTTTAACTGTAATTAGACACCTAGTGTAAGAGAGGGAATTCCAACCTTTTACACCACTAAAGAAATTGACTTTAATTCATATCCTGCTCGTGCAAAGCGTATGTCTCTCTCTCTCTCTCTCTCTCTCTCTCTCTCTCTCTCTCTCTCTCTCTCTCTCTCTCTCTCTATATATATGTATATATATATATATATATATATATGAATCAAATTATCGAGGACATGAACTCAACGGCGCCTAGGAGTTACCAAGCGCCGTTGACTGCATGTCTACACTGGCTTAATATAGATATATATGCTCAACTAATGATATTGAAACACTCTTTTATTTATGAATATAGCATATATATATATATATATATATATATATATGTGTGTGTGTGTTGTATGTTGTGTTGAGTGTGTGTGTGTGTGTGTGTGTGTTTGTGTGTGTGTGTGTGTGTGTGTGGAGTAAAGAAGACAAACGCGGGATATTGTACGGAATGTAAGTTTATTACTGTTGGTGATTTCCACGCTATAAAGTTTCGTTCTATCAAACCTTCTTCCAGACAAGACCTGGGTTCTTGCATTTAAGGATTCAGTTCTCTTACTAACGAGTGTCTTTCTGTCGTGATTGAGAGGGGGTGGTCATATATATATATATATATATATATATATATATATATATATATATATATATACATTATATATAAACATATATATACAAATATATATAATATATACATAAATATATATATATCATGTGTATGATATATGTATAATTTACCCCTCCGCACGAGCAAGATGCCACACAAGGTCAATTTCTGAAGCGGAGTTTAACAGGTTTGAATTCAGAGTTTTCCTTCTCTTATACTGTTTACCTAGCCATGGTTAAAGAGTCCAGTCTGACCTGCTATTTACCAATAGCTGGAGGGAGATTTGGATCCATACCTTTCCCAAGGATGTGAAATGCAAACAGCTTCGTCCAGGAATTGAACTCAGGTCGACGAGTCCATTTCCTATGACTAACCATTAGAAAACGCGCCTATCCATCTATCCATCTATATCTATACATACACACACACCACACACACACACATATATATATATATATATATATATATATATAGATATAGATAGATAGATAGATAGAGATGCATAGATAGATAGATATGTGTATGTATAGATATATATATATATATATTTATATACATATATATATTATATATAGAGAGAGAGAGAGAGAGAGAGAAGAGAGAGAGAGGGGGGGAGAGAGAATACAACTGATACAAGAGACTCTTTGATATAAGTGTAAAATGAGAGAAGGAAGGCCGGCACCTAATTAGCGAGAAATTAGATGCCTGCAAGGGTAAAACGCCATTTCTTTAAGCCAACAGAAATTACAACGATGTTATGCTGCAAAAATAACAAGAGACATATCATTAGGATGCATGTTTCCATCTTCATATTCTTTTTTAACTTAGCTGTCGACTCATTACGCGCATTCATCGGTTTCGCAGAGAGCATTAGGCTGTTCTTGATCAGCGTATCTGATCCATATCAAACCTCAAAGGCAAAGGGAGGGAGTGAAATGGTTAAATTGTCGTCACTTCAACAATACTCTAATCGCCGTATCAGGCTAACATACGAATAATCTTCGTTTCGTCTTTTCTAATCAGGAATATACGGGGAAAAGGTACACAATGATTGATTTCCCAATATATCTATTTTTATAGACATACACATATCTATATTTCTATATCGAACTCTCTCTCTTCTCTCTCTCTCTCTCTCTCTCTCTCTCTCTCTCTTCTCTCTCTCTCTCTCAATATATATATATATATATATATATATATATATATATATGTATTATATAAGCACACATATACATACATAGAGAATATTTATATATTATATTTATATATATATATATATACAATATCTTACCACTTTTTTGTCATACTATATATATATATCTATATATTATATTATATATATATATATATATATATATATATATATATATATATATATGATTGAAAATAGAGGAAATGCGGATAAAACACATAAAACAACTTAATTCAAATGATATTTCGCCTCGGTATGTTACGAAACTTTGTCAAATTTATTTTATAAATTTGACAAAGCTTCATAACATACCGAGGCGAAATATATGTTAAACTCAGTTGTTTTGTGTTTTATCCACATTTCCTTTATTTTCAATTATTTCTTCTTCAGAGAAAACTCGACTACATTCTGTTAACACAAAACCAATATCTCGATTCCTAATCATATCATTTTAAGTATCTGCGTACGGACAAGTGTCTATGAATAAATTATTTTGATACAACTTATATTTTGCAGTTCCAAATGCCGTCGAATTGTATAGTGGACAAGGGTCTATAGGTTAGCCGTTAAACTTTAATACGGTGATTAAGCCAATGTTATCAATCCATACTTGCAAGATATGCCAGTGTAGTATTTATAAAAGCGTCAAACTATCGCACATTAGAAACTCAAGCAGTCCAATCAAGACTCAAGGAATGGGCATCACCTAATACAGCTAGATGAACTATTCTTGAGTTCCATAAGTAACCAGATGTTGTTGGGCACTAGTTCAGTTGCATTTTTGCCAGTTGCTGTTTCCAAACCAACTGTACTANATCACATCTGGTCGGAATTTACTCAATTCGCTACTCCTCATATATATATATATATATATATATATATATATATATACATATTACGTTGCAGACTCATGTTACATTACACACACCACACGCACACACACACACACCACCATAATATACATTTAATATATTATATATATATATATAAATATATATATTATATACAAATAAAAATAAATATGCTCGACGGAGTGGCCCATTGTCGGCATCAGCCAAACAGACGAGGGAGTCTATCCCCTTTTCCACTAGTGCTAGACAGGGAGATTGTCCTTTTGTCGTCTGAGATGGGCGCGCCACACCTACCATAAGTACCGCAAACAGATCCCTGTGCTACCATGCTCTGAGTTAGATATATATATATATATAATAATAATATATATATATCAACAAACTCATATACACAAAAAATATATATCTACATAACACACATATTTATATACATCTATATATATACTCATATAAATTCAGCACATACACAATATATTTGCATATACATAAAATCCCACCCATATAAACACCAGCACACCTATAATATATATATATAATATATATATATCGTATATATATATAGAGAGAGAGAGAGAGAGAGAGAGAGAGAGAGGAGAAAGAGAGAGAGAGAGAGTCGTAAATACATTAATTTAACCAACTGTGATATTACTACAATATTAAAACAAAAGCTCTTCTTTTGAGATATCTCGTATTTTGTTGAAATATTATTGGATATTTTACAACATTTCAATTAATTCTGAATTTGGATTAATTTATTTTATATATATTAACCACATTCTTTATGGTTCCAATTTATTTTGCCATCGGCGTATTATTTTCAACTTCGTTTGGTTTACAAACCACAAAATTCATGTTGTTTTTATTTTTTTTAAGAATTAATTTAATTTACTTCAAGAATAACGTAGATTTTACTTTCAAATTTTTTCAATGATTATTCTTATGTCGTTTATTAAGTATTTTTTAACATTTTTCATTATCTTAAGAAGGTTTTTTTTGTATGCGGTCGTTTGTAACGAATGCTGGCGTTAAAAAACAAATAATTTTCGAATACTCTCATAAAGTCCCGGCATTTAAAAAATAATGAACGCTGGTAGTGATAACCAAACAATTTAAATTAATTTTATTTTTGTTTCATTTGTTTATGTTAATTAATCATGTAATATATCTATACTACAAGAACCTGATGGATATACCACAGTATTTATAATTTATTACAAACGTGTGATAGGTTTACTTAGAGCACTGCTATTATGTAAAAAATAATAATTCTGATTCAACTCCTCGCTCTCTCTCTTCTCTCTCTCTCTCTCTCTCTCTTCTCTCTCTCTCTCTTCTCTCTTCTCTTCCTTTGTTTTATCTTTCATTTTTGCTTGATTAAAAACAAATTAGCGTATTCGCTTCCGCGTTGCTCAATCCCTCCCTCTATCCTTTCCGTACTCTTTCTTACATTCTGATTATATTTTTACTATGTAGCATGTCCCTTTTCTCCCTTTCTTTCGTTATAATAAAAAAAACGAAATGGTCCAATTTATTTAGGCTGGGGTGATGACATTTCATGAGAAATAAGAATTCAGCGATTAAGCGACTTCCAGATAATCAGGATTATATTATTGCATGCATCTTGGATAATTTGGACGGTCTCATTTTAAACTAAAAGGGTGTTAAGGTAATAGCGGTCGGAGGATTTAAGAAACAAGTGTATTAATATTAAAGATGTTAAATTTAATTTATTGATATACTTATTAAATCCTTTATGTTTCCGATATAATTTTATATCAAATAACTTTAATAGACTTTTATTTTTTGTTAACAAAACAAAACTGGTGCATATGATTTCATTTTATCACATGAATATAATTTATACTTATAATGCTTACTTTATTCGGAGGCGCGTTTGGTGTGATGGTTTTAGACTCGTATGAAATGGACTTCGTCGACGCGAGTTCAAATTCTGGACGAGGTCTGTTGTGCATTTCCCCAAATAGCGCTAATATCATTTGAAAGCATGCTCCAATTATTCTCTCTCCCAACTATGGGTGAAATAGTAGGGCAGACTGCGGTTTTTTAACATTGGCTAGGTAACCTGTCTAGGAGAAGGTAATCTCTGGATTCATACCTGTTTAAAGATTTATTTGTTATCTTAAAGAATTTTCTAATTATAGTTGATTTAAAATTTAGGCGTCTGTTTACGTATTTGTTGAAATTAAACTCTAATATATATTATATATTATATAGTCAATGAAAAATGTCAAAACAAATAAAGTTTATTTGCTTTATTTTATTCATTTCGGAACGGTATTACAACCAGCGGTTTCTTGCTGAAAACATATATATATATATATATATTATATATATATTATATATATAATATATATATATATATATATGTATAAAGTGAGGACATTGCGAAATATTTATTAGAAATTGGTTAGGCCAACATTATACACAGACCACATTACCACACACAACACACTCATATATGTGTGATATGTGTGTGAGTAGTGTGTGTACTATATATAATTAAAATATTTTGATTAATTCATTACAATTAATCCCTGATGATTTGGTTTTGGTGAAAATTTGGTAGGGTTATTTCTATATTACACACTTATACTATATAATACACATATATGTGCGTAGTGTAGTTCGTATTAAATTTATACATATATAGTGTGTATATTATATATAAGTGTAATTTGTATATGCTATATATATATTATATATATATATATAATTAATTATGGATATTATTATCTCGTTACTATTAGTTTCATCTTACGAATCTCAGACGAGAGTCAAATGGTTGAGATTGTTACAAATTTAACGCTATAAATTTCCATGTAAAATCTCAACATTTGACTCTCGTCTGAGATTACGTAAAGATGAACTAATAGTAACGAGATAAAATATCAATAATATAATACTATATATATATATTATATATATATAAGCTATACATACACTTATATATATACACACTATATATGTATATATTATACGAACTTACACATACGCACATATATGTGTATATATATAGTATAAGGTGTATATAGAAATAACCTACCAAAATTTCCAAAACAAATCACAGGATTAATTGTAATAATTAATCAAAATATTAATTATATATATACACACACTACTCACACACATTATCACACATTATATGAGTTGTGTGTGTGTGTATGTGTCTGTGTATAATGTGCCTAACCAATTTCTAATATATTTCGCAATGTCCTCACTTTATACATAATATATATATATAGTATATATATATATATAATTATATATATATGATATATATATTAATGTTTCAGCAAGAAACCGCTGGTTGTATACCGTTCGAAATGAATAAATAAAAAGCAAAAACTTTTATTGTTTTGATTTTCATTGAAACTATATATTATATTATATATTAGAGTAATTCAACAAATACGTAAACAGACGCCTAAATTTTAAATCAACTATAATTAGAAATCTTTAGAATAACAAATAAATCTTTAACAGGTATGAATCCAGAGATTACTTCTCCTAGACAGGTACCTAGCAATGTTAAAAACCCAGTCTTGCCCTACTATTTACCATAGTTGGAGAGAGAATAATTGATGCATGCCTTTCACAATGATATTAGCGAATATAGGCAACAGATCGTCCAGAATTGAACTCGCGTCGACGAGTCCATTTCATACGAGTCTAACCATCACACCACGCGCCTCCGATAAGTAAGCATTATAAGTATAAATTATATTCATGTGATAAAATGAAATCCATATGCACAGTTTTGTTTTGTTAACAAAATAAAGTCCTATTAAAGTTATTTGATATAAATTATATCGGAAACATAAAGAAGATTTAATAAGATATATCACATAATTAATTAACATCTTTTATATTAATACACTTTTCTTAATCCTCCGACCGCTATTACCTTAACACCTCTTAGTTAAAATGAGACCGTCCAAATTATCCAATGATGACATGCAATAATATAAATCCTGATTATCTGGAGTCGCTTAATCGCGAATTCTTATTTCTCATGAATGTCATCACCCCAGCTAAATAATGGACCATTTCGTTTTTATTATAACGAAAGAAAAGGGAGAAAAGGACATGCTACATAGTAAAATATAATAAGAATGTAAGAAAGAGTAGCGGAAAGATAGAGGAGAGGATGAGCACGCGGAAGCGAATACGCTAATTTGTTTTAATCAAGCAAAATGAAAGATAAAACAAAGGAAGAGAGAGAGAGGAGAGAGGAGAGAGAAGAGAGAGAGAGAGAGAGAGAGAGAGAGAGAGAGAGAGAGAGAGTTGAATCAGAATTATTATTTTTTACATAATAGCAGTAGCTCTTAAGTAAACCTATCACACGTTGTAATAAATTATAATACTGTGGTATATCCACAGGTTCTGTTAGTATAGATATATTACATGATTAATTAACATAAAAACAAATGAAACAAAAATAAAAATTAAATTTAAATTGTTTTGGTATTCATACCAGCGTTCATTATTTTTAAATGCCGGACTTTATGAGAGTATTCGAAAATTATTTGTTTTTAAACCCAGCATTCGTTACAAACGACCCATACAAAAAAAACCTTCTTAAGATTGAAAAATGTTAAAAAATACTTAATAAACGACATAAGAAAAATCATTGAAAAAATTTGAAGTAAAATCTACGTTAATTCTTGAAGTAAAATTTAAATTAATTCTTAAAAAAAAAAACAACATGAATTTTGTGGTTTGTAAACCAAACGAAGTTGAAGAAATATACCCGAGGCAAAATAAATTGGAACCATAGAATGTAGGTATAATATATAAAATAATTATCCCAAATTAGAATTAATTGAAATGTTGTAAATATCCAATAATATTTCAACAAAATACGAGATATCTTCAAAAGAAGAGCTTATGTTTAATATTGTAGTAATATCACAGTTGGTTAAATTATGTATTAACGACTCTCTCTCTCTCTCTTTCTCTTCTCTCTCTCTCTCTTCTCTCTATCTCTCTCTCTATATATATATATATATATATATATATATATATATATATATATATAGGTGTGCGTGGTTTATATGGGTGGGAGTTTATGTATATGCAAATATATGTGTATGTGCTTAGAATTTATATGAGTATATATATAGATGTATATAAATATGTGTGTATGTAGATATATATATTTTTGTGTATATGAGTTTGTGATATATATATATATATATATATATATATATATATCAACTCAGAGCATGAGTAGCACAGGGATCTGTGCGGTACTTATGGTAGGTGTGGCGCGCCATCTCAGACGCAAAGACAATCTCCCTGGTCTAGCACTAGTGAAAAGGGATAGACTCCCTCGCTGTTTGGCTGATGCCACAATGGGCCACTCCGTCGACATAATTTATTTTATTTGTATATATATATATATATATATATATATATATATATATATATATATATATGTGTGTGTGTGTGTGTGCGTGTGTGTGTGTAATGTACATGAGTCTGCATACGATAAAATATGTATATAATATATATATATATATATATATATATATATATTGAGGAGTAGCGGATTGAGTAAATCCGACAAGATGTGATTGAAAATAAAGGAAATGTGGATAAAACACAAAACAACTGAGTTTAAATATATTTCGCCCGGTATGTTATGAAGCTTTGTCAAATTTATAAAATAAATTTGACAAAGTTTCGTAACATACCGAGGCGAAATATCATTTGAATTAAGTTGTTTTATGTGTTTTATCCGCATTTCCTCTATTTTCAATCATTATATATATATATATATATATATATATATATATATATATATATATATATAGATATATAGATATTATATATATAGTATGAACAAAAAGTGGTAAGATATTGTATATATATATATATATATATATATATATATATAAATATTCTCTATGTATGTATATGTGTGCTTATATATATACATAATATATATATATATATATATATATATATATATTGAGAGAGAGAGAGAGAAGAGAGAGAGAGAGAGAGAGAGAGAGAGAGAGAGAGAGAGGAGAGTTCGATATAGAAATATAGATATGTGTTATGTCTATAAAAATAGATATATTGGAAATCAATCATGTGTGACCTTTTCCCGTATATTCCTGATTAGAAAAGACGAAACGAAGATTATTCGTATGTTAGCCTGATACGGCGATTAGAGTTTGTTGAAGTGACGACAATTTAACCATTTCACTCCCTCCCTTTGCCTTTGAGGTTTGATATG
>CM042155.1:40661430-40683930 GCA_023376005.1 Doryteuthis pealeii
AAGGAAAGGAAGAATAAAAGCAGAACCGATGACAGGAAAGGACACTTATAGATGAACATAAAGGAAGGAATGAAGAAGAATGAAAGGAAGAAAGAAATGAAGAATAGAAGAAAGAAGGCAGAAGAGCGGAGAGTAAGGAACAAGTATAGATGAAATTAAACGGAGAAAAGAAGAATTAATGGAAGAAAGAAAGAATGAAAAGAAGGAAGAAGGAAAGCAGAAGGGAGAGAGGAAGGACAAGTATAATTAGCTTAAATGAAGGAAGAATGAAAAAAGAATGAATGAAAGGAAGAAAGAAAAAAAAAAGAATAGAGGAGAAGGACAAATATGGATGAAAGGAATAAAGAAAGAGAGAAAGTAAAGGAAAAGTAAAGATGGACTGAAGGAAAATAATGAAGGGAAGGAAGAGAGAAGAAAGAAAGCAGAAAAAGATGAGAAGTGGGAAAAAATATGACTGAACTTAAAAGAAGAAAGAAAGAAACGAAGGAAGGAATGAAGGCAGAAAGAAAGAAAAGAAAAGGAAGGAAGTAAGAAACAAAGGAAGAAGAATGAAAGAAAGAAGAAGAGAGACAGGAAGGGACAAATATTGATGAACTTAAAAGAAGAATAAAGGGAAGGAATGGAATGAATGAAGAATTAAATAAAGAAAGGAAGAATGAATGAAAGAAAGAAGAAAGAAAGAAGCAAGAAAGAAAGAAAGAAAAGGAAGAATGAAAGAAAGGAAGAAATGAAGGAAGGAATGGAGGAAGAAAGAAAAAAAAAGAATGAAAGAAAGAAGTCGGAGAGAGACAGGAAGGGAAAATATAGATGAACTTAAAAGAAGAAAGAAGAAATGAAGGGAAAAAAAGAATTACAGAGTGGAAGGAAAAATGAAATAAAGAAAGCAGAAGAGATGAAAGAAAGGGAAAGAAAAAAGAAAGAACGAATTAAATGAAGAAAGAAGGACTCGAGGGGACATGTGTAAGATAAATTTAAAGGAAAGAAATGAAACAAGAACGAAAAAAGACATGGAAAGAGAGGAAATGAATGAAGAAAAGAAGGAAGAAAGAGAGAATGAAAACATAAGAGATAACAGCAAGGAACGTGTATATATGAAATTGGAAAATAAAGAAAGAAAGAAAGAACGAAAGAAAGAAGAAAATAAAGAAAGGAAATAGTAACATTTAACGTAAAAGAAACAAGGAGAAAAACACAGGAAAGAACCAGAAGTGATTAACTGAAATACAGAAAGAAAAAAAAAGAAAAAAAAAGAGAAGGTCAGGGAGGAGCAAGTAATATTAATTGAAAGAAAGAAAAAAAGAAAAGAGACAGAAAAGAACCAATATAGATAAAGAGAAAATGAAAGAAGGAAAACAGAAAAGACATCCAGTATATATTAATTTAAAGAAAGAAAGAAAGAAAAGAATAATTTACTTATCATAAAAATCTAAAAAAGAAAGACGTATTCTTTTCTAGCAGATCTTTTACAAGCGTTAAATATAAAAGAGAAAAAAAACGTAGAAGTTAGTAAGGAACAGAAGAGAAAGGCTGAGAATGAAGAGTGAAGCTACCAAAATAAGTTGAGTAGATTGACATATAGATAAATACATATATAGATACGAATAGGCGAGAGAGAAAGAGTGATATAGAGAATCGGGGCTGAATGGTTTTCAATACAGGGGAAAATGCACATCATATATATATATATATATATATATATATATATATATATATATATATATATAATATGACATTTCATGTAAATACATGTATAAACATCTCACGTATATATATATATATATATATATATATATATATATACAAACATCTCATGTATGTATGTATATATATACATATACATATATAATATATACATCTCATATATATATATATACATATATATATACATCTCATGTATATATATAATATAACTCATGTATGTGGTGTATATATATACTCATCTCATGTATGTATACATATGTATTAAGGTATATATATATAATATAGATTTATATATGAAACAGATGAATTATATATACTCATCAGATATACTGACAAAAGGATACGGCGACTCCATAACAATATTATATAATATATATATATATATATATATATATATATTATAATATATATATAGGGGTTTTAAATCAAGATCATTCTAAGGTTTTAACAATATGTGTAAAAACACGTAGAGAAAGAGAATGTATGTCCGTTTAAAAGTGCGAGACAGCCGGAGTGTTTCAGAGGATATCAGCGAGAGAATACGCACTTAGCACATGTAAATCCAGCCATTTTATTCAAATGGAACAATTACAGATTCTGCATTTAATGCTGCCGCGTAGATTTAATGCAACAATGGACGGTTCATTCCGGTGTTGACGAGGGCCAGGCGATTCTCTTCTCTCTCTCGCAGCAGATAATAAAGCGCCGGCTTTTAGGAGGAGTTTTACGGACTCAACCTATACGAATGCAATTTGCAAACTGAAAGAAAAAAAGAGAATTCTTTCTATTCTAAAAAAAGTCGATTCTGTCATAAATTTAGGTGATGCCTACTATTATATACCAAAAGAAAATAGGACAATGACGCTTTAGTTGAATAGTACTATTTTACTGGAAAGTAACCAACGCGAAAGCATATCATACAAATAGCATATAATAGGGACTAATGACACAACAGAGAGGGGACAGTCATCCACAACATGCCATTAATATATATATATATATATATATATATATATATATTATTATATATATATGCATAAAATCACACACACGCACACAATATATTATATACAACATTAATCACACACACACACACATAATAATATATATATATATATAATATATATATATACAACATAGAATTACACAATATATGTATATACATGAAACATAAAATCACACCATATATGTGTATATATATATGTACAACATAAAATGACACAAACACACACACATATTTATATGTATATATATATGTATATATATATACACAGCATAAAATCATACATGTGTATATATATATACAACATCAAATCACACAAATGTGTGATATATATATATTATATAACATAAAATCACACATATTCGTATATATAATTATATACAACATAAAATCATATATATTGGTATATATAGATATATACAACCACACACACACACACACACACACACACACACATAAACATACATATATATATATATATATATTATATATATATATATAACAAAATCACATATGTGTAATATATAAATATATAACATGCAATTATATATATATATACAACATAAAATTATATATATATATATATATATATATATATATATATATATATATATATATATATAACATAAAACCATACATAAGAAAAACCCACCACAGAAAGAAAATACAAAGAAGCACTCACAAACACGGAAAAAAAAATCTTAATGAGACTTAAACACTATTAAACAAACACCCCGAAGAATTTTGAAGAATAGGTATTACCAAACATACTACACAAGTGAACAGCTCCCTTCCAGGTCTCGTTGCTTTTAGAAATCTTCTGACGAATGGATTTTTCATCCCGAAATATTAAGAGAATAAATAAAATTTATAGGAACAACATCATAGTTAAGTCGTTTTTATTTACACTTGCATTGCATAGACCGTCAAAACCTACCGCCAAACTAGTATGAACACAAAGCTTTCAAGCCAATTATAATATATATATATATATATATAAATTATATATATATATATATATATAATATATATATTATATATATATAATATATATATATATATATATATATATATTATGCGTGATATCCAATATAATAAATGACAATGGAATGTGAAAAGTATTAGCATATGAAGATGATCAATGCTAAAATAGCCAAAACAGGTTTATAATCAAAGAGTTAAATATGATGATTTAATATCCCGTAACTACAGTTGCAATCATCAGACGGTCAAAATGTTAAGATTAAAAAAAAAACGGGGCTTGTTTAGCGTTTATATAACGCGATGGAATATTATAACGCTAAAACTTATATTTAAAAATAAACATGCTTAAGTCTTAATGCATTGCAGTGTCCAGATTAATGTTTTATAGATAAATAGAAGGCGAAAAATAAGGGATTAAATAGCGTCGGTGGTAAAATGACATAATATAAAATGTGTTCAAATATCTACATTTGGAAACGAGTTGACTTCTCTTGCTTTCAATAAATTCGCATTCGTATTTTGTAGAATACACAATTTTTCTCATGGCATATTCATAGTTTAACTTTTGAATGGAAATGACAACAACCTGAACGATAGATGCAAACTGTTTCGATAAAACAAAATGCCCTTTAAGTTTGGCAATTGTTTAAACAATAACATCGTCTATTAAGGCCACCATCAAGGAAAGTGAAATAACAATGATTGAAAAATACATACATTATGCCACTGAAAAAATTGTAAAAACAACAATTTAAGTTTCAACAACAGAAATATGCAAACAGTATCACCTTATCCAAATATATATGGTACATAAAGATACAACGGGCAAAACACCTACGATCAAATGGAAATTATCAAAAAGGCTTTGAAAGGTGGCCAGCAACAACTCTGGACTTTGCATTGAAGAAAAAATTGTGTAATCTACAAAATACGAATGCACATTTATTGAACTCGTTTTCAAATGTAACATTTAAACAAATTTTTATTATGTTATTTACCACCCGACCCTAATTAATCCCTTATTTTTCGTCCTCTAATTATTATTTATTTATATTTCCTTTAAAAATTTAAAAAAAATTCATCTGGACACCGCGTGTTTTAAGGACCAGTTATTTTAATAAATATATAAGTTTAACGCTATAACATTCCATCGCGTGAACACGGTTCACATTATATAAACGCTAAACAAGCCACCGTTTTTCAAAAAATCTTATTTTACCGTCTGATGATGGCAAGTACGCATGAAACTGTAGTTACGGGATATTAATATCCATAATATTTAATCTCTGAATAATATATAATATTATTATATATTATATATATATAATGTGTGTGTGTGTGTGTGTGTGTTGTGTGTGTGTGGTAGCATAGACATGAATCAACAGCGCTGCTAACGTGTAGTTTTGCCTATAAGATTTAAAAAATCTGTCACTTACTAAACAGTGTTTAGTCCATGTCCATGATAAACCTAACAGTTATAATGCTCTATCAATGATATTGAGCACTCTTAACTTATAAATATCTATTATCACACTAAATCTGAGTTAATCAATGATGTTTTATCTAAAAGGCCTTTTTCCTATTTAGTTTAATGACATTCTAACAATAATCAACGCGCCTACTTGTGATATAAAAGACATTCTTTTGTATTCCGTAATGGTACATTAAGGAACACAAAAAGAATGTCTTTATATTAAAGGTAGGCGCGTTGATTAATTGTAACAATGTCATTAAACTAAATAGGAAAAAGGCCTTTAGCAAACAATCATTGATTAACCCAGATTTAGTTGTGAAATAGTATATTATCATCTTGCAATACTCTCTGGTTAAAATAAGACCGTCCAAATCATCCAAGATGAAATGCAAAATGTAAATCCTGATTTTTTGTGTTGCTTATCGGCCAAATTCTTATTTCTTATTAATGTCTTCACCTCAAGCAAATAATGGAACAGTACGTTTTTATAATAAAGAAATAAAGGGGAGCAATGAACATGCGACACAGAAAAAAATATAATAAAAAGAAAAAAAAGAAGTAAAGGAAAAGAGAGAGAGAGAGAGGATAGAGAGAGAGAAGAGAGAGAGAGAGAGAGAGAAGAGACGAGAGAGAGAAAGAGAGAGAGAGAAAGGGGTGAGCGCGCGAACGATAAGGCTAATCATGTCATCAAACACAATGAAAAATGAAAATAAAGAAAGAAAGAGAAAAGAGTGAGAAAGAGTTATTATACTTTTGACCTATTGAATTATTTCGCAATTGACTTAAGTAAACATACGAATGTTTACCAATTAAATTATGATACAGTTCTAATTTTGTACCATATGACCTTTAGCACCCTTTTTGCTTGCTGGTTCATAAGTAAATTTTTTCATTTACAAATCAACATACGGTAGTTTGTTAACAGACGATTTTAAGAGTTCTTTTAAATTATAAAAACTAACCCTAACCCCTAACCCTAACAAACAACCGAATGTTGACGGTGTAAATGAAACAAATACTTACGAGATCAGTAAAGAAAAAGGGGTGCCTAAAGGTCATATGGTCCCTAATTTTTACTCCGTTGGGAATTGTTTTAAGCATTTATTCTATATGCGGAAACGATATTCAATCAACTACGAGGGCACACGTTTGAATCTTATCCTTACTAGTGTGTAGAAGTACACAATTATGATAGTACTGTGTACGTTACGTATCCTTCGTGGTAACATGTTTAAAGTACAATATGTCATTGCGTAAAAAAGCAAGTAACCAACCAACCAAAAACCTTCACTGAGAAAGAGAGGGGATTTTCCAATCTATGTTGATCAATTTACTTTTGTTTGTGCCAGAGGAAAAGCTTTTCCTTTATCATGAAAGGGAAAATAACAAACAAAGAAATAATTACAGTTACAAAGATCTGAGAACGAAACGCATAAAATTCTCGGGGACTTTGAAATAAAAACGGATCACCTTAATCCCCAGCAAGAAGACCAGACCTAGTGCTGATAAACAAAAAAGAAAGAAACTTGTCAACTGGTGGATTTGCAGTGCCAGCAGATCACAGGGTGAAGCTTAAAGGAAAATAAAAAATGGACAAATATCTGGACCTTGCCAGAGAACTAAAAAAAGTTATGGAATATGAAAGAGAAAGTGATACCAATTGTGGCTGGTGCACTTGGAACATCCCAAAGATTAGAAAAGGGTTGGAAAGTTTGGATATCAGAGGAAGGATTGAAACCATTCAGAACCACTGCACTGCTGCAATCTGCCAGAATACTCAGAAGAGTCCTGGAGACCTGAGGAATTTGCTGTCACTCAGACTCCAGTGAAAAGACCATCAGCTAATGCTGATGTGAAAACTCAAAAAGGAGTAAATAATAATAATAATAATGATAATAATAATAATATCCCAGCCAGGAGACCAACCTAGTATTGATTTAAAAATAAAATAATAACGAGAACGTTCAACTGGTGGACTTTGCGGTTCAGCAGATCACAGTGAAGTTGAAGAAAATGAAAAGATGGATAAAATACCTGGACCTGCCAAGGCTTGAAAAAGCTGGGAATATGAGAGTGAAATGAATACCAATTGTAGTTCCTACACTTGGAACGTCCTAATAAACTTGGAATTAAAGACTGGAGGATCTGGAAATCAGAGGAAGAATTAAGACCATCCAGACTACTCCACTGATGCAATCGGCTAGAATACTCAGAAAGTCCTGGATACCTGACGCGGACTTGTTGTCACTCAGACTCCAGCGAAATACCATTAGCTAACTCTGATGTGAAAACTCAAAAGGGGTTGAAAATGATTATAGTAATAATAATAATAATAATAGTAGTTAGTAGTTGTTGTTAGTGTTTTTGTTTCTTCTTGTTAATATATGTTCTCCTGAAATTCATCGCCTTTCTGTCTTTTTCTTTTTGTCTTTTTAAAACCTAATAATTAAACCAATGTTTCTCCTTTCTCTTCTTTTCTTCTTCTAGTAAATTCTTTCTATTGTTGATGTTCCTCTTCTCAATTTTTATTGTTTTTTCCTCTTCCTTTTTTCCTTTTTAAAATTTCTTTTTTAAACCTATTTATTGAAATATTATTTTCCCTTTCATCATCTTCTAGTAATTCTTTCTATTCTTGTTGATAAATTCTCATCATCTTCCTTTTCGTCCTGTGTTCTCTTTCTTTCTTCTTTCTTTCTTTCTTTCTTTCTTTCTTTCAATCTAGTTATTTAAGCTACTTACTTCCTTTCTGGCATTTTTGATTGAAAATTCTATCAGTTTCCTCCTCGCACTTCTCTGCTAGTAATTTTCTATTCTTTTATTTCTTCATCTTATCCTTTCTTTCTTTCTTCTTTCTTTCTTTCTTTCTTTCTTTCTTTCTTTCTTTCTTTCTTTCAAACCAATCTATTTTATCTATATTTTCTTCATTCTAGAATGTTCTATTTATTACACTTTCCCTCCCCCTCCTCTCCTCCTCCTTTTTTCTTACCGTACATCAGCTTTATTTCTGCATCCATTTTCTGCTCCTTTACTCTTTCTTCATCTTATTCTTCCCACTCAACCTTCATATTTCTTCATTTTACATTGTACTTTTTCTTCTTTTATTCAGTTTCTATTCTGTCTTTTTCTACTCTTTCCCATTCTTCTTCTTCTCTTCTTCTTCTTCTTTCTTCTTCTTCTTCTTCTCTTCTTGATTTCTCTTTCAATTTTGTTCTTCTACTACGTTTCCCATTCTTGTTTCTTGTTCTTGTTCTTCTTGATTCTCTTTCAATTTGTTCTTCTTCTACTCATTTCCATTCTTCTTCTTCTTCTTCTTCTTCTTCTTCTTCTTCTTCTTCTTCTTCTTCTTCTTCTTCTCTTCTTCTTCTTCTTCTTCAAAAAGTTTTTCTGTTTATTTTTCTTGATATTGTTGTTTTTATCTAATCCATAAACTCTTGAGTTATTTTCCTTGATATACGATTTATCTTTGTAAATTGCTTTTCCTTCAATCAGTGCCAAAATTTATTTAATATCCTCTTCTTAACACCACAACACATATTTCTTACCAACTGCATTATATTTTATCTTCAGCTGCCACGAAAAGCAAAAAGCAAATAAGGCAGGGAAACAAGTGCTCGTTTGATTGTTAAGAATATATTACCCATAAGAAACGGCCGCATGTTTGGCATCTTTTCCTCGCAATGCCTCAGGACCATTTGCATAAAAACTTTTGTTATGCCGAATCTTGAAAGAAAAGCAAAATTATTCTTTTTGTTATGAAAAGAAAAATGGCTGCCCAATCCTTTGGACTGGATTTAGAAATTTTCTTATCATCTGCTCCTTGCTCAAATCATAATCACAGCACTGCCCTATTTAATTGTAACTAGGTCTACTCTAAATTACGAGATTACTTTAAGCCTAGCATAACTTGCTGGATATTCCCACAGTATGATAAATCTAATTATTACAAACGACCATTATTATGTTTATTTAAGAAAGCTATATAGCAAACAGTTCAATGTATAAAAGTATTAAAATTGGGTTTGATTTAACTCTCCTTTTTTCTTTCTATCCTTTTTTCATAATTTTATTATTTTCTTAACTCAATGAGACAGTGATTTTTAAATTGTCTAGTCATTTGTCGCATATTACATATTGTTGTTTTCAAACGTCTTTACTAGTTTGTAATAATAAAAAAAAAAACAGACGAAAAACTAATTAAATATTGAGTCTCGATGATTTTTGATAGCAATTTATGAAGGGAAGAATAGCCGTGGCAGACAATTTCAAAATGATGGGGAAAACTATTGGCGTCGTATTAAACACGAGTGTTCAAAGAAAAAGAAAATGTTCAACCTTATATTAAAAGAGAAATAATAATTTCTCTCAGAAACGTAAAAATATTAAGATAACAGTAGAAGAACAAACGGCGCAATTTAAAATCATTTACTCATTCACATAAGTGCACTATAATATAATATATATATATATATATATTATATATATATATAATATATATATAATATATATATATATTATTTTCATGTATACATATAGAATTAAACAAAACAGATGTCTCCTGCTTAAAACTAGTTTATTTTCGATTTCAATCAAGTTTTCTGGCCAACTTAATTATATTTTTGATGGAAACGTGAAAAATATTAAGATACAAGTAGAAGAAAGACGCGGATTTAAACCCATTAACTTCATTTTGGACATAAGTGCATACTATTTGTATTTAAGAAAATCTTTTTTAAAGTTTTTGTGCTAATTGCGAGTGCGTGCACAGGAGATAATTAGGATACCAATATCTAATTTAGGATTACGTACTTGCTACTCGCATGGACCGCCAAATGGGTTAAAAGGTACTCTTTAGCCTTTGGTGGGTACCCATCAAAGTCAAGAAAAGCTCCGACACCAAACCACTGCTGTCCTTTCAAGGAAAGGCTAGGATGAGTAACCCGAAACAAATCGGGAGCCGGAGTCCCTAAAGGACGTGATGCAGAAATCCAGTGCCTACCCATCAACTACTGCGGAACTACCTTATTGCCAAACCGCATTGGTCCCTTACCTTTCCTTTGGATCACAGCTGGCAGTGTGGACAGTGGGGATTTGCTCATGGGCAACAGCTTTATCCTCCGTATGAATCCTGCCGAAGGCTATGGCTAGTTCAAAGAGAGGAAAAACAAGAAGAGAAAAAAAGTAAAAGAAGAAAAAAAAAAACTTGACACTACTCCATCGTCTCTCGTGAGACGCAAGCGCCTGCCAACAACCATACTATATATAAATATATATATATATATATATATATAGTATATATATATACCTAAACTGTTTAACTAGCTTTATTTTCGATCTTTCACGTTTCTGGCCAACTTATTTATATTTTGATGGGATCACTAAAGTTTTTGTCCAAGTACTTCCGGCACTTCGAAATGCCATTCGATTCAGGGTGATGCCATTTGTGCTTTCAGTTTTTCCAGCGTAGTTTAGTGGTGTGAGTAAGTATGCGGACAAACTTTTAGTGGACTAATCCACGGATTCCATCCAAATATTAAAAAGTTGGGCAGAAAGTTTTGAAAAGATTTCGGAAATATACTTGTTAAACCGGCACACATCTTTTTTTTATTATATATATATATATATATTATATATATATATATATGTGTGTGTGTGGTGTTGGTGTGTGTGTGTGTGTGTGTGTGTGTGTGTGTGTGGTTTTGTATAATAAGGACCTTGAAGGAGCAGCAACTACCTACCAAGGTTTTCACATAAACGTTTCCTCAAGATAATTCTGACAGTAAGGAGTTCGTACAAAACGACTTTTTATTAATTGAAAGGTATATCAAGAGGGAATAAGACTTAGCTATAACATATTAAAAATTAAAGTGATATTAAAAAGATTGAGTAAATAACTAAATTTAATTGGGCTATGGAGGCTATGCATCTTTTGTATCTTGACATTCGTAAGAATTTATATTTCCTCTGTTTTAGTAATTCCTTTGGTTTATTGAACTAGATATAGTGAGGTTTCCTAAATCTCCTCTTCTCAACACTAAAAACTTAACAAGAGTGAAGCTACAGGAAATTGTAGAGATTTGTGTAGACTGATCAATATTCAACTGTGTTGCAAGTTGGATCAGCTTCTCAGAATCCAGACTTGATAGGTGGTTTAAATAGCAGGTTGGGCTATTTTACTATGTGGCATGGCCAAGACTATTTCCAGCATTTTGATTGACTGCTAGTTTTAGTGTGTATACTTGTATCCATATATACTGAACACTTGACCATGTCATCTCAGTTGCTACAAAATATATTCGGTTACTCTGTCTTTTTTTTGTCTGGTGACTGGATGCTACTCACAGCCTTCCTGTGAAGGTGAGTATGTTGTTCATTCTAGATCTTCCCTTCCTCCCACTGCAAATTGAGTGGGCGTTATGGCCCTTGAAGAGAAATTAGTTCCTTTTAATCTGGCCGATTACAGAGGAGCAACCTGGACAATTCCCAGGGATTTTGGATCTTGCTCAGATCACGATCCCCAAACAACCCCTTCAGTGGTTCATGATCTGTGACCACTATGATGCTTGGACAATCCATGACAAACATCTGGCATTTCCCCAATGCCCATGCTATCACTGCTGTTTCACCTTCTATCTGTGCATATCTGTGCTTAGCATTTGTACAATTTGTACAATTCTGCTGCCGGCGAATATCAGGCGCCAACCTATTGTACTGCAGATTGGGACTTTTTCGTCAGCTTTTTACTCGCAAATCTAGCAGCACAGCTTTGAAATGTTAATTTTCTTTTTTAAAAATTGAAGTCTCATTTACATTTCTCTTCAAATTACATTTCTTAATTAACAAGTTTCTCCCGTTAGGCACTAGGTAGTGGGGCAAAGAGCCGTATAAAAACAGAAGCTCCAAAATCAAAAATACCCTTTAAACGTTTTTTAAAAATATATAGTTAAACAACTTCCAATCAATAAAAATCCTTCAATAAATAAAAAAAACAAAACTTTCGTTCAAAATGTATAGATGTTTAATTCACATATTTTTTCACGAAAACACGAAGCGGAGTGAGGCGGAGAGAAGAGTAGCCACGGCAGCAAGGAGAGCCAGAAAGAGGGAGATAAAATAGCAGCCCCAGAAAGCATCACAGTTTGTTTGCAATCAGTGCACCAAAGACTGCCACACAAGGGTTGGCCTGCACACTTACTTGCGCAGATACTGACAATTTTAAAAATTTTTATTCATTCATTTTTTTTGGATACCATCATCCTTAGTAGACGGACAGGTACCAACAACAACAACAACAATAATATTTTTTCAAAGCAGAATTGAATTATCTAGACAGAGCTGTAGACCTTAAATCTTTGTTAGAAAGGATGATTGAAATGTAACTCCCTATTTTAACCTTATATAATTTCTTATATGCAGTTACATTTTTCTCAATTCTTTAATGTATGTTCCTTAATATAGGACACTAAAATCTGTGTTGATGCTCTTCCAAATTTTGCTATTGTTATTTGTGAATGGTTGAATCCCCATTTTTCTGGAAGGTGGATTGTTAGACCTGGTCTGCATGATTGGCCGACCAGAATCCCTGATTTAACACCCTATGACTTTTTCTTTGAGGTTAGTTGAAAGAGCCAGTCTGATCTACGAAATAACTTGGAAAACTTGAACGACCTATACGAGAATTTATTTCTGCAATTTCACAATAGTTCCTGAGAAAATTAGTTGATGTGATTCCCGAGTGGCTTGAGAGGCTGTAGGCGAATGCAGGTGCCCATATAGAATTTTAGATAAAATTTCAAGTTATGTACGTTCTTCTCATATTCCATTTTTGTAAAAAAAGTTATAAGAAATAAATTATAAGATTTTTAAAATAAAGAAAGAAAAGACTTTACAATCACCCAGTATAATTTGCTCAGCTTGTTTGTTTTATTTTACGGCATATCAACCTCGGTGGGTCATCTAATGCTGGCAGAGTTTTGAAAGATTCGTAGTGATAGTTTGAAACTCAATTTTTTTGTAAACAAATGTTCTATTTAACCCATAGATGGGACCATAATAGGTACCACCACTCCGGATAAGAGTGAACAACGGTGATGAATGAGTGCTCCACTTTCCCCAGACCTGCAGAACTAAAACCTCACCATCAGTTACAGTATCTAGCAGCCATATGATAGAAAGGGCTGGGGCTTGCCATAAAGGCAATAGGGTCGGGACAATCATATAGGTGCTAGGGCTTGAAATGACTAACCGATTGATTGGAGGGTAACTAAATCGACCGCCCGTCTAGCCTAAGTAATGGTATAAGCGGAGTGTTGCATGTCATGGACTACTCAACCACTCGGATTCCGTCCTTAAGCATCACTGGTCGCCACCGACCAGGTGGCCCAATTGGTGGGGAAAACTTATCCCTCTGCAGTGGTGGTCGGTGTATTGTAAAGCCTCAGGCGACAGGGCTGTTGCTCAGTAGTGCCAATGTCTTTATATAAAATGAGAATAAAACTTTTGTCTCAATATTTTTCCTACATTAATTAATATTTTTTTTTGTTTTTTATCGCATTTTCAAATGAAAAAGTTTTCCTAATTTAAAATAGATAAGAAATTGAAATTAATTTTCATATAACGTTGGATATAATTTGCAAAGATAAAACAATAATTCTAGCATTTCTGATTCTTTTATAGAACTAATAATTCTATTTCTTCGTAAACAACTGAAATTAGGATTTGTAACTGACAAAAAACATGAATACTTCTATAATTTTATTGTGACGGTTTCAATATCATTAGCCTAACTAAAAAGAAAAACAATAAAAAACGCCCTTCGGGCGATGTAAAAGTTTATTTTTGAAAGATATTGCCTGGGGGGATTCAATATCAGATGATTTGCATCATAAACAAGTAAAATCATCAAATTTATTAAAGGAGTAAAGAAAAAAAAACAATATGAAACGAAAACTAAGTTTTGCCCCCCCCCCCGCAGAGTAAAATCTTGCGTGTATTTATTAATAATTAATTAAATAAATATGTTGAATGTTTTACACATAAATTTTACACAAAATCGTAGGTATTTATTTATTTGTAAACTTTTTAGTTAACTTCTTGTCACGGCAAAAAAAGGGCGAGAGATAATTTTAAAAATTGATTACCAATTTTGCAAATGATTCTTTTTAAAGTAATAATACAATTTTTGGATTAATTTCATAGTTTATATTATTTATTTATTTAATGATATATAGTTTATTTATTTAATTTGTCATTATTACAATGGAAATGAGTAAAACGTTGAATTATAAGGAACAACTTTTATTTATTCTATTAATATTAATTGTTCTTTATTCTATGTATTGACAACTTTGGTGGTAGGTAATGACGTTATTTCAGTTACAGACAAATGCTGACCGAATCTCCATTATTAATACATTTATTAATATTAATTGTTCTTTGCTATATGTATTGATGATTTTGGGTATTGTGACGTAAACAGTTACGTAGTTTCGGTTAGAGACAAATAGTGACCGAATCTCCATTATTAATAGATATTATCTCCTTGTTTTTGATTGCACAGCCAATTCAATTAAGTAACACAAAATTCGTTCCTGAAAAGTATGTTATTGCTTATTTCTTATGTTGTAAATGTATAGAAATAAACAATTATTCTGGCCACTCTTAGGATCTCTTGCCTGGATAATGATATTTAAAAAGTAAACTACATTCTATGTTAAAACGGGCAAATTTGTCATTTTTTTTACATGTGGTTGAATGAAACAATGTAGGCATAGAAATGTACATGAATTTATACTAAATATACTACATTTACATTTATGTGTACTAAATATACTAATTTACAAACATTTATATTAAATATACGAATTTACCTATATTTATACTAAATATACCAATTTACTTATATCGATACTAAATATACTAATTTTCATGCATTTATACTGAATATAATAATTTACCTATATTTATACTAACTATACCAATATACCTAAATTTATAATATATATACCAATTTACCTGTATCTATACTGAATAAACTAATTTTAATTCATTCATACAAAATATAATAATTTACCTATATTTATTCTTAATATACCAATTTATCTGTATTTATACTAGATATACTAATTCAAACGCATTTCTACTAAATATACGAATTTACCTGTAATTTTAAAATATATACTAATTTGGTATAATTGTATTTAAACAATTACATTACCAACACCAAAATGCCCTAAGAGGCGGAAAAACATGATGAAAGAAGACATTTCTGAGTGCCTGAATATCATTTGATAGATGTAGAATCTCGTACAAGGTGATCAGTATTCAACTCTATTGCAAGCCGAATCAGCACTTAGTCTCAGAGTGTTGGTAGGTGGTTTATATACAGGTATGGACTGTTCCACTAATTAACTTGGAAAAGCTTATTCCTGGACTCTGATTAGTTGCTGGTTTGATCCATGGTCACTGATCCATGAATACCCAAACAGATGACTATGATTTGATTGTTGGTACAAAACCTGTATTCGGTTACAGTCAGTCTTTTTTGTCTGGTAACTAGATGCTAGCCACGGTCTTTTTGTGAAGGTGAATATGATGTTGATTCTACAATAGACAGACGCTCTTCTATATTAAGCTAATTTTAATTAATCAAGGACACGTATTTGATCGAGCGTCAGAAGCAGGTGCAGATTTAGAACTTTGGGGTACCCATGGGATTGACTTCTTGAGCATACTCTATGAGATATCACGATTCATTATTGTGTAATGTCTGTAGAAATGCTCGAGGTGAACTGCAATTTATAACACTGCATTGAATGCGTAGAAGAGCTCTCAAATATCAAATACTTTTTCTATTCAGTTACGGATCTAGTGGATTGCTCTTCTGTATTCACCGATGATTGCCGTGTTGGCGATAGCTGTCTGATGACAGAGGATAAGTTCTCCTCCCCCCTATAAAGCCAATATAACTCATCTCAATTCTTAGGATGTTTGTTGTTTTATTTCATGAGTTCAATTCAAGAGGCTGTGGAAGTTTGTATTTAACCAACACCACCGCACAGAGTGAAATACAAGATCAATTTTCAAACGAAGTTTTTATAAATGTAAAAATCTGCAGTGTGTCGATATAAACCGGACAGCGAGGGGGGCTATCCCATTTTGACTATCGTAGACTATACATACACACACACACACACACACACACACACACACACATATATATATATATATATATATATATATATATATATATATATTATGGACTCTCTCGTCGATTTTCGACGCATGAGGGTTCATACACACAATGAACACCCACATAGTGATTTGTTTATAGTGGTGAAGTCTTGTGTTGGACCATCCACACTTTTTGGCACAGTCGATAGGAAAGAATTGGTGCATCAAAGGTTATCTACCCAAGGCTGAAGGGCCAAGTCTGACCTACTATTTAACCATAGCTGGAGGGAATTTTGAATTCAGAGTTATCCCTCTCCTAGACTGGTTATCTACCCAAGGCCGAAGGGCCCAGTCTGTCCTACTATTTAACTATATATATATATATATATATATATATATATATATATATATATATATATATATAAATGAAAAGGACAGGTCTGCAGAATATGCTTTTATTATAGTAAGAAATATTGACCAGCGTTAATACATTTGGGTCTGGATATCAAACCACCATCAAAGCCTTGGTAAAATGTCAGAATATCATATATATATATATATATATATTATATATATATATATATATATATATATATATATATATATATATATATATATATATATAACTAACTTCATGCATATGATACTTTGTTTTGCAGAAACTTTTTATTCTACTCAATTAATTTGATAATTATATTGAGTAAATTAAAAAGAATTCGACCGTACCAATAAGTTCCGGTATAATTAAATCTCAGGTTCATAAACCTGAGCAGAGTCTCACAGTTAGTAATACATATATATATATATATATATATATATATATATATATATATATATATATATATATATATGTGTGTGTGTGTGTGTGTGTGTGTGTGTGTGTGTGTGTGTATTTTTGTTTATACACGCCTCTCAGAACTTATATAAAATACTTTCATGAACATTTATTCACACACACACTATATATATATATATATAACTTTGCGAGCATATATATATATATATATATATATATATATATATATATATATATATATATATATATATATATATATATATATTTATATTTATATTTATATACATCAGCTTGCTATCATATCTGTATATATTGCACTTATCAGCAGTCGATTGCACATGTGCATTTGTGTATAGAGACCCATTAATGGATGCCTGTATATAGCATGACAAAGTTGGCAATAACTTTCTTAACCAGTAATTGGTTTTGATAATAGAATATCCCAGACTAATTTGATGCATAGAAAAATAAACCGAAACGAATGCACACCTGAGCTGGAAAATTATGTCCGCCAAATGCATATGCACATATATCTGCACTTGATTATGTGTGAAAAAACAAAACAAAATAGCAACATATGCGTCATCGTGGAGGTAAAATAGGATGATATTACGTCAACAGAAGGACAAAGAAAACAAAACAACAGTCGAATGCATTATAATATATACTAGCCGGACCTGTGGATATATGACAGTGTTACATGATCTATGCATAGATTATTGTCAACCCCTGTCTTTCTGAAGGGATGGCCCCCTTTTCATATCACGGGCAGGACTTTCCATGGAATATTACAGAAAGCCCGCGAAATACGTGAAGTCACGTGGGACCGAGCTAACCCTCAGTTCCAGTTTGGACGTCAGGCAGAAAGCATGTCTGCCTTAGCTGGGCTCAAATGCACACGCACGTTGTGTTAGAAGAATTTTAAGCAATAAAAGTTTAAAGAAATAATATGGTGTTCTTGTTTGATGAATGTCTTAGCAAAAAGACTGACCAAGAAAAAGGAATGCATCAAAGACGAACAGCCAACAAGAATCTAGAAATAGAATTCAACATGGAGAGAAAGAATAGAAATGACTAGAGATCACCAAATGGCCAAAAATGTAAGTAATGCAAAATGCATATGTATCTCTCTGTCTACCTATGTCTATCTCTCTCCCCTCTCTTGTAAGAAAACACTTGTGTATATAGCCAACATGGGTATATGTGTATGAGTATGTAACTACAGTATGATAATTTGATTATTACAACGTTTGATATGTTTACTTAAGAGCTATTGCGAAATAGTTCAATATGTAAATATAATATAATAATCTTGATCTAATTCTCTCTCACTCACTTTCTTTCCTTCTTTTCAGTATGTCCGACTGAAACAGATTAGAGTTATCTCCCCCTCTCTCTATCTTTCCCCCTCTTTCTTTTTTCTTTCTTATATATTTTCTGTGTAGCATGTCCGTTTTTTGCCTTTCTTTCTTTATGATGAAAACGGAATCGTCTATTATTTAGTTGAGGTGAAAATATTTTTAGTTGAGGTGAAAAGAAAAACAACAGTTAATTCATAAAGAAACAGAAACGTAAACATGGAAGGTCTAACAAGAAGGCAGACCAAAAAGTTCGAAATAGTAAATGACTTATTTGGTGGTAGTGGTGGTGGGGGGAAGCAGAATACACAATAGACTAAAGAAACGAAAAATAAGAGAAATAATTCTCTTATAAAAAAGCTATCCAGTTTTCTCTCTTTTTGTTGTCTCGTTGTTTTATCTTCCTCTTTTTAGTCTTACTGTATTCCACTTATCCTCTTTCTCAGAAGGTCCTTATCTTGAAAGCTGTAGATATAAGGATTATCATTTCATGGGAAAGATTCGAGAGTCGGAAGTTATGCCAACATAATCATACGGAATAATGTTTTTAGATGGTTTTAGGGTATATATATATATATACTTTTCACACACATACCCACATACACACACACACGCACCTATATATATATATATATATATATATATATATATATATATATATATATATACATATATATATATATCCTCGAAGCTGTTTACATCTTATTTCTTCATCCTACCCTGTGCAGACAAAGACACAAACACTCCCTTTATTTATTTGGAGATATCTCCAATGCTGGTTTGACTTGAGGGGTTTATATACATATTCTCCTCTCCCCACTTTTTTCTATCTCATCCCCCTCTGGCTCACGTCCATTCGCTTCAAAATATTTATCTCATACAATCTGACATTTAATTGTCGTAGGTCATTATATAAAAACAATGTTGAGTTATTATTAATCGTTGAATGTTTTCGTTTATCATTGTTTTTTTAGTTCACTGTAAAAAATAATTCAATCAATAAATCATTCAAATTAAATATTTAGAAAGATTCTTTTATTTTCTTTCTAACGAAATAGATATTTCTGAGATTGGACCGAAAATACACGAGAAATTCAGAGCTGAAGCGATTAGGGCACGCGGTACCGTGCGGCCATTTTGAATCACTGCTGATATAACCAATAGCCAGCGAACTTTTTATATTAGTAGCAGCAACCACGTCACGATTATCACAAATCGTTTGATTTTTGCATAATTAATTAATTATATCCCTTAATCAGTAAAAATCAATAACCAAATTTGGTGTGTTTCTTAGTTATAAGTATATCAAGGTGTATGCAAGATTTCGAATATGAATAACATCTCCTTTCTGAGATATAAGTCGACAAGTACATATCAAACTTTCTTATATATATATATAATATATATATATATATATATATATATATATATATATGATATCTTCCAGTATATATATATATATATAATATACGATATATATATATATATATATATATATATATATATATATATATATATATATATATATATATAATTTGTCCCTCTCACTCTCTCTTCACCACATCACCAATCTACTTCAATTTATTCGTCAATCATTATAAATAATGGAAGAAATGTGAATGTGTCGCACAATAATTGAAAATAAAAGAAAATTGAACATAACTTAGAAAATCAAAGAAAAATATATGAGCATGTGTGTGCGCATGCGCCTTTGCGTTTGTATCTGTTTGTGTCAGTTAACAACTTAACATCTGATGCTGTGAAATAAAGATGAGAACGAAAATAAAAAGGACTCACAACAAAAACAACAACGAACAGAAAAAAAGTAAATCTTGAGAGAACAAAATCAATGGAATTAAAAGAAGAAAGAAAAAAAAGAAGAAAAGCAAATGGTGACTGTAGATTTTTGTAATGATTAGACTGAAATGCAATGGCGAAAGAAAGAAATCATAGAAATTCAAGATGGACACCACGAGTGAGCCAAAGAATGACGAAGATTGTAAGATTACAGTGAGCAAAGAGTTAATTTGCTTGAACGAAAAATAAGTCGGAGATAATTGGATGTAAACTCATGTAGGAAGTGAAATGGAAATAGCAGGAAAAAAAAGAAAAATTATAATCTATTGAAAGTTTTCAAGAAACGAAATGATAAAAACTCATTTAAATTCACGTGCTGAAAATTCTATCTCAGAAAGTCAATCCTGGGAGTTATATATATATATATATATATATATATATATATATATATATGACGGTTTGTTAAGTTTTTCTTTCTTTGAAAGTTAAATATTGCTATGTATATAATTTATTAGTTATTATACATTGAGCTCTCTTAGGGATTTTTATAAAAATACCTACAAGAGCATACAGTATGGATGGACAGTAGAATTTCGATGATCCCAAATATAATCATCTCTTACTTACCAGTCAATTGGATTATCTTACACACACACACACACACACACATATACATTATATATATTATATATATATATATATATATATATATATATATATATATGTCCTAGGGGGACCCGTGGATATACCACAGTTCCATAAATAAACTTTTACAATGTTTGATATGTTTATTCAAGAGTTATTGCTAAATAGTTCAATATGTATATAAAGTGAAATCGACGGGATGGCCTAAACACGATATCAGCCAGACATTGTTAATGAATAAGATACTAAAGTAAGTAAAGTCGTCGGGGTGGCCTAAAGTCAGTATATGCCAAACAGCTAAGGAGTCTCTCCTCTTTTCAGTAGCGCAAGATGAAGGGAATACTTTTTGCGTCTGGAGTGGAGCGCCACGCCTACCACCAGTCCCTCACTTTACCGTAGAGATCCCTGTACTACACATATGCTGAGTTGAGTGGACCGGTATCGAACTTATTGATTTAACTCTCACTTTCATTCAAACCTGTTAAACTCATCTAAAGAAAATGACCCTATGTCACATCTTACTCAGACGAAGGGGTTGGTATATATATATATATATATATATATATATATATTAGTAAAGTCTGCGGAGTGGCCTATTTTCGGTTTCACTAGCACTAGACTGAGGAAATTGCTTTTGCGACGGAGGCGAATCGCCACAACTACCATTAGCCCCATACTTTATTGCAGAATTCTAATCTGTGCTACTCCTGTGTTGACGGTGAACCCGGAACATTGAGGTTCCTAGCGGATTTTCTACCGATTGAGCTAAGCCGACCCTCTTCGGAGAAAGAGAAAGAAAAAAAATGAACAAGTCTCTATACTTCGTCGGAATAAAGAAAAAGAAAACCGACTCAGTCGCAAAACATAGAAATATTGAAAAGAGCTGCTTAGAGATTTGAATCAGTAACAGAGGTTTACTACCCGGGTTTTACCTAAAAGGATCTTCAGGACAAACAGATACAAATATACAAAAGCACAGGGGAAATTGCAAGGAAAGGGAACAAAACACACGAATAGATTGTTAACAATGGAACAACCATTTATTTTTGTGCCTACATGCATTCAAAATCGCAGAAGTTTATCTAAGATTTCTTTAGAATCAGGATAAGTTTCAATAGCCAAGTTTTCTTCCATACAGAGAAAGAAGTTATTACCCTCTTTGAAACTACGAAATCTTTTAACAATCTATCTCCCCCCTCATTCTCTCCGTATATATATATATATATATATATATATATATATATATATATATATATATATATGGTATTTGTGGAAAAGGTGACTTACCGGTGAGAAAGGTCACAATGGTTAGTTGGTGCACGTTTCACAATGATAAGACAGTGATATAACAAATATAAAGTGCTCAATACGTGAGTAGAGCAAATTTATTATAATAATAGTACACAGTAATAACCTATTCGAGTTTGACCATAAGGATCTTCAGGATTAAATCAACTGGATTAATCAAGATATTGATCTACTGCAGATCTATAACCAACCGTCATCGCGAAAAAACACACACATGCAATCGACTGCAATTAATCAATATCTTGATTAATCCAGTTGATTTAAT
>CM042155.1:40688930-40716430 GCA_023376005.1 Doryteuthis pealeii
TATATATATATATTATATAATATATATATGTGTGCGTGCGTGTGTGTATATATATATATATATATATATCTTATTATATTGTGTGCTTGTCTATCTGTAACCGAAACTAAATCACTACTCAAGTCACAATTCCCTTAGTTATTGACGTCATGTTCACCATGAATTTATTTTTTATTTAAACCTGAATTAGTGATAAAATTGTTATACCTAATTGATAGTGTTGGATTACTCTACATACTTATAACACGCAAGTATATTTATATATTCAACAAAATAACAGTTTACAGTGTGAACGAGAAGGCTAATTTGCATATTGATATTAAGAATTTGATTTTAATAAATACATGCTTAGTATTATTGATTTCTATTTGTTTGGTTTTCTCTTAACGAATCTGAGCAAAAATCTCGGCGATGAATCTTAAAAGAAATCCATAAACAAGATGAAAGAACTGTAATTTTATTAAATACTTCATAATCTAACTAAATAGATAAATCAAGAAAAACGAAAGACGGGAGTGATGCAAAATGATGGAAGAGTTAGATTTAAAGCTGTTCTATTTTTCGATTATACCCCCTCAGTTTATCATTTTCTAAATAGTTTCTAATTTGATACAATATTTTATTACATCAAAACCTAAAAACTTGCACCCGAAGGGTGCATATATTTACTAGTATATATAAGGCAGGTATAGTTAAAGACCAAGGAATATTTATTAATAAACTTCAGTTGCAGAGGTTCAAGTCTTCTAGCTGTTTCTTGTAGAGCAGGATCTTGATGGTAAATAACATGTCCCAAGCGTTTTTAACCAAGTTGCTGGTCGTCCTCTCGTTAGATGTAGTGTTTGTTTGGCGCGAGTTTTAATCGTTTTGAAGTTTTTTCCCGCATATTTTTGCTAGTAAAGATAAAATACAAGAATTAATAGTTATATATGAAAGTTCTCTAAAACCTAAGATATCAAAATATCCCCTATTCCTAGTGCTTTGCCTGAGCCCCCTAAACCAGCATTTGAGGATGTCCTACAAACAAAAGGAATGAAAACAACATCAACTAGGGACCTTGCCTCATCCAATGTCACTGTGATCGGCCCTGCCGAAAGGAACTAATTTTCCCTCAAAGACCACTACGCCCGCACTGTGTGTGTGTGTGTGTGTGGGGGGGAGATGTAGAATAATCATGCGAAGTTTCAGTTACTGTCGAATTGGTAAGACAAGGCAACAAGGAACCGTAACTTAATCCGGATCTAAGCTTTTTGCTATCCTACTGCAGAATGCCAGATTATTTATGAAGCTTCATAACATCATAGAAACCAAGCAGCGAATCAGGACTTAAGGAATGGTATCACCCAAGTACATGAATGGACTATTCTTGAGTTCCATAAGTACTAACTGTTTTTGGGCACTAGTTCAGTTGTGTTTAGCCAGTTGCTGTTGTCCAAACCAACAGTATACTGACTGACTTCAACATGTTCCGGCTAAACTTGCAAATCGGTCGGAAAATTAGAGTAACCCAGAAAAAACAGAACCCACAAATTTTGTAATAAAACTGTTAATTCTACCTAGGGGGTTTAGGGTTGGTGTTGGTGTTGGGGTTAGTTTAATGGGAAAATAAATAAATAATTTGGGTTCTGATTGTTTTTGGTCACTATGTATAAAGGGTGACCCAGAAAAAAACAGTCCCACAAATTTTGTAATAAAACTGTTAATTTTAATTACGGGGGAGTAGGGTTAGGGTTAGTTTAATGGGAAAATAAATAAATAATTTGGGTTCTGTTTTTTTCTGAGTCACCCTGTAATATGTTTTAATTTTCCGACCAATTTGCAAGTTCAGCCCATTTTCCTTTGGTCCATTGCTTAAATTTCACTTGGTCAGATAGAAAGTTGCTGGTCACCTACATTTGCAATTACCTGTATATTGTCAGGTTGTATGCTGTTTGTCTGTTTGTCTGTTTGTGCTCGTGACACATTCGTGGTTACCATTATTAGCATCTTTCCTTCTGAAAAAAAGGCTTTCATATAACATAATTTACACAACTACCGTTCAAAGGGCATCTCTTTCCATCACTTCTGTTGCATTTATAAAGAAGAAAGAGAGAGATATACAGGCTGAAAAAATAAGATATAAATAAATCTATAAACATTTATAGATATAGTATTAAGGTGTATATAGAAATAACATACTCAAGTTTTACCATAAAGGATCATCAGGATAAATATAGAAATAGCCTACTCAAGTTTCACCATAAAGGATCATCAGGATTAATTTAATGAATTAATCAATATATTGATTAATTCCAGGCAATTGCGGATGTGAATAATACAATTACATTGTATTATTCACTTTCCCAATTGCCTTGAGCACCTTATATTCTTTATAACCCTGACTTATTCATTTAATATTTGTATCGCACGTCGATATTGCGATTAGCACGATATTTAATTCCCCGGTAAGTCATCTTCTTTATCATATTTATAGATGTAGATATATTCATAGATATTGTGTGTGTATCTTAGTTTGTACCTCTTGATGCATCTATTAATAATGGAGATTTGGTCTCAATTTGTCTGTAACCAAAATTCTTACTGCTTATGTCACATTGCCCAAAATTGTCAATACCTTGTATAATTCACTCAAAATTTGAGTATGTAAACTTAGATGGTCCTTATTGTTTTTTAACAAGTTTTAATGAATACATGCCCAGTATTATATATTTATATATAGTTCCTTTTATTTTAATATATATTTAAAGTTATCTAGCGTATAGAGTTTTACTATAAAAATAATTTACAAGCAAGGATTACTCATTTTTTCAGTATCAAGAGGTTAACTAAAAAGTTTACAAATAAATAAATACCCACGATTTTGTGTAAAATTTATGAGTCAAATATTCAAAATTATTATCTAATTAATATTTAATAGATGCATGCATTATTTGAGGGGGGGGGGACTGAACTAAATTTCCATTTCAAATTGTTGTTTTTTTGTGTTTTTTAAAAAAAGATTATTTAATAAATTTGATGATTTTACTTATGATATAAACCCTCTGACATTGAATTTTTTACTCCCACTCACCTGAGGCAATATCTTTAAAAAAATTAAATTTTATACCGCCGAGATGGTGTTTTTTTTTTGCTAGTCTATCTTATTCTCTTCCTATATAACTATTTGAGATAGAGAGATTGTTTGCTTTCTTTGTTTAATAACATGACACTTTGTGGATTGTTTAATACCGAAGCAATTCATCTATACACAAAACAGAAGCCGTAATGTTGAACCCATAAGAAGATAACCTACAAAATATAATTCAAACTTTAGAACATTATTAGAATTTTTTTATTCCGTAAATTAAGGTTAATTATGAGTAAGAAGTATAGGGCCGGGCTAGCTAGAGCGTTCGGCTAGAAACCACAAGGTTCCTAGTTCGATACTGGCCCTCGCCAACTCAGCGTATAAGTAGCACAGGGATCTGTGTGGTAAAGTAAGGAGCTGATGGTAGGTGTGGCGCTCCGCCTCAGACTCAAAAATGATCTCCTTGCGCTAGTGAAAAGGGGATAGTCTCCCTCGTTGATTGGTTGATACCGACTTTAGGCCATCCTGACGACTTACTTTTTAATTTATGAGTAAGAAAATGTGGTCTTTCTTTGTGATAATTTTTGTTAGTATGTACATGAGATAAACAAGTGGCACTCTTGGCGTAACAGTTATTGTCATTAGAAATGAGTGACCACAATTGAAGTCCTGGACTTTTTTGATTTGCTTTGCACTAGTGTCTTTGGGAAAAGCATGAATCCATCTTTTCTTCCTCTAGCTATGGGTAAATATGACAGGCTGTTTTTTTTTTTAAAGATTTGGTTCTGCAACCAGTTTAGAAGAAAGAAAACTCTGAATTCAAACCAGCTTTTCTCCACTAAAACTTTGACCTTGCATCTCATCCTGCCTGTAGTGGAGGGGTTGGGTAAAATTCCTCTTCACTTCACAGACACACACACATATATATATATATATATGCTGATTTATGGGGTCTATGTATATTTCTTTCTCAGTATATCTAATAACTATATATATATATATATATATATATATATATATATATATATATATACGCAGTATATTATATATATATATATATATATTTAAAAGCAGGAAAAATTAAAGAAAAGAAAAAAAATGACGAATATTGCATTCTCAATCTTTTTTATTTACAATTAATACTATAAATTTTATTTATTTTTTATTAACAAAATAATATTATAATTTAATAATAATATTATTATTTTCTATTTACAAAATAATATTATAAATTTAGAGGGTAATCCTTCTTTCTCAAAACATATAGATAGACTAACTAAAAAAAAGATTAAGAATACAATATTCATTATTTTGTTTCTAATCTTAACATTTTTGATTATAAAACAACTAAAAAATTTCCCTAATATATATATATATATATATATATATATATATATATATATATATATATATATATATATATATATAGATAGATAGATATAGATAGATAGATAGATAGATAGATATGTTCATATAAACATATATATATATAATATATGAATATATATCCCCATCATATATATACATGAATATGTTATATATATAATATATAATATTTGTACTCATCATATATATATATATATATATATATATATATATATATATATATATATATATATATAATTAATATATATCCTCATTATATTATATGAGTATGTATATATACAATATATATAAATATCTATACTGAATATATATATGAGTATATATATATAATATATATATAAATATATATCCTCATTATATATATGAATATGTATATATAATATACTCATCATAAATATATATATATGTATGTATAATAAATATACATCCTCATTATATATATATACATATACACACATATATATACTAATTATATAAATATATATAGATATATATACTCATTATATATATATATAAATATATATATACTCATTATATATATCAATGTATATACTCATTATATATAATATATATATATATATATATATATATATATAGAGAGAGAGAGAGAGAGGGGGAGATATATAAATATGTATACTAATATATATATATAATATTAATATATATCCTCATTATATATATATGAATATGTATATATATAATATACTCATCATATATATATATATATGTATGTATCTATAATAAATATACATCCTCATAATATATCTATATATATATACATATACATATATATATACTGATTATATAAATATATATACTCATTATATATATATATATAAATATATATATATATTGATTATATATATCAATGTATATACTCATTATATATATATATAATATATATATAGAGAGAGAGAGAGGGGGAGAGATACATAAATATGTATACTTATATATATATATATATATATGTATATATATATATATATATATATATATATATATATATATATATATATATATATATATATCCTATTTCTTATAGTAAACATTCCCTGCCTACAAGAAACAAGGTCTGAGTAATTGTCCCAGTATTCAATATGAAAGCGAGGCAGCCATTGATTTGCACCTAGGGAATGGCGTCTGATTAAATATCAAATGAAAATTCCAAGCATTGCATATCGAATGCAATAAACACGTGGACGTATCAACGTGAGGAGTCAAATCGCGAATGAGTGACGCGGAATGACCCTGGTTGTATCGGTTGGGTCATGACTCTCCACATCGTCACGTCAATCTTGGATCTTTAATCAAGTTGGGTTCGAATGTAATCATTTACAGAATTACTAGATTGAAAGCAACGCACTTGAAGAAGGAAATAAAAATATGCAATTTGCCTTGTTTCATCCATAAGTCTCCTTAGCTGACCTCTACCGACCTATCCACCTTTTACAGTTTCTCTTACCACTTCCCATCCGCATCTCAATCTCTCTATTCTTCTCTCTCTCTCTTCCTCTCTGCTATCCTCTCTCTCTCTCTCTCTCTCTCTCTCTCTCTCTCTCTCTCTCTGTGTTATTCTCTCTGCTTTTTCACTATCTGTCTATGCTTCTCTATTCTTGTTTCATTCATAAGTCTTCTCAGCTGTCATCTACCGACTTATCTACCTTTTCTCTCTCTCTCTACCCCCTCTCTCTCTACCCCCTCTCTCTCTACCCGTTTCTCTATGCTTCTCTCTCTCCCTGTCTCTTTTTCTCTCACATCCCTCTCTCTCGCACTGCTTCTCTCTTTGTTAGTGTCTCTCTATCTCTCTCAAGTATTCTCTCTGCTTCTCATTCACTCTTTCTCTCTCTCTCTCAATATATATATATATATATATATATATATATATATACACTACCCCATCTCTATATCTCTATACATCTCTTTCCGCCAAACCGTTTATCTATGTTTCTTTCTTTCTTTCTCTCTCTTTCTCTTTCTCTCTCCCTCTCTCCCTCTCTCTCTCTCTCTCTCTCTCTCTCTCTCTCTCTCTTTCCTTCTCGATAACTTCAGTCTCTCCCTCTTTTCCCCCCTCTCTCTCTCTGTGACCTCCTCTCTCTCTCTCTGCTTCTCACTTTGCTATTCTCTCTATCTCTATCTCTCTGTTATTCTCTGTTATTCTTTCTCTCTTTCTTTATGTTTCTCTCCTTCTGTCAGTCTGTCTGTCTGTGATAATCTCTCGACTATTCTGTATACTATTCTGTATCTGTTATTCTCTCTTTCTCTGTCTCTCTGTTTCTATCTGAGTATATATATATATATATATATATATATATATATAACAGACAATATAATTTTTAAACAAAAAATAAATACAATTTATAATAATTTATACAATTTATAAATTAATTTATAAATAATTATTTAATTAATTTATAAATTATTTATACAATTTATACAATTCATAACAATTTATACAATTTATAAATAAATAAAAAATAAATACATGCAGAAAATATCCCTCCCCCCCAAATAAAAAGAACACGGTATCCATACTGCCTGAAAATAACCAGTCAGTACCATAATGAAATGTTCTAAAGAAAAAACACCGAAAAAGTTACCTAAAGTTAAATATGTAATTGTGCTGAATGCACTAAATAGGGTGAAATTATAAAACCTAGCAAAGTAGTTTCTGACTCTTTAGGCTATATATATATATATATATATATATATATATATATATATATATATATATATATATATATATATATATATATATAATATATAAACGTTTTTTTTATAGTATCTTTGAATCATTGTGCGTATGTGTAATATAAAGATATTTGAAGGCAATTTACAATGCAATATGTGTTGACAATTATAAAAAAGTTAAATAAATATAATTTTCAACATATATTGCATTGTAAATTGCCTTCAAAAATCTTTATATTACACATACACACAATGCTTCAAAGATACTATAAAAAAAAGCTTTATTTCACCATGCCTGAGCGAGGCTAAATTTATAGTAAAAATTAAAAGAATTTCGAACAATCTCCACGAGTGCAGGAGCAGCCGAACCGAATTAACATCACGGAAATAGCCGATTTAACATCACGGAAGTAACCGAAAAAGAAAGAAAAATAATTCAAATATACGGCATTCCTCAAATTCTTAAAACAACAGATGATTACAACATCGCCGTGGGATAAGTACTATAAAAAAACACCTAGTACTTTCAATAACTCTGATGATGGAATTTTATTTCCGAAAATATTTAGAATAAAAAAAAAGGTTAAATAAATGTAATTTTCAACACATATTGCATTGTAAATTGCCTTCAAAAATCTTTAGATATATATATATATATATATATATATATATATATATATATATGTGTGGGGGGGGAGGGTGTAAGTTGAAAATGGAAGCGAATCCGACAGTAAGTTGAAATGAAAAATACTCTGACGAAGGCCGTTATTCCCTGTATACTACATTTTTCATAGTTTTCTATTACTTTTATTTTATTTTGTATTTATAATAATAATAGATAGAATACATTTGTACATGGATAAACTCCTGGCCGACACACGTGTCAGTAAAACAAAATAAAAAATAAAATCTATTCTATCCGTTCAGCATTTTCTTTCGTTATTTTTCATTGCAACACACACACACACACACACACACACACACACAGACACACACACACACAGAACACACACACACACACACACACACACACACATATATTATATATATATATATATATATATATATATATATATATATATATATAAGGAATAAAAGTGATCACACAAATAAAAAATATTTGTATCATTTTATTTACTTTCTCATTGTTCTTAACTGGTTTTGACCTTAGGTCATGGTCAGGAGAAATAAAAAAAAAGGCATTAACATAGAATTCTTAATTAAGCGGAAAGAATATAACTGGTTAAACACTTTAAAAACCTATAATTCATTTGGACTCAGTATGAAAATTGATTACCTGCTCCGGTAATAAAATGTGTGTCGCTAACATCTATATGAATGAATTCATCAACCTCTGGTCATCCACATCTAACTTGAAACGAACCACTCCCAAACCTGACAAAACCTCATTCACCACAGAGACATAGTGTAACATAATAGGAAGAGAAAGAGAATGGGAAATGACAGGAATGCAAGAGTTATGTGTATGTATCATGGAAAGTTTTTAGGATGAGTCAGCACAACGCCACTTGTTGATTTCTTACTTTTCAAGAGACGTCACGCGGCGAAGTGTGGAATATTGGTAGGGAGAGGAGAGAATATAAGGTCAGTTTGGAACAAAGCCGTTGCTATGTCAGACGTACGTCTTTCCACCCAGGCATTTTTACTTGTAGATTAAAATAAAATAACTCATTAGAAAAAAGTATGCCTTGTGTTATTATAACAAACTATCAATGTCACAAGGCAAGATATCCTCTAGAAAATCCTAAGTTGTTTCTAGACACAAAACATTAAGGAATACCAGCCCACTCAACATCAGATCCAACAACCAGATTCCAGTCTCTCGAAGTAGAACAGGATTAACGATAAGCATTGCACGATTATTATTATCGACATGTCTTCACTCCTTTCGAAATGAGAGCCACTACGCTACAATATGTATACTTATATGAAAGCGGTTGAAGATAATTTAATCAGAATATGGTTTTCACTCAACAAATTGAGATGTCACATCGCTAGTACATTACATATATAATGGACACGCGTATCAATCTCGTATGGGTGTTTAATATTAAGTGAAAGTGGGGAATCTTTGGATTGCCTGAACGCTGCAGAGGCTTAGCATAACGGTTATCATTGTATGAATAAAATCTTTGACTCGAGTTCAAATAATAGACGTCACTGTCTGAGTTATAATTTGAACTAATAATAATAGTTATTTCTATTAATATTCTGAAATACGTAGAGTTAATAATGATTAGGTCTAACAGTTTATAAAAAACAAACCAAACTCTGTAGAACTTTATTTCTTCGTGATAATATAACGCATCTTGGAAGATTCTTAATTCATTAATAACATTAATGACATTTTAGAGTTAGATTTAGTAGACACATCATTACTAGATAAAATAACGTAAATGTAAACGAAATGTGACGTCGATCGTGACGTAGTTTCATTTACAGTCAGACAGATAAATAACCTCCATTGTAAGAAGATTATATATATATATATATATATATATATATATATATATATATATAGATTGTTCGCAAAATAGATTGTTTTTAAAATATATGTATATTTTTTTACATTAATGTAAAGTAAAAAAAAATACTAATTTTTAAAAAAACATAATCAGGTTTGCGGACCTTCTCTTTTATTATATATATATATATATATATATATATATATGTATATATATATATGTAAAAATGGAAAAGGAATTGAATCCGACAATATGAGGAAAAATGAGTAAAGAAAAGAAAAGTAAATGGATAAAATGAATTTAATCGATATCACATTAATCGATATCACTTACACATGTGTTTCGGTCAGTTTATGTGAGTGAAAATATTTCGCACACATACAAGAATCGACCTTCATCAGTGTGAACATTTATTTTTATCATAAAAATATATACATATATATATATATACGTAAAAGTGTTTCATAATTTGCTTGAAGCTTTGTGTTTATATTGGTTTGGTAGTTGGTTTTGAAGGCTATAACAATGCAATCGTAAGGAAAAATAAGTTAACTATGGTGTTGTTTGTTAACCCTTGATTTATTCTTAATATTTCCAGAAGAAAATCTCTTCGATAGAAGATCTCTGAAAATGAAGCTGTCGTTAGTAATCGTCCAAATGAATACGCACACACTCATGCGTGTGTGTGTATTTATACGTATGTATGTATATTCACTCACATCATGTCGTGGTTAGGACATTAAACTTGCATATGTATGGGTCAATATATCTGTTTAACCATTATTTGTATTCTGTATGAACAGCGTGTATTTGTGTAGGGCTACTAAATTAATTTTTTTTTCATCGTAGTTACACAAAACTACCTCTTGTCTGGTGTAAAAGAATATTAAAAGTAACGTTCTGCTAGAAATGAAAACCCCATTGCAACACCGGAATCATTTCATCATATTTTCAATAACAAGGGAAAATAAATTCAATCCATTTTGCCTTCCCCTCCTAAATATAACCCTACTTCATCTACCCCCAGCTCATCCCCCGGACATTTGCTCGAGATCCCCGAAAGCCAGACTGCCATTTCCGTGGTGTTTATATCTATTGTCGGACCCAAATAACGACATTTCCATTTTTGCTCCGTTCTGGGGTCAGCTCTACCAACTATCACGTTTTTCAATATCCGTTGAACAGCGACGGAAAAAAAAAAAAAAAAATGAAACCCGGAGTGGGTGTGGCCGTGGGGATGTCGATTAAGTCAGCAAAATCTGTATAGGGAGAACGGTAGGGGCCAAAGTGTCAGACGGGGTGGGGTTGAAAAGAAAAAAAAATGAAGAAAAAAAGAAAAACATATACGAAGAAAGAAATAAATCAGAAAGATACTTTCGGACTCTCCCGTCTACAGACAGCGATATTTCCAAATGAGTCTAGCTGATTTCTTTTCAAAATACGGCAATATTAACTCTTTACTTTCCAGTTATTTCTTTTTTAATTTTCTCTCTATTTTCTTTCTTCTATTTCTTTTTTTGTTTTTTGATATTGTAAAGAAAATTCGCTGACGTTGTTTAAATGTAGAAAACGATGATTTAAACTCATCATCATTATCATCATATCGCGCTAGAAGCACGGACACACACAAAAAATGATCTCGCCAACCGTCCCTATGATTCATTGCCCTTAGCAGGTCCTATGTGCAGCATATAGTATTCGGTATTTTGCAGGAGAAAGTCCTATATATTAAACGGCTTTATTTTCCCGTTATTTCTTTTTTTTTACCGTTTTTTTTTCTTCTTTCTTTTCTATCTATAAAAGAAAAATCGCTGACGTTATTTAATTACAGAAGCGATAGTCTAAATTCATTTTCATTATCCTGTCACGCAAGTAGAACGAATATCCATGACAATCTCTCGCCAACCATTCCTATGATTCATTGCCTTCGGCAGGTCCTATGTGAAGCATCCGGTATTTGCGCATAGCTGGTCAATGTAGGTCTTTGCTAGGCGGCCCGCACAAGCATGTATATGTGCTGGTTTCCACAGGTAAATGACCTTAAATTAACGCCGATATTGACTCTCCATATTCCCGTTATTTTTTTTTTTTTTAATTTTATTACTGCATTTTCACTTCTTTCTTTTCTACTTGCGGACGTTGTTTAAATATAGAAATGATGATTTAAACTCATCATGTGTCGCGCCAGTAGCAAGGGTATCCATGACAATCTATCGCTAACCGTACCTATCATTTATTGCATTCAGGAGGTCCTCTACTTAGCATCCAATATCCGCACAGAACTGGTCAATGTAGGTTCATGTTGGACAGCCCTCACTGCTTTCCACTGAAGAACGTCCCATAATTTAACGGTGATATTAACTTTTTATTTTCTCATTATTTTCTTTTTCAATACTTTAACTGTATTTTTTCCTTATCTCTTTCTTATTTGTAAAGAAAATTCGCTGACTTTGTTTAAATATAGAAGAAATGATTTAATCGCATCATGATCATCATGATCATCAGCGGCGCACTAGTAGCACGGATATCCATAATAATCTCTCGCCAACCGTCCTATGAGTCATTGCCCTCGGGAGCATCCAGTATTCGAGCATAACTTGCCAATGACGTGGCAATGTGTCGGTTTTCACGGGAGAATGTCCCTTATATTAACGGCGATATTAACTTTATTTTTCCGGTATTTTTTTTCTTTTTAATTAATTTTTACCGTTTTATTTCTTCTTTCTTTTCAATTTTTAAACAAAAATCGCTGAGATTATCTAAATATAGAAACGATCATTTAAAACTCACCATCTTATAGCGCTAGTAGCACGGATATCCATGACAATCTCTCACTAACCGTCCCTATCCTTCATTGCCTTGGTCTCTGCACCTCATCCAGTAATCGCGCAGCAGAGCTGGTCAATGTAGGGCCCGGAAGGACGTGCCAATGCTGGTTTCCACAGGAGAACGTCTCATATATTAATGGCGATATTAACTCTTTTTCCCCATTATTTCTATTTTTTTAAAAAATTTGTTTACCTGTATTCTTTTCCTTCTTTTTCTATTCAATAAAAATCGCTGACTTGTTTAATATATTAGCGATGTTTTAAACTCATACAAACTAAAATTATACGCAAAGGAGTTTCCTTAACACATTTTATAGTTGACAATTACTAATCTCCTGTTCCTTCGACATGAGAAATACATTATTCTAATTACTATCGGCACTACCCGCGGTTGTTTCTTGACACAAAAAAGAACCTTTATTTAAATGTAAAATTGAATAACCGATTCCCTGAAGAAACAGGATACCTGTATAAAATTTATTATTATTATGACTTTAAAATTCCCCAAACAAATTTTACAAGACCAAAGTTAAAATAATCAAAACATGACTTTTCCATTTCCCCTCATCATACGATATATATCATATTGTCAGATTTGAGACGCACTTAGCGTTTGTCCTAAATATTTTAGAAGAATTCATTAGCGAACCAGAAATGAAAGTTGACTTAAAGTTATGTTACATGGTATGCGCCAAATCTTAATGATAATCAAATATATATAATCTTATTATAATGAATATTTAGTGTCTGTGTCTGTAACTGAAACTGCGTCACTGTTTACGTCACAAACCCCAAGGAATTGAGCTAGTGGTGACGATTTGAGATCCGAAACCACGTTTGAATTCAACGTTTATCGTCTGACAATGACTTATTCTAAGGTAATTAAAAAAACACGTAAACAGAGCTTGAGGTTACGGTGACCTGGACATTGTGTTATACATACCATAAGAAGATGAGAACAAGAGTCTGAAATATCAGAATTATTCAATGTTAAATGAGGTTGATAAACAATAGCCTCGGCTCTGTGGAAAATAGAATTTTAAAGCCAGATTTCCCAAAACCCTTGACATAAACGATTACCTCCCCTGAGTGAGCTCTTCTGTCATAATTTGCGTCCGATTACCCCTCACGGAGAATTGATCGGCGTATTCTGAAATAATGTAATAATATTTATCGACTTAAATGGAAGAGTTTGGGGAGTTTAGCAGGAGTTATTTCTTGACTAATTCAGTTGAGCACAAGGATCAATTAACGTGGGGAGCACGTACGAACCGAAGCTCATGCATATATCCTTCGGCATTCCTCTTTTAAGGTGTCTCGGGCACTGGGCAATAAATACTGCCCTGCCACATTAAATAAAAGGAGCAAGTGTTGCCTGTAAGGATGGCTTTGTGGATCACGCTAATATTTATTTCTTACCGGGCCTATGGCTGAAACCACTGGACACAGAACCCGAAAGGCCAGGTAAATGGAGTTTGGCAGTATCAAAACGTTATTCTTGACTTGAATGGATGAGTTAGGTTTTCAGTTAGTACATAATTAGATTTTTATAGACATTAGACATTTAATAAGACCGTTCGACTGGACCGATTTATTAGTAAATGTTCCTCCAATTGATCACCGAAGAGCAAATCTTTGGTGGGAAATAACTTGTGCTGAAATGTGCCACACATCATTTGGCACGTTTAGCCAATTCTTTAGTTCACGGTATCCTCGTCGTAACAGGAGAGTTTCCTGTTATAACGAGGATACCGTGAAGTAAAAACTTTCCATTAAAATTTGCAAAAAAAAAAATGTGCAGTCCAGTCGAACGGTCTTATTAAATGTCTAAATGTCTATAAAAAATCTAAAGGTTAATGTACCTAGAATCTGAACAACCTAAACTCCATCCATTCAGTAAGAAATAACGTTTTTGATACTGCCAAACTCTCCATTTACCTGGCTTCGGTTCCTGTGTCCAGTGGTTTCAGCCATAGGCCCGGTAAGGAAATAAATATTAGCGTGATCCCACAAAGCCATCCTTACAGGCAACACTTGCTCTTTTATTTAATGTGGCAGGGCAGTATTTATTGGCCCAGTGCCCGGAGACACCTTAAAAGAGGAATGCCGAAGGGAATATATGCATGAGTTCCGGTTCGTACGTGGCTCCCCACGTTAATTGATCCTTGTGCTCAACTGAAAATTGTCAAGAAATAACTCCTGCTAAACTCCCCAAACTCTTCCAATTTAAAAGTCGATAAAATAATTATTAACATTATTTCAGAATCGCCGATCAATTCTCCGTGAGGGGTAATCGACGCAAATTTATGACAGAAGAGCTCACTCAGGGGAGGTAATCGTTTATGTCAAGGGGTTTGGGAAAATCTGGCTTTATTCTATTTTCACAGAGCCGAGGCTATTGTGTTATCAACCATATTTAACATTGAAATAATTCTGAATTATTTCAGACTCTTGTTCTCATCTTCTTAAGGTATGTATAAACAACAGATGTCCAGGTTCACCGTAACTCAAGCTCTGTTTCGTGTTTTTTTAATTACCTTAGAAATAATCATTGTCAGACGATAACGTTGAAATTCAAACGTGGTTTCGGATCTCAAAATTCGTCCACCACTACTCAAATTCCTTGGGGTATTGTGACGTAACAGTGACGAGTTCAGTTACAGACAAGACCACTAAATTTCATTATAATAAGATTATATATATTTGATTATCATTAAGATTTGGCGCATCCATGTTAACATAACTTAATCAACTTTCATTTCTGGTTCGCTAATGAATTCTTCTAAAATATTTAGGACAAAACGCTAAGTGCGTCTCAAATCTGACATAGATATATATCGTATTGATGAGGGGAAAGGAAAAGTCATGTTTTGAAATTATTTTTAATTTGGTCTTGTAAAATTTGTTTGGGAATTTTAAAAGTCATAATAAATATAATTTTATAACAGTATCCTGTTTCCTTCAGGGAAATCGGGTTATTCAATTTTACATTTTAATAAAGGTTCTTTTTTTGTCAAGAAAACACCGGCGGTAGTGCCGATAGTAATTAGAAATAATGTATTTCTCATGTCGAAGGAACAGGAGATTAGTATTGTCAACTATAATAAATGTGTTAAGGAACTCCGGTTTGCGTATATTTTAGTTTGTATGAGTTAAAAACATCGCTAATATATTAACAGTCATGCGATTTTTATTGAATAGAAAAAGAGGAAAAGATACAGGTACAAATTTTTTAAAAAATAGAATAATGGGAAAATGGGAGAGTTAATATCGCCATTAATATATGAGACGTTCTCCTGTGGAAACCAGCATTGGCACGTCCTTCCGGGCCTACATTGACCAGCTCTGCGCGATTACTGGATGAGGTGCAGAGGACCAACCAAGGCCAATGAAGGATAGGGACGGTTAAGTGAGAGATTGTCATGGAATATCGTGCTACTAGCGCTATAAAGATGGTGAGTTTAAATGATCGTTTCTATATTTAGATATCTCAGCGGATTTTTTTGTTTAAAAATTGAAAAAGAAAGAAGAATAAAACGGTAAAAATTAATTAAAAAGAAAAAGAAATACCGGAAAAATAAAGTTAAATAAATCGCCGTTAAATAAGGGACATTCTCCCGTGAAAACGACACAATTGCCACGTCAATTGGCAAGTTATGCTCGAATACTGGATGCTCGAGGGCAATGACTCATAGGAAACGGTTGCGAGAGTTATTTGGATATCCGTGCTAACTAGTGCGGCCTGATGATCATGAGATCATGATGCGATTAAATCAATTCTTCTATATTTAAACAAAGTCAGCGAATTTTTTTACAAATAAGAAAGAGATAAGGAAAAATACAGTTAAAGTATGAAAAAGAAATAATGAGAAAATAAAAAGTTAATATCACCGTTAATATATGGGACGTTCTTCATGGAAAGCAGTGAGGGCTGTCCACATGAAACCTACATTGACCAGTTTCTGTGCGGAATATTGGATGCTAAGTAGGGACCTCCTGAATGCAATAAAAATGATAAGGTACGGTTAGCGAATAAGATTTCATGGATACCCTTGCTACTGGCGCGACATGATGAGTTTAAATCATCATTTCTATATTTAAACAAAACGTCCGCAAGTAGAGAAAGAAGTGAAAATGCGGTAATAAAATTAAAAAAAAAAAAAATAACGGAATATGAGAGTCAAATATCGGCGTTATTTAAGGGTCCCATTTACCTGTGGAAACCAGCACATTACATGCTTGTGCGGGCCGCCTAAGCAAAAGACTACATTGACCAGCTATGCGCCAAATACCGGATCTTCACATAGGACCTGCGAAGGCAATGAATCATAGGAATGGTTGCGAGAGATTGTCAATGGATATTCGTTCTACTTGCGTGACAGGAATAATGAAAATGAATTTAGACTATCGCTTCTGTAAATTAAATAACGTCAGCGATTTTTCTTTTATAGATAGAAAAGAAAGAAGAAAAAAAAACGGTAAAAAAAAAAGAAATAACGGGAAAATAAGCCGTTAATATATAGGACTTTCTCCTGCAAAATACCGAATACTTATATGCTGCACATAGGACCTGCTAAGGGGCAATGAATCATAGGGACGGTTGGCGAGATCATTTTTGTGTGTGTCCGTGCTTCTAGCGCGATATGATGATAATGAGATGAGTTTAAATCATCGTTTCTACATTTAAACAACGTCAGCGAATTTTCTTTACAATAATCAAAAAACAAAAAAGAAATAGAAGAAAGAAAATAGAGAGAAAATTAAAAAAAGAAATAACTGGAAAGTAAAGAGTTAATATTGCCGTATTTTTTGAAAAAGAAATCAGCTAGACTCATTTGGAAATATCGCCTGTCTGTAGACGGGAGAGTCCCGAAAGTAATCTTTTCTGATGTTATTTCTTTTCTTCGTAATATGTTTTTTCTTTTTTTCTTCATTTTTTTTCTTTTTCAACCCCACCCGTCTGACAATTTGGCCCTACCGTTCTCCCTAAAGATTTTGCTGACTTAATCGACATCCCCACGGCCCACACCACTCCGGGTTTCATTTTTTTTTTTTTTTTTTACCGTCGCTGTCAACGGATATTGAAAAACGTGATAGTGGTAGAGCTGACCCAGAACGGAGCAAAAATGGAAATGTGTTATTTGGGTCCGACAATAGATATAAACAAACACGGAAATGGCAGTCTGGCTTTCGGGGATCTCGAGCAAATGTCCGGGGGATGAGCTGGGGGTAGATGAAGTAGGGTTATATTTAGGAGGGGAAGGCAAAATGGATTGAATTTATTTTCCCTTGTTATTGAAAATATGATGAAATGATTCCGGTGTTGCAATGGGGTTTTCATTTCTAGCAGAACGTTACTTTTAATATTCTTTTACACCAGACAAGAGGTAGTTTTGTGTAACTACGATGAAAAAAATTAATTTAGTAGCCCTACACAAATACACGCTGTTCATACAGAATACAAATAATGGTTAAACAGATATATTTGACCCATACATATGCAAGTTTAATGTCCTAACCACGACATGATGTGAGTGAATATACATACATACGTATAAATACACACACACGCATGAGTGTGTGCGTATTCATTTGGACGATTACTAACGACAGCTTCATTTTCAGAGATCTTCTATCGAAGAGATTTTCTTCTGGAAATATTAAGAATAAATCAAGGTTAACAAACAACACCATAGTTAACTTATTTTTCCTTACGATTGCATTGTTATAGCCTTCAAAACCAACTACCAAACCAATATAAACACAAAGCTTCAAGCAAATTATGAAACACTTTTACGTATATATATATATATGTATATATTTTTTATGATAAAAATAATGTTCACACTGATGAAGGTCGATTCTTGTATGTGTGCGAAATATTTTCACTCACATAAACTGACCGAAACACATGTGTAAGTGATATCGATTAATGTGATATCGATTAAATTCATTTTATCCATTTACTTTTCTTTTCTTTACTCATTTTTCCTCATATTGTCGGATTCAATTCCTTTTCCATTTTTACATATATATATATACATATATATATATTATATATATATAATATATATAAAAAGAGAAGGTCCGCAAACCTGATTATGTTTTTTTAAAAAATTAGTATTTTTTTTTTTACTTTACATTAATGTAAAAAATATACATATATTTTAAAAACAATCTATTTTGCGAACAATCTATATATATATATATATATATATTATATATATATATATATATATATAATCTTCTTACAATGGAGGTTATTTATCTGTCTGACTGTAAATGAAACTACGTCACGATCGACGTCACATTTCGTTTACATTTACGTTATTTTATCTAGTAATGATGTGTCTACTAAATCTAACTCTAAAATGTCATTAATGTTATTAATGAATTAAGAATCTTCCAAGATGCGTTATATATCACGAAGAAATAAAGTTCTACAGAGTTTGGTTTGTTTTTTATAAACTGTTAGACCTAATCATTATTAACTCTACGTATTTCAGAATATTAATAGAAATAACTATTATTATTAGTTCAAATTATAACTCAGACAGTGACGTCTATTATTTGAACTCGAGTCAAAGATTTTATTCATACAATGATAACCGTTATGCTAAGCCTCTGCAGCGTTCAGGCAATCCAAAGATTCCCCACTTTCACTTAATATTAAAACACCCATACGAGATTGATACGCGTGTCCATTATATATGTAATGTACTAGCGATGTGACATCTCAATTTGTTGAGTGAAAACCATATTCTGATTAAATTATCTTCAACCGCTTTCATATAAGTATACATATTGTAGCGTAGTGGCTCTCATTTCGAAAGGAGTGAAGACATGTCGATAATAATAATCGTGCAATGCTTATCGTTAATCCTGTTCTACTTCGAGAGACTGGAATCTGGTTGTTGGATCTGATGTTGAGTGGGCTGGTATTCCTTAATGTTTTGTGTCTAGAAACAACTTAGGATTTTCTAGAGGATATCTTGCCTTGTGACATTGATAGTTTGTTATAATAACACAAGGCATACTTTTTTCTAATGAGTTATTTTATTTTAATCTACAAGTAAAAATGCCTGGGTGGAAAGACGTACGTCTGACATAGCAACGGCTTTGTTCCAAACTGACCTTATATTCTCTCCTCTCCCTACCAATATTCCACACTTCGCCGCGTGACGTCTCTTGAAAAGTAAGAAATCAACAAGTGGCGTTGTGCTGACTCATCCTAAAAACTTTCCATGATACATACACATAACTCTTGCATTCCTGTCATTTCCATTCTCTTTCTCTTCCTATTATGTTACACTATGTCTCTGTGGTGAATGAGGTTTTGTCAGGTTTGGAGTGGTTCGTTTCAAGTTAGATGTGGATGACCAGAGGTTGATGAATTCATTCATATAGATGTTAGCGACACACATTTTATTACCGGAGCAGGTAATCAATTTTCATACTGAGTCCAAATGAATTATAGGTTTTTAAAGTGTTTAACCAGTTATATTCTTTCCGCTTAATTAAGAATTCTATGTTAATGCCTTTTTTTATTTCTCCTGACCATGACCTAAGGTCAAAACCAGTTAAGAACAATGAGAAAGTAAATAAAAATGATACAAATATTTTTTATTTGTGTGATCACTTTATTCCTTATATATATAATAATTATATATATATTATATATATATATATATATATATATATGTGTGTGTGTGTGTGTGTGTGTGTGTGTCTGTGTGTGTGTGTGTCTGTGTGTGTGTGTGTGTGTGTGTGTGTTGTGTGTTGCAATGAAAAATAAACGAAAGAAAATGCTGAACGGATAGAATAGATTTTATTTTTATTTTTTGTTTTACTGACACGTGTGTCGGCCAGGAGTTTATCCATGTACAAATGTATTCTATCTATTATTATTATAAATACAAAATAAATAAAAGTAATAGAAAACTATGAAAAATGTAGTATACAGGGAATAACGCCTTCGTCAGAGTATTTTTCATTTCAACTTACTGTCGGATTCGCTTCCATTTTCAACTTACACCCTCCCCCCCCACACATATATATATATATATATATATATATATATATATATATTATCTAAAGATTTTTGAAGGCAATTTACAATGCAATATGTGTTGAAAATTACATTTATTTAACCTTTTTTTTTATTCTAATATTTTCGGAAATAAAATTCCATCATAGAGTTATTGAAAGTACTAGGTGTTTTTTATAGTACTTATCCACGGCGATGTTGTAATCATCTGTTGTTTTAAGAAATTTGAGGAATGCCGTAATTGAATTATTTTTCTTTCTTTTCGGTTACGTTCGTGATGTTAAATCGCTAATTTCCGTGATGTTAATTCGGTTCGGCTGCTCCTGCAACTCGTGGAGATTGTTCGAAATTCTTTTAATTTTACTATAAATTTAGCGCTCGCTCAGGCATGTGAAAATAAAAGCTTTTTTTTATAGTATCCTTTGAAAGCATTGTGTGTATGTGGTAATATAAGATTTTTGAAGGCAATTTAACAAATGCAAATATAGTTGGAAAAATTATATTTATTTAACTTTTATAATTGTCAACAACATATTGCATTGTAAATTGCCCTTCAAATTCTTTAATATTACACATACGCACAATGATTCAAAAGATCTATAAACGTTAATATATATATATATATAATATTATATATATATATATATATATATATATATATATAATATATATATAATATATATATATAGCCTAAAGAGTAGAAACTACTTTGCTAGGTTTTATAATTCACCCTAATTTTAGTGCATTCAGCACAATTACATATTTAACTTTAAGGTAACTTTTTTCGGTGTTTTTTTCTTTAGAACATTTCAATTATGGTACTGACTGGTTATTTTCAGGCAGTAGGATACCGTGTTCTTTTTATTTGGGGGGGAGGGATATTTATGCATGTATTTATTTTTTATTTATTTATAAATTGTATACAATTGTTATGAATTTGTATAAATTGTATAAATAATTTATAAAATTAATTAAATAATTATTTATAAATATAATTTATAAATTGGTATAAATTATTAAATAAATTGTATTTAATTTTTGTTTAAAATTATATTTCTGTTATACTATATATAGTATATATATATAATATTAGAGAGAACGAAGTGTGGTCTTTACTGTATTAGACACCTAGTGTGAAATGAGAGGAGAAATTCCAATCCTTTTACTAACCCGCACTAAAGGAATGACTTTAATTCATATCCTTGGCCTCGTGCAGAATCGTATGATTCTCTCTCTCTCTCTTCTCTCCTCTACTCTCTCTCGTCATCTCTCTCTCTCTCTTTCTCTCTCTCTTCTTCTCTCTCTCTCACTGCTCTTCCATATGTATTAATACTTCTGTATATATATATATTACATGAATCTAAATTATCGAAGACATGGAAACCAACGGCGCTAGGAGTTAAAGCGCCGTGACCTCATGTTATCACTGGCTTAATATAGATATATACTGCTAACTAACTCGATATTGATAACACTCTTTTATTATGATATAGGCAATGACAATATATGATATATAATAATCTATAATTATTGATTGTTGTGTGTTGTTTGTAGTAGTTGTGTTTGAGTGTTGCTGTGTGTTGTTGTGTGTGTGGTGTGGTGTGTTGTGTGTGTGTGTGTGAGTAAAGAAGACAATCGCGGGATTTGTTACGGAATGTAGTTATTACTGTTTTGGTGATTTCCACTCTAAAAAGTTTCGTTCTTATCACCTTCTTCCAAGACAAAGACCTGGGTTTCTTGCATTTAAGTGATTCAGTTCTCTACTGAGCTGAGTGATCTTCTGTCGTGATTTTATGAGGGGTGGTCATATATATATATATCATTATAGTATAGTATTTATATTATTATATAGTTTTATATATATAATTTATATGTACTCTATTTACCCGTCTATTTGAGTTTTTTGCTATTAGCATTTTTATAATGGATACCATAATGTAACAATTATTACAGCAATCCCTAAGTAACAAATATATTTGTGTATCTAGATATATAACATTAAAGAAGATATATATTATTTCATGTGTTATGATATATGTATATTACCCTCCGCACCGAGTCAAGATGCCCTGCACAAGGTCAAGTTTTCTGCAAAGCGGAGTTATACAGGTTTGAATTATTTCTAGAGTTTGAACCAGACAAGCTTTTCTCTGTCTTTGACTGGGGTTTCTGATTAGACCTCTTAGGCCCATTCAGATGTGGTTTTAAAGGACATGAAGCCCGAGAAGTCATTGCCGTTCCCCCCGCCTGCGCCTGCATCCATAGCCCACTTGTATATTCCTGCTATTTTACTATAGTACGTGGATGGGAGAATTTTATTTGGGTATGCCGAATTCGTTACTACTTCCAGGCATGCTGAAAATAGATAGATCAGGACACTCTCGACATCTCAAGGTACGAGATGCCATTTCCTATGGAACTAATCATTAGAAACGCGCCTTATCCATCTATCCATTTCTATACATCACACACACTATACTAACACACACACATTATATTCTATATTATTATTATTCTATTTTAGTGCCAATTTTTTTAAATATTGTATCTAGTATAGTTTATATAGAATAGATTAGATAATAGATAGATAGAGATGCATAGAGTAGATATAGTGTGTATTGTATGATTATATATATATACTATGTATATTTTATATACATATATAATATACTCTAGTAGAGATGAGAAGATGACAGAGAGAGAAAGAGAGAGAGGGGGGGGTATAGATGAGATTACAATTCTGATACAAGAGACTTTGATTATTAAAGTGTAAAAATGAAGGTAAGAGCCGGACACCTATTAGCGGTAGAAATTAGATGCCCTGCAGGGTAATAACGCCCATTTCTTTGAAGCCACAAGAAACTTACCAAAACGATTGTTATGCCTGAAAATATCAGGAGAGCATTTTACTGTAGCGATGCATGTTTCCATCTACTATTCTTTCTTTTTTAATTAGCTGTCTTGACATCGATTTCTACGCGCATTATCCGTTTCGCAGAGAAGCATTAAGGGCTGTTTTAGATCAGCGTATCTGATCCATATCAAACCTCAAGTAGGCAAAGGGAGGGAGCTGAAATGGTTAAATTGTCGTCAGCTTCACACAGATATGCTACGCCGTAGTCAGGAACATAAAACATCCGAATAATCTTCGTTTCGTCTTATTACTAATACAGGAATATATCGGGGATAAGGTACACAATGATTGATTTACGCCATATCACTCTATTGTTAATAGACATACACATGCATCTATATTTCTATAATCGACTCTTCTCCTCTCTCTCTCTTCATCTCAATCTCATTCATCTCTCTCTCCTCTCTCTCTCTCGGCTCTCCCTCTCTCTCAACTATAATATATATATATTATATAGTATATTTATATATTTATCCTATAGGATCACAGACACATATACATAACATTAGAGAAGATATTTATATATATATTACTTAATATATACGTATACTTAATATATATATACAAATATCTTTAAACACTTTTTGTATACATCTATAATAAGTTAATAATATATTAATATTATACTATTTACTCAACTTTTGTATGTCGATATAATAGATATTTAATATATTATAGTTTATTGGAGGATATGAAATAGAGGAAATGCGAGATAAACACACATAAAACTTATTCAATGATATTTCTCGCCTCGGTATCGTTGTACGCAAACTTTATGTACAAATTTATTTTTGACTAAATTTGAACAAAGCTTCATAACATAACCCGAGGCAAATATATGTTAAAAACTCAGTTGTTTTGTGTGTTTAATCCCACATTTCCTTATATAATTTATTCTATACAATCTTTCGGATTTACATCAACTCGCGCTCTTCTTCATAATATAAGATACTAATATATATATATATTATATATTATAGTAATATTTATGAGTAGTGCAGACTGCATGTGGTGGTGGTGTGTAAATGTTGAATGACAGATACTGCCATACGTAAATATCACTACTACATATACAAGCATAATATAATATAATATTTATGAGTAGCTCATACTACACCCCCCACAACCTAATATTTATATATATTATATTATTATATCAAATAAATGATAAATTCTATGTCGACGAGTGCCGCCTATTGGGTAGTGATCACGCCTCAAAACAGCGACGGGAGTCTATCTGCCTTTCACATAGTGCCTAGACCGGGAGATTGTCGTTTTGACGTGCTGAGATGGCCGCGCATGCACTAAACCCTAATAAGTAGACCGCACAGATCCCTGTGCTACTCAGTCTGAGTATGTTTATGAAGTACTACTATATATTATACTATATTCATAAAACTCATATATCACAGAAAACTATATAAGCTACATAACAAACATATGTTATATACACTATAATAATCAATATAGGTTACCATTATAAATTCAAAGCACATACATACATTTTGCATATACATAACTCCCACGTATCCCTATAAACACACGCACACCTGTATATATATATATATATATATATATATATATATATAGATATATATATATATATATATATAATAGAGAGAGAGAGAGAGAGGAGAAAGAGGAGAGAGAGAGAGTCGTTAAATACATAATTAACCAACTGTGATATTACTACAAATATTAAACATAAGTGTTCTTTTGAAGATATTCTGTATTTTGTTGAAATATTATTGGATATTTACAACATTTCAATTAATTCTAATTTGGGATAAATTATTTTATATATTATACCCTACATTCTATGGTTCCAATTTATTTTTGCCATCGGGTAATAGTTTCTTCAACTTCGTTTGGTTTACAAACCACAAAATTCATGTTTGTTTAAGATTAATTTTAAATGTTTAACTTAAGAATTAACGTAGATTTTACTTCAAATTTTCAATGATTTTTCTTATGTCGTTTATATAAGTATTTTTTTTAACATTTTTCATATCTTAAGAGTTTTTTTTGTATGGGTCGTTATGAACGAATGCTGGGTTAAAAAACAATAATTTGCGAATACTCTCATAAAGGTCCGGCATTTAAAAAATAATGAACGCTGGTATGATAACCAACAATTTAAATTTAATTTTTATTTTTGTTTCATTTGTTTTTATGTTAATTAATCATGTAATATATATACTATATAACTAGAACCTGTGGATATACCACAGTATTATAATTTATTACAACGTGTGATAGGTTTACTTAAGAGCTACTGCTATTTATGTAAATAATAATTCTGATTCAACTCTCTCTCTTCTCTCTCCCTCTCTCTCCTCTCTCTTCTCTCTCTCTCTCTCTCTCTGGCTCTCTCTCTTCTTTCTCTTCTTTTTCATGCTTTCATTTTGCTTGATTAAAACAAATTACGCGTATTCGCTTCCGCGTGCTCATACCCTCCACTCTATCTTCGCGCTACTCTTTCTTACATTCTTATTATTTTTACTATGTAGCATGTCCTTTTCTCCTTTTTTGCTTATAATAAAAACGAAATATGGTCCACTTATTTAGCTGGGGTGATTTCATTCATGAGAAGATAAGAATTCGGCGATTAAGCGACTCGCAATAATCAGGATTTATATTATTGCATGTCATCTTGGATAATTTGGCGGTCTCAATTTTTAACTAAAGGTGTTAAGTGTAAATAGGTCGGAGGGATTAAGAACAAGTGTATTAATATAAGTAGTGTTAATTAATTATGTGATATATCTTATTAAATCTCTTTATGTTCCGATATAATTTTATATATTAACTTTAATAGGTTTATTTGTTAACAAACAAAACTGTGCATATGGATTTCATTTTATCACATGAATATAATTTATACTTATAATGCTTACTTATCGGAGCGCGTGGTGTGATGTTAGACTCGTATGAAAATGGACTCGTCGAGCCGAGTCAAATTCTGGACGAGTCTGTTTGCATTCCTATAGCGCTAATATCATTGTGAAAGGCATGCATCCAATTATTCTCTCTCCAACTATGGGTAAATAGTAAGGGCAGACTGGTTTTTAAAATTGGCTAGGTACACTGTCTAGGAGAAGGAAATCTCTGGATTCATACCTGTTAAGATTATTGTTTATTCTAAAAATTTTTCTAATTATAGTTGAATTTTAAAATTTAGCGTCTGTTTCACGTATTTGTTGAATTACACTACTAATATATATTATATATATATTATATCAATGAAAGTACAAACAAATAAAAGTTTTTGCTTTTATTATTCATTTCGAACGGTATTACAACCAGCGGTTTCTTGCTAAACATATAATATATATATATATATATATATATAATATAATATATTTAAGTATAAAGTGAGGACATTGCGAATATACTTAGAATTGTTAGGCACATTATACACAGACACATACACACACACACACCTCATATATGTGCTGATATGTGTTGAGAGTGCGTGTATATATTATAATTAATATTTTGATTAATTCATTACAATTAACTCTGATGATTGTGTTTGAAAATTTGGTAGGTTTTTCTATATACACACTTATACTATATATATACACATATATGTGCGTATGTGTAGTTCGTATAAATTATACATATATAGTGTGTATATATATATAAGTGTATGTTATATGCTTATATAATATATATATATATTATATAATATTATATTATGGATATTATTATCTCGTTACTATTAGTTTCATACTTTACGCAATCTTCAGACGAGAGTCAAATGGTTGAGATTGTTCATGCTGCGATGGAATGTTATACGCTAAAGATTTTTAAAAATCTCAACCATTTGAAGNGGAGAGAGATTCTCACATTTGACTCTCGTCTGAGGATTACGTAAGCATGAAACTAATAGTAACGAGATAATAATATCAATAATATAATATATCATTGATTGTAAATCTGCTCTGCTATATTAGCATTGAGCACCTTTATATGCCAATACTTTTCTCATTCATTCTCTATTCAATCTATATTATATATACTAGCAAATATATGCACCCTCTGGGTGCAAGTATTTAAGTTTTAATGTAATAAAATATTG
>CM042155.1:40721430-40736430 GCA_023376005.1 Doryteuthis pealeii
CTATAAAAATACAATGGGATTTTTAAACAACGAATGGCTATGGGGGTACACCAAAGTAAAATAGTATTAAAAGAGGGTCTATAGGTAAAAAAAAGGTTGAGAACCATTGATCTAGCTCATCAGCCGCCATTTTTTTCTTTTTCGTCTAGTGGCTTCTGTTAGGGTTGGTTTTCATCTTCTTTTCTTCATTATGCTGGTCTGGAAATTGCTTGTTTAATAATTTAATTAACACACACAACAACTTGTTTGTTTCTTGACCAAGTTTTATTTCTTAGCCCATGATTTCGCCTTGGGGAGAGACGGACTCGGAGTTGAAAATACGTCTACGCTTCTTGAAAGCCGGGTTGCATCTGCTAACCAAACTAACTTATTCTCACGTGTATGTAATGGCAAGGGAAGTCTCCTGGTAAAACCAGAGAGCATGGAGTTGACTTTGCAGTCAAGAACACTCTACTGGGAGCAATAATACCACCTACAGGTGGTTCAGAGATAATTTTTACCCTCCGCCTGAATTCTACCATAGGACCTGTCCACCTGGTTAGTGTATACGCTCCAATATATGTAATGGCGGATTTTAAGGGGTCAAAAGGTTATTAACCGCCTCAAGTGTTGGTAATTTTCCATAGACCTCATGATTTTAAGTAACGGCCCTAATTCAAATGATTTAAGTAACGGCCCTAATTCAAAACTAGCTACAGATACGTTCACAACTTATGACTGCCCATAAATTGTAACACTGTTTATTGATTTTTAGTCTTATTTAAGTTTATTTAAGTAAATTGTCTGAATAATTTAAATTATACAAATTATCAATCCTCATACGAACAATTCAGAGGAATAGTCTAAAAATGTCTGTACGTGTTTTTGCCCTTGAAATCGATCAAAATAGACATTCTCGGCTGACTTGAATCTATTTATATATAGCAACAAGTTTTACAACAGACATATGTCTGGGAGAGAGACAAGTCAGATATAAATACAATATGGTTATTTTTTTTAAAGTTTCTTTCTGAATTAGTACAGAAAAGAAGACAAAAAAGAGATGCTGTGTATGCAAAACTTGATAGCTGGGTAATAATTGTTCTGTTTTATTCTTTTGTCAACAAACATATGTGCTCATTTATATACACAGACTGTAAAACTCCTACGGTGTCAAGTCGGACGATCAATTAACAAAGGGGGGTAAGAAATGAATACAAAAGAATTTCTAAGATTCGAGAATGGATACTAAGTAAAGAAGGAAAAACAGAAAACATTATAGAATGACAATTCGTCTCTGTTTTCGAATTAAACTCAGGCGTGTTCATCTCACCGTAAGAAATGAACTAGGAACGTTAGATAGAAGGCAAAACGTAAATTTGGATGGGTTTTTGAGTAAGGTGAGGGTCAGTAATCCTGAGCTATACGTTCACAATTGACTTTGCTTTATATAAAGTAAGTAAAGTCATCGAGGTGGCCTAAAGTCGGTATTAGCCAATCAGCGAGGGAGTCTATCCCCTTTTCACTAGCGCTACACCAAGGAGATTGTTTTTGCGTCTGAGGTGGAGCGCCACACTACCATCAGCTCATTTACTGCACAGATCCTTGTGCTACTCATACGCTGAGTTGGCGAGGGCCGGTATCGAATTAGGAACCTTGTGGTTTCTAGCCGAACGCTCTACCGACTGAGCTAACCGACCCTTTGCTTCATATATATATATATATATATATATATATATTTGCGTATATATTTTCCATATACGATATATTGTAAATCAATAAATAAATGGATACCTTGGTACAGATAAAAATTTATTTCTGTATTTCTTTGCCTTTTCGGTCTGATCTTTATTAATTCTGAAGCGATGAAAAATGTCGAAATAAATTTATATCTGCACCAAGGTATCCATTTATTCATTTTTTAAATATATAATATATATATATATATTATATATATATATATATATATATATATATAGATATGAGAGAGAGAGAGAGAGAGAGAGAGGAGAGGGGTGGTTTTATATTTATGAATTGATAAGGTCGTAAACAGCTGTAAAACCAATTGTACCCTATCCCACAAAGCATCCGAGTGAGATGAACGAGACATACAGGACACTGCTGGAGAAGCAAAGACGAACAGATAAGTACCTTTCTCCTGTGGACACCAGCACATGGGCCCGAAAATAGCCACACGAATCGTTACACAAGATGATAAAGGCCGTATCAGAAGTATTAATATATAGATATTTCTGTTAAATCGAACTTAACGGACCTAAATTCCACCATTGTATGTCACCCTGCCGAAAGAAAAAAAAATACCAAAAATCAGGGAATTAACCGAATTAATGAAATTTTCAGCGTTGATATATTAATGAATAAAAGATATATTGCACCAGTTATTTTATGTAAAACTTTTACATTTTCCAGGTCAGTTAACTTGGAACCACGTATCTTTGAGGCGTAACATAGATTCTCAAGATACGTGGTTCAAAGTTATTGACCTGAAAAAATGTAAAATTTCTTAAATGAAATAACTGATGCTTTTATATTTCATTAAATTCGGTTAATTCCCTGATTTTTGGTATTTTTTCTTTTGACATACGATGGTGGAATTTAGGTACGTTAAGTTCGATTTAACCGATATTTCTCTATGTTCTATATGATGTACAACATATATGTTTTTGCCAGTTTCTTACAAGTGATAAAAAGTGATTTTGTTCCTCGGTTTTAGTCTGCGTAATGTTACAGATTTTATTGTAAAAGCGTTAAAACTGCAGCACATTAGCAATCGCTAAACCAACGTGGGTATTTTTTTTTGTCGCTAATGTGTTAAGTTCTGTGCAATTGATAAATAATTCAGTTTCTTTACTGCAAAAAAAAAAAAAGAAAGAAACAATACACTGGTGGATGAAATTACTTTAAAAAGTCTTAAAATACATTTACAAAAGTTTGTCACAAAAATATAAGCCATTGAAATTTTAACTCTTTGCCTACTTTAAACCTCTCACAGTGGCTCTCCCACCTTTGCAATTCTAGCTACAAAGGCTGATGGGAAGTTTATTATAAATAAGCAGAAGGGCTCAGATTACAATTATAATAAGATTTTATTTGAATCGAACGAGTGAGGCTTTTTATAAATTAACTCTTGGGCTACTTTAAACCGCTGGCAGCGGCTCTCACACATTCCACTTGTTTACACCAACAAATTACTACGTGAACACCCCTGCTATCATAGAATGGGTTCTAAGGTGAATAGATAGTGAACTTTGAAATATCCCAGCATACAGGTAAAAAATACCAAAAAAAATTGGTACAGCCGTTGCGATAAATTTGGTAGGCAAAGAGTTAAGTAGTTTGGATATGACATCAAACTGCGTCGGTTATTGAATTTCCAGTTCCGAAGTAGAGTGTCGAGTTGCTCTTCATTGTCATTGTTCCCAGGGTTCCCTCTTACCTAGATTATTAATACCTGTTAGGGTCACACCTATGCATCAAATTAAAAATGTATTCCTATTCTATAGGAATCTTTGATACCATATACAGCATGAAATGCTGTACATGCAGAATTCCCGAAAATCTGCAGAAAAATAGATTCATTTCTAAAATATAAGTAAATTTAAATTTGGATTTTTTTAGAAAAGGATTTTATTATTTTAAAAGGAAGAGACATATCAAAAAAGTTGGATTTTATTCTTGTAGAAATGGATTCGAATATTTTTTAGATGGACCTAAATATTTGGGAAAATTGAGTTTGGAGATTTTTTTTTTTTTTTGGTTTAGAAGAGGGTTGGAATGTTATAACTGTAAATTATTTATATTGAGAATATATAGTGGAAGATATAATTGTTTACTAAGGATTATTATTAGTTACTTCACCCCTATAACTGTGAAAACAAATTATTATTAAATAGAAAAATCACTTGAACCCATATAATTATTAGCATTAGATAGGAATACTTGAAAACATACAAATGCTTATTATTTGATAGGAATTTTAGTTAAAACCATGTAATTGTGTTTAAATTATTAGGTTCAGATTGAAATACTATAAACCATAAAACGTTGGGCAAATTATATTTTATTAAACAGTAATAAAAGTAAAGTCGGTGGGGCGGCCTAATGTCAGCATCAACCAGACAACGAGGGAGTCTATCCCCTTTCCCGGAACCTTGTAATTCATATGCTGACGCTCTATCGACTGAACTAAACTGGCCCTAATATATTTGGATGCAAAAAGAAACAACGACACATAAAATATGAATATAAATGCGCAAAGAATTTAAGGGCTGGTATTAGGCTTAAAGTAATACAAGAGGAATTGATATGTTGTTAAAATCAGAAAATCAATAAACGAATTGAAAACGCAAATAAAATTCAAAACAAAAAAAGAGTGAATGATCTACTCAAACACAATGGAAATCCAGAATCCGTTTGAAGAAATCATGAAGTAGTTAGAACATAAAAGTCGATTCCATTATCAAATATATTTATTTGAGTTTTACCAACTGTAGACCAGCAGGCATAGACGCAATGACATTACCCAATCGATGGGAGATCTGCCACGGTTCTGGCAATTGTTCCTTTCTCCGGAGATTCCCACAGTTCCAGACAACGTACCAAATTTGTTTGCATCAAATAAACCTACAATATGTCACGAACAAGCGCATACGGACACATTTGAATAGCATTCTAAACACAATATATAAAAGTATAATGAATTTATTTTATGTAATGCTTGCTTACACACACAAACAATTTATTATATATATATATATATATATATATATATATATATATATAGTCATCCACAGACACGTGTTTCGACTTATCAAGTCTCTTCAGTGTGGCTAGACATTTGTAAGCTACTTACAGCCGGGATTGAAATCTGATCGATTCCGTGTCAGTCAGACACTTTAACCGTCAGGCTGTCATCACCTACAGAAGGCGAAGGGGATTTTAACTGTTTTAATACACACATCACTTTGTATGTAAAGGCCGCAATAGAGTTCTCCATCCTGTATATAGGAGAGCGTTGCGCTTACGCTTTAGTTGGCGGTCATCAACGAAATCCCCCCGGAGTGCTCAACCCTAAGGGGATGGGGAGACAGGAATCGGGATAAATTTGACAAATTTGTATTTAGTTATTTTTCTCCGTATGGTATTGACGCACACTACGCACCATTTAAAAGCTTGGACCCTTCTTCATTCATGTACGTGATGACTGATAGAATGGATGGCTGGAACACACCTGAATCATGGAAGAGAATAACTTGTATCATGATGATCTGCGCCGGCCATCAAAATAAGGACATTATGGTTGCTGCCTAGTGCTCCCTGGACACTGTAAAAACAATCAGGTATGAACTGGAGAATTACAATGGGAACTACGAGGCTAGAAGAAAGCAACATAACAGATGATCTGATTGCGTTTGTGCTGCAGAATTCCTCGAAAATCTGCAGAAAAAAGTGTTGGGGGACCGTGGCATTAGAATTGGGGCTTTGTCACGTGAATTGAATGTTTCAGCATCTACCATGAAGCTTGCACACAATGAAGACTTTCGCTACTACTCATACAAGCGACGCAGAGGTCAACAAGTAGGAAATGTTTTTTTATAATGTTGGCTCAGTTCTGCTGGAAAAAATAAAATAAGTGACTATTTATCATTTTTTCATGAACGTTTTAAGAAAGGGTCGTACCAAAATATTGGCCATACCTAATATTTTGATCAATATACATAAAATCAATCAATCAATCAATTTCTTTATATATTAGAGCGTTCGGCTAGAAACCACAAGGTTCTTAGTTCGATACCTGCCCTCGTGGTAGGTGTGGCGCTCCACCTCAGACGCAAAAACAACCTCATTGGTCTAGCACTAGTGAAAAGGAGATAGACTCCCTCGCTGATTGGCTGATACCGACTTAGGCCACCCCGACGACATATATACATATATATATGTATATATATATATATATATATATATTATATATATATATATATATATATATATAGTAAAAAGGCATATATAGATGACCTACTTAACTTTCATCAACGGCTATAATTGTATTTTTTACTTCTGCAATTGTCTTTAATCAATTTCTTGATTAATTCCTAACAATTAACTCTGATGATCCTTTTTATGAAACTTAAGCAGGTTATCTATATATACATTTTTAATAAATACGCTCTACAAACGTATTGAGATCTTTTATATTCTTTATAATCCTGTCTGATGAATTTTCTTGACCTTTTCTTTCTTTCTTTTTTTTTTTTCTTTCTTTACTTACTTATTTCGTGTTACCTATCTTTGCCTGTTTTCTTGATTGTTTTCCTCTTTCTTTTTTCCTTTTTTCTTTTTCCTTCTTTTCTTTCCTTATTTCTTTTTTTCGTTCATTAATTTTAACTATTGTTCATCCCATTGAACTTTCTTTTCCTTCTTTCTTATCTTCTTTCTTTTTTCAATTAAATATTTTTCTTCCCACTGAATTCTTTCTTCTTCCTCTTTTTTCACACATCATTTTCATTTTATTTATTCTCTTTTTACTTATTTCATATTATCTCTCTCTCTCTCTCTCTCTCTCTCTCTCTCTTCTCTCTCTCTCTCTCTCTCTCTCTCTCTCTCTCTCTCTTCTTCCTTGGTTAACATTTGTATAGATAGTTGACGTCGCCATTAACTCGATATTCTATTCCCGGTAAGTCAACTTATTTATCATATATATATATATATATATATATATATATATGAGGGATTTTCAAATTTTATCCGCACTCTAAATTTATGGAAGCCAAGCACATCGTGGATGATTTGATACGCAGAATCATCACTAATCGCACTAATCGACAGAGAACAAGTAGGTTCGCCCATATTATCTTTTACCGAATCTTCTCATCACTGGTAGAGGTTGACGGATGCCTTGCTCCCTCTCCTGTGTCAAGCTTATCTGACCGCTTTTAAACTTCTCTATTCACCCAGACACACTTCTACGCGATAATCCACTGTCCCCATATTGTGCTAAAATCCTCTGATGAATTCCATCACCTGACATTCATTCCGACCAGAGTCCGGAGGGCACAGCGGCCGAAATTATGTGTATATAAGAAAAAATATGAGAACAATAGTCCGTAAAATCAAAATTATAAAAAATGGGGGGGGGCTTTTTGCTCAGTCTGTAGAGCAACCGACTAAAAAACGTAAGGTTCTGAGTTTGATACCGGCCCTCGCCAACTCAGCGTATGAGTAGAACATATTGGTTAATCTGATCTGTGCGGTAAAGTGGTGAATTGACGCAAAGTGTGTCGCACCACCTCAGCAAAAACACTCACCCTAGTATAGCGCTAGGGAAAAGGGTATATACTCCCCGGCTAACGGCTGGTACCGACAATACACCACTCCGTCAATTTTACTTTTTGACATTAGTGAATGCAAAAAAAAAAACTGAAATCATTTATCTGTATATGTTTTTTTGTTTGCTTGTTGTTTGTTTTACTTAACTACGCGGAGATGAGTTTGTATTAAATAAATAAAATCATGAAAATATTTAATGCGTTAATATATTCGTTAAAATAATAAACTACTTCTGAAAAGGGAATATTTCTGGAGAAAATAATTTTGCTCAAATTCAGTCGTTATAATATTTTAGATTTTCTATCGTCATTTTTGTTGTTGTTGTTTGTGGCCTTTGGCTTCAGGTCGACTGTTCACCGCAGGGGGGACATGAAATCTAAAGACACGCGTGGGATTCAATAGGTTCATTAGCGTTAATACATACAGGGTCTTTATAGATAGACAATAGGCACCAGATAGAAGTCTACAAAAACGATCATTAGCAAAATCATCTATTAGTGTTCCTGCAATGAACTGCTAACAATATCAGTTATTCATCATGAGAATTACTAGGTTAATTTTCTTTTAAATTTCATGATATAAATTAAATAGATACATATATATATATATATATATATATATATATATATATATATATGTGTGTGTGTGTGTGTGTGTGTGTATTTGTGTGTGTGTGTGTGTGAGTATGTATGAGTATATATGTGTGTGTATATGAGTATATATATATGTGTGTATATATATATATGATATATATATGTGTGTGTATGAGTATATATATATATGTGTGTGTCTGTGTGTATATGAGTATATATATATATATATATATATATGTGTGTGTGTATGAGTATATATATGTGTATGTGGGTGTATATGAGTATATATATACATATGTGTGTATAAGTATATATATGTGTGTGTGTGTGTGTGTGGTGAGATGTGATTTGTGTGTACATATATATTAGTGTGAGTATATATATATATATATATATATATAATTGTGTGTCTGTGTAAGAGAAGAGGCTTAATTTTTTTCCCAAATGTATTGCTCTGTATATAATTACCTAATTATTCTGTATTGAGCTCTCAATATGAACTATATTAATTTTAATATTTTTTTAAAATATACCCTGCTTCGAATCCTTTCTAGCACCAAACCTTGCTACATTCACACACACACAATCACAGACACGCACACACACACACACACACACACACATTATATATATATATATATATATATATATATATATATATATAATGTATGCATCTATCCATATTTATATTGAGTAGTGTTTGGAGGTTGCAGCAACTTTTATATGTATGCCCGCAAAGTATAATTTAGTAGAAACTTCGGGTCATTAAACTAAACAGTAAAAAAGCCTTTACGGGACAAAAGTTGATTCGCTCAGCTTTTGTAAATTAATAATAATAATAATAATAATAATAATAATAATATATATATATATATATATATATATATATATATATATATATATATATATTATATAACGAGGCTACCGTTGCTAGAAATGGAATTGGTAACCAGATTTTAAAATCACGAATGAGCCTGTCTCACATACTGCTAATACCCTTAGGAAACGTAAATGAATTGTAGGACAGACTGGGTTCTTTAAACTTGTGTAGAATTAAACCATACTGGCCTTCACATGAAGGCTGTGACTAGCGTCCAGTCACCTGAAAAACAGAGTAACCAAATACACTCTGTAGCAACAGAGAGGACATGATAAAGTGTTCAGTATATATGGATAAAACTATACAAACTAAAACTACCACCCAAACAAAATGCTGGAAATAGACTTGCCCATTCCACAAAGTAGAATAGTCCAAGCTGCTATTTAAACCACTTACTACGTCTTGATTGTCAGAAGCAGATTCAACTTGCAACGCAGTTGAATACTGTTCAATCTACAAAAATCGCTACATGGCGCTGCAAACAGCAGTGGGACTTGAAGATCTGGAAAGCTGCTTCATCAAAGCGGGTATCTCTGCTGACTCCGTTACAAGCTATACTGCAACAATTGTGAGTAAAAAGCTGACGAAAGAACCCTTCAAATGATGGATCGGGCCATGCTAAACGAGTTGGGAATCACAGAAGTAGCAGCACAGTTGGATTACAAATCTGTACAGAACTAAGTTAGGTTTTGTTCTTTTCCGGCATATCAACCATTTCCGGGTCAGTTAATGCCAAATCATTTCATTTTGATAAATAAAAGATTCAAGTTGCTTACAGTCCCTACTGTTGCTTAAGTGATGTAGAAAATTGTTTAAGGTACATCCACTTAGCTAGTATTATAAAATTAGTTGCTACAGGGCGGGTTTGGCTCAGTCAGTAGGGCATGAACCTAGGAGCCACAAGGTTTCGGCTTTGATACCAACTGTTGCATGGCTATTGAACAGGCTCATTGCTCCTTTACTTCAGTGATCTATCTGGAACCGGTGATTTAAGCTCTAAAAATCGGTTTGTTTCAACATGTCATAGAAAGAAATCCTAAAGAAACTAATGATTATTTTAACGTCCACACCTACAGTCCAACGTGGATTCGAAGCGCAGTGGGGGTCAAAATGCTACGTCTCTGAAATTGAACAGTTTTGGTGTGTGTTTGGACGCCATCTGCTCCAAGAATCAAAAAAAAGATGTGTGTGTGTGTGTGTGTGTGTGTGTGTGTGTGTGTGTGTGTCTGTGCGTGTGTATGTTCTAACGTATCTCCTTTGTCATGAGGCATATTTCAGCCATGAAATCAGCGTGCATTCACGCGTTTATGATTCTGAATAGTTAGTTTCCTGCACAGGTACGCGACACATCTAAACTCTTTCAAACGTGGGTCTTGATTTTTGACATAAGTTGTAATGCTTTTGTTCTTAATGACGTGCAGTATTACAAATATATATATATATATATACACACATATATATATATATATATATATATATATATATATATATATATATATATATATATGAAGAGGAGAGAGAGAGATTGTGAGCTAAAGAATAGACATATCGGGAAAAAATGTTTATTCAAGAAATTTTCTTAATTCCAAGCAGTTTTGACATTGGTTCATCGGCAAACATAGGGCCACTCTTTCACCTGATACCTAAGGTATACGGAATTTGCGTCCCTTTCCTAAAAAATGTGAGTAATCATATATATATAATGCTATGTTCATAATTAAATAATTAAATCTGAGTTAAATTTGCTTCAAAACAACCCATGTTATTTGTGCATTTAAAATCCTGCAATGTGTTTTATATATCACTAAGAAATAAAGGTTTACATAATACATGGAGTGCTTAATTTGCATACTGGATTTCACAAAACCAGGTTTAATAAATAATTGCTTGGTATTATTGATCTCTAATACTGTTCTATTCTCCAACGTATTAAAATCAATCGTATGAATTATTTTATATAGAAGCCACATTAAAATATAATTAAAATAAGTATAATCTTTTACATGCGTTCTTATTCAATTTCGTTTGTCTTTCTAATAATATATTTAATTATATTAAAACTTAGATACTTACGCCCTGAGGGTGCATATTCTTGCTAGTATATATATAACGGTCGGTTTAGCTGAGTTGGTAGAGTGGCTGTCTAAGAACTACAAGGTTCCTAGTTCGGCACCGGTCCTCGCCAACTCAGCGTATGTTAGCATAGGGATTTTTGCGGTAAAGTAAGGATGTTAGTTTAGCACTATATCTCAGACGCAAAAACAATCTCCTTGGTTTTAGCTTGTGAAAAGGGCATAGACTCCCTTGCTGTCTGGCTGATACCGACGACCTTACCTTTTATATATAACATACATGCAAGCACACACACACACACACACACACGCATAAAAAGTAAAGTCATCGGGGCGGCCTAAAGTCGGTATCAGACAGACAGCGAGGGAGTCTATCCCCTTTTCACTAGCGCTAGACCAAGGAGATTATTTTAGCACCTGAGGTGGAGTGTCACACCTACCATCAGCTCCTTACTTTACCGCACAGATTTCCTGTGCTACTCATATACCGGGTTGGCGGGGGCCGATATCGAACTAGGGACCTTGTGGTTTCTAGCCGAACATTCTACCGACTGAGCTAAACCGGCCCCTTAAGCATAAACCTCATACGCATGCATACATGTACAAGCAAACCAATGAACGTACAAACACGTGATGTTTACAAAATGAAAAAAAAAAAACATTAGTAAAGTTGTATTTTGATACGTCACTATTTTACACGAAATTTTCCCACGGAAAACAATGAAATCTGAAGAAAAATCAACATATTTAAGTGTTTGCTTTAAAACCGACTACGTAACTCACTGTCAGACATTTTTCGATGCACCCTGGGAACGCAAAGTACATCGAACAATCTGGAAGATCGCTAAAAGAATCGAAAAAAACATGACTTCACTTTTGATAAAGTAGTTCCATTAAAGGCGGGAAGAAAAGAGTGGGAAACTGGAGAAGCATAACAGACAAATATGAAAAACCCGCTGACAGCTACAAAACTCTCTCTCTCTCTCTCTCTCTCTCTCTCTCTCTCTCTCTCTCTCTTCTCTCTCTCTCTCTCTCTCTCCCATATATATATATAAATATATTAGTGTATATATATATATATGAACAGTGTATATATATATATATAATATATAATATATATATGTATATGTGAGTTTGTGTGTGCATGTTTATATATATACATATTTGTGTGTGTATGTATATATATGTGGGTGTATATATATATATATATATGTGTGTGTGTGTGTGTGTGTATGTGTGTATATAATTATGTGTGAGTGTATATATATATATATATATATATATATGGAGTGTAGTAATATGTATGTGTATGTGAGTGTACATATGTATACATATATATACATAATTATGTGTGACCGTATATGTGTATATATGTGTATATATATAATTATATACACATATATATGTGTGCTTATGTATAATTATATATGTATATATACGTGTGTATATATATAATTATATATTATATATATAATTATACATACATGTATATATGTGTGTATATGTATAATCATATACATATGTATATATACGTGTGTATACATATATGTATATATATGTGTCCATATATGATTATATATACATGTATATATGTGTGTATATGTTTAATTATATATATTTGAAAAAATATATATATAATTACATATATATATATATATATATATATATATATATATATATATATATACACTTAAAATCTTTTTATCTTTCGTTTCTCACTACGCACTCTTCGGCGCATTACGGTCGAATGAATTTAATCAAATCTGACGTGCTGAAAACATGTCTTGGAGACATTAATATCGTAATTTACAGTTAATATAAGCATAACGTGAACGTCTAGTAGTAACTAAGACAAACTCTAGATAGTTTAACATTAGAAAAAGGGAAAAAACTACCAGTCTTTCTGCTAAGTTTAACATCTTTTAAAAATATAGTATAAAATTACCTTCGCCTTGAAATACCAAACTTAAACATTATTATTAACTAGCTATATCTGTGGATATACCACAGTATGATAATTTAATTATTGCAACGTTTGATATGTTTACTTAAGAGCTATTGCCAAATAGTTCAATATGTAAATGTATAATAATCTTGATTTAACCCACTCTCACTCTTTTTTTAAAATCTTTCTTTCATTATGTTCCATTGAAATAAATCAGCTTTATCATCCCGTCTCTCTATCTTTCTCCTGTTGTCTTTTTTTTTTCTATCTTATTATATTATTTCGGTGTAGCATGTCCTTTTTCTTCCCTTTCTTTCTTTATGATAAGAATTGAATGGTCCATTATTATTAAGCGTAGCAGTTAAAACCAGTCTGATTTCAACGGCATGTGGACTTGTCTAGGGCTATTTTATGCACAGATGTTTGGGAAAAGAGTACATATCAAAATCTCTGTTCATTTGTTTCTTAAGAGGTTTTTGCCCACTGTCCTATCGAATACGAATATTTTAAGCAGGTTTATTTTGCCCCCTGAGTGGACCTGGGAGTAATAAAAATGATGCAGTACTTCACACTCCCCATATCATTAGAACTAGAACCTCACCATCAGAGCAATGTTCTGCCATACACAGGGAACCTTATGTTGGTGTCCTGGGTATGACGTTAACCTGCATCTAATGGTGAGGTTCCAATTCTTGAGCTCTGGGGAGTGTGGAGTAGCTCTTGAACGTTATTACTTCAAGCTCCACTCGGAGTGGTAGTACCTGTTAGGGCCCTATCAATGGGATAAGGAGAAAAATGAGCTTAAAATAATTGTTTTTAAAAATTGAATTTAAATAAAAGAAAATTTGAATACCCGTCAAGAATGAATAAAAGAAAACGCCTTCGGCATAAAAATAACATAACAAGGGTTTATATGCTGTAAAATCCAACCAACCAACCTTTTATAGGTGTGCTTACCATAAATACACGTGAGTGAGAAAGTTAAAGTGATAGGTTATGTATGTTTCATTGATTATATTTTACGGAAGATGTGACTTCTAAAGTGTTCTTATAGCGTTAATGGAAAGAGCCTTAAATGCATTCTTTTCAAAGAGCTCAGTCCACATTAGACAGAATCGTTGAAGCTGATCTATATTCTACAACTGCTAAAGAACTTATCCGAAAACCAAGTAGAAAGATTGTTGATGCATTTAAAAGAAATCGCACGCAAAAACAAACACAATAATCTTATTATAATGGAGATTATGTGTTTGTCTGTCTGTTACCGAAACTATATTACTACTCAAGTAACAATTTCCTTAATTATTTACGTCACATTCTCCATAATTTTACTTTATTTAAACCTCAATTATTAATAAAATTGTTTTAAATTATTAATAGTGTTGGCCTTTTCTACATACTAATAATATGCAATTGTATTTATATATACAATAAAATAGCGGTTTACAGTGGAACGGGAAGGCTAATTTGAATATTGATATTGAAAATTTATTCTGATAAATATGTACTTAGTATTATTGATTTCTAATTGTTTGGTTTTATCTTAATGAATATGAGCAAAGATATATTCAATAAATCTTAAAAGAAATCCATTAACAAGAAAAATCACTGTCATTTTATTCTTTTTTTTTTTCGATTATACCCCCTCAGTTTCAAATTTTTTTTATCTGCATTCTTATTTAGAAAGGCCAATGTCTCACAAAGTTTCACAAATGTCAGCGGCAAAGTCCGTACTGCTATGAGTAGAAATTTTCTATTCAAGTTCCTAAAAGTATATATATATATATATATATATATATATATATATATTACCAATATATACACACATTTGTATATGCATGTATGTGTGTGTTGATATATATATGAATGATTTTATATTAGGTCTTAAAATTAGTCTATAATAATTATTTTTTAAAAATTCGAATGTTTTAATGCTGCCAAAATACACACACACACACACACATATACACACACACAACACCACACACACACACCCACACACATTTCGTATTTTTGTCGGTGTGTAGGTATATATTAGTGCACAGAGAAGCATATACATAAATGTGGGTGTTGATACGTATAAAACTGTTTATATTGAGAACAAATAGTATCGTTAAATTCCAACCAGTAGTTTGTTGGATAGGATGAAAAAGTGTCACCTCATTAACAATTTCAAATACAGTG
>CM042155.1:40738930-40748930 GCA_023376005.1 Doryteuthis pealeii
ATATATATGTGTGTGTGTGTGTGCGTGTGTGTGTGTGTGTGTGTGTGCGCGCGTATGTATGTATATATATGTATATATGTATATATACATATATATGTATATATGTGTATTTGGGCAGTATTCTTTCATTTATCCATGTAAAATTAAACAAAAGGCAGGTCTCCTGTTTAACAATTTTATTAACAATCTTTTCGAGCTTTCTAGCCAACTTTTTTTTACATTTGGATTGAATCCGTGGGTTAGTGGAATAGTGCTTTATCTGACATATGAAGAGTCAAACGGCGTGACAAAGTCGTTGAGGTAAAACTGATGTAGGTACTTTTATCTTTGGTAGACAACAATCTCCTAAGGGACATTCAAATTTGTATACTACATTAGTCTCATTAAAATGACTTGTCTCGAGAGATGAGTTTTTGCGGATAACAAGGTTAGAGGTTTTAAATTTGGTGTAATACATAATTAATTTAACCTTATTATCAGGCGTGGTTGAAGTAACGTTGTTCCGAATTAAGTTTTTTGTCAGATAATAGCTCCATTTCACAACATCTAAAATTACACGCATGCTCCGACTCTAATTACCGAAATATCCTAACGAAAAATACGCACATTTTGCACACAGAAAAAAACAAAAACTCCAATTACTAGAAGCTTTATACATCAAACAATACAAACCATCCTTAAATAAAATTATTTTTGAATGCAGTACTCACATTTTAAAATGCCCTTAACACTTTTCCTACCAATTCTCCTCCTTCCAGCCTCCACATCCCTTAATATAATTTCTACGAGTTCCTAATTACTCTAACTACTAGAAACTTGAAAAAAAACTGGAACACAAACATATCACCCCCGATGGTGGCACTTCGATGTGCTGAAAGTTCTTGGGATAAAAACTTCGGTGAACTAATCCACGGATTCCATCCAAATGTAAAAAGTTGGCCAGAAATCTCGAAAAGGTTGTCAAAAAATTGTTAAACAGGAGACGTGCCTTTTGTTTAATTTTACATGTATAAATGTATATATATCCCGTATATATAAAAGAAATTTTGGTATGTACGTGTCGACTCCAAAAATAGAAGTCAATCAGATGCGAAATTTTGCATACACCTTAATATCGTTCTAACTAAGAAACACACCAAATTTAGTCATTGATTTTTCTGATTAAAGGATATAATTAATTAATTAAATAATTTTTTTTCGGAGAGCATCGTATAACTGCTGCTGTTGTTGTATCAGCAGGAGCAGCAGCAGCTATACGATGCTTTCCGAAAATCGTTTGATTTTGCTATAACCATGACTTCGAGTTTGACCTTCTTAACAGAAGTTACTCTACCTCTACTAAAAAGCCAACATTATTTTGAGTTCAATTGTTTTGTAATTTAGTACGAATTGTTAAATCTTTTTTTGAGAACTAACGAAAAAAAAATCAATTTTACAAACCATGAATATCTTTATAAATGTAAAAAAAAATGAAATTATAATACGAAAAAAAGTACTTATACGAACAAACAAAAATTAAAGGAAAACATTTTTATCAATATTTTTTTACTTTCATATTTCTTAGAATAAAATATATCCATTTTTAATCAGTGAAACAAAACTTTTTTGAAAGAAACTATTCAGAAAATCCGCCTACATTTGTAGGCGGATTTTCTGAATAGTTTCTTTCAAAAAAGTTTTGAGTTTCACTGATTAAAAATGGATATATTTTAGCTAATGTTTAGTAATTAATTTATTTGTTACTTTTGTTTTAGGGCTCAAAAAAGGAATAAAATACAATATTACATTTTATTTCTAACCCAACAAGCAATTAAAAACTGAATTTAAAATTGTCTTACGTACGAAAAGGTTTTAGAGAAAATCATTTAAAACATTCACAAGTTACTTTTTAAAATATTATTCTCAACATTGTAAACAAAAAAAAAATTCGCAAATTCTTAGCGAATAAAAAAAACACATATTATTATTAATTTCAAATTGCTAACTGGTTTGGAAAACGAACCATTCACTTTTCAATGAAACTGGTGTATAATACAAAGAATATCATTAGGGACGTCCAATCTGCTGCGTCAAATTTACAATATATATTTAATACAATGAACTTGAATAAAGGTAAATATTATCTTCTAAAGTTTTGAACCATTCAAAAGAAGAAACATTAAAACAACTCCTGATGATTTTTTTTTAATTTCACCTTACGGAAATAATAAAAAATATGAACGAAAACAATGTTTACATTTTCGCACTGTTAAATCAATTGAAATTTACAGTAGTCAAAAACAAGTTATGACTTTTTAAAAATTCTATGAAAAATCACCTAATTGGCAAATTTTCACGTAATTTTCGGTAATTATTCATCTGTTGATGAAAATATGTTTGAAATAGGTTTGCTTCTTAAAATATGTCAGGGGAAATTTTTTTACGAACCCCCCACCTCTTTTTTATTTATGAAATCTGAAAAAAAATGAACATATAAAGATAAGAGTCTGAATAATTATATCAGCAGATTTTCATAAGTTTCTATAAGTTTTAGTAAAAAAAAAACAAAAAAAATACATGAATTCTAAATTCTGCAAAAAATGTTAATATAATGACATTTTTAGCAGTCACAATTCCATAAGTATGTGATATCCAGCAAGGATTGAACTAACTATTCAGTAGTAATGGATTTACAAGACTACATTGCTAAACATTACACAATGATTGGACCTCATTTTCTTTACCCAACCTGTTCGTCACAGGTAGGATATGGTACAAGGTCGAAAGCAAAGGGCATCTATCGAGTATTAAAATCGCTATTCAGTAATAATGTGAGTCTAACTTACAAACACTTACACCACAATGGGATGCTATTAATATTTAAAAATGTTAACATCAAAAAGAGGCTATTCCTAAAATAAACTGATATTATAATACACAAAATGTTAGCTTTGTTTAACGTTAAATATCCAATAAACAAATAATTTTTGTTCAAATGAAAACTCATTTTATACTCTATTCATCCCACAGATGTGTCCCTAACAGGTACTAAAACTCTTGATCAAAATGGCAATGAAGGAGTATTCCACACTTCACAGAGCTCCAGAATTAGAATTTCACCATTAGATGCATTTTAATGTCAACATGTTAAGAACACTCCCTGATGTTCCGAAAAATGTTTTCGTCCGGTCATAGACCGGGTACTTTTGCTAGTATATATATATATATATATATATATATATATAGAGAGAGAGAGAGAGAGAGAGAGAGAGAGAGAGATATATAGATATAGATATATATATAAGCAAGTAAAGTAAAGTCGTTGGGTGGCCTAAAGTCTGTATCAGCCAATCAACGAGAGAGTCTATCCCTTTTTCACTAGCGCTAGATCAAGGAGATTGTTATTGCGTCTGAGGTGGAGTGACACACCAGCCATCAGCTTCTCACTTTACCGCACAGATCCCTGTGCTACTCATACACTGAGTTGGTGAGGGACGGTGTCGAACTAGGAACCCTGTCATTCCTAGCCAAACGCTCTACTGACTGAGCTAAACCGGCCCTGCTGTAGAAAAAAGTATCCAATTGACTGGAACGTTAGGGATAATTCTAAAAGTTTATTAAAAAGTTATGTTTGGTTTGATTTCTTGGTTATTTGGTTTCTGCATATGGACACACCGGTGTGGGTCGGCCGGCAAAAAGCCTTCATCGATCAGCTCTGCACAGGAGTGATGGCTGATAGGGAAAGGTGGCGAGGAAGAGCCATGGAGAATTGTGCTGATGATGAACCGTGACATAAGCGAGAAAAGTGAATGCGAATCGACGAAGCTGAATAATTAGAGGAATTAAACAGAAAAAGAATGGTCACAGGGTTCGAAGTTTTGTTCTGTCCTCATATTTTTCTTTATTATTCTTTCGTCCATTTTTTCTCCTTCTTCCTTGTGCAACGTACGTGCAACGTCAAGCAATAATAAACATTATTTCTTCTTTTTTTTTTTCATCATTCACCCCGACATTATTCACTGCTACAGTCTCCGCCTCTGGATAATATATAGACGCGTATAATAATGACAGTTTGAAAGTAATCTATGGCGACTTATCAATAATGGTTGGTAGAACGCAACACAAAATTCTACTTAATTAGAGTAAATGTCTCGTTAAATGGACAAGGAGAATGAAAAATGGCTGCCATTCTCTCTCTCTCTCTCTCTCTCTGTATCTTTCTCTCTCTCTCTCTCTCTCTGTATCTTTCTTTCTCTCTCCATCTAAATCTAATTCTCTCTCTCTCTCTCTCTCTCTCTCTCTCTCTCTCTCTCTCTCTCTCTCTTAAAATAATTGTAACGACAAGAAGAAGTTGCCACTTCAATAGTCACATTCATTTGTTATTTTTATTTTAGATGCATTGAATTTCACAGATAATAATCGAATTTTCGGTAATACACCAAGAAACCACATGGTCCATGGTTCGATACTAGTCCTCGCCAACTCAGGTTCCCACTCCAATAGTCACATTCATTTGTTATTTGTATTTTAGTCGCATTGAATTTTAGAGATAATTCTCACATTTTCAGTAATACAGCTAGGGACCACAAGGTTCCGGGTTCGATACCGGTCCTCACAAACTCAGGTTGCCACTTTAATAGTCAGATTCATTTTGTTACAAGCGGGATCTGAGGATATACATCAGAATGATAATTTACTTATTACAACGTTTGATATGTTGACCAAAGAGCTATTGCTAAATAGTTCAATTAAAAAAATATATAATAATCTTGATTTAACTCGCTCTATTTTTCTTTCTTTACTTCTTTTAATCTTTTCATTATGTTAGATTGAAATAGATCAATGTTATCGCTTCCACGCGCTCACCCCCTTTCTCTATCTTTCCACTACTCTCTTTCTTTATTTCTTTCATTCTTTCTTATATTTGTCCTATATCGCATTTCCTTTTCTTCCCCTCCTTTCTTTATAATAAAAACGGAGTGGCCTATTATTTAGCTGAGGTGATGACACTCATAGGAAATAAGAATTCGGAGAATAAGCCACACCAGATTATCTGGATTTATATTTTTGTATTACATCTAGGACGATTTGGACGGTCTTATTTTTGATCGCATATATGTTTATATGTGGATGATATATATATATATATATATATATATATTATATATATATATATATAAACAAGGTTTGTTTAGAATGGCTTTTTGCCGATTATTTTTGGGATAAGTGCTTATTGGAGTCGGACTAAAAATTAATTATTAATAATGAATTAGGCAGGAATACCTATTAAATGTATGGCTAAACAAATCGAGTCGATTTGTTTAGCCATACATTTAATAGGTATTTCCGCCTAATTCTTTATTAATTAATTCATTTTCAAATTAGGTCCGACTCAATTAAGCATATATATATATATATATATATAATATATATATATATATATATATATATTCGCAAATAGAGGAATGAACTAAATTACCAAGACCAGACAACTCGGCAATTACCATGTTCGATATCCGGAGCACAGGACAGCTGTTTCCACCTCCTTAGGTCTCATCAGCAGTGGATACAATAATCTCGGCCACTAGAGATTGAACCAGCGACCACAGAGTGAAGAGCGGAATCTATACACCTAGGCCACCAGCCCACGCCACAAACAGAGAATGCCAAATCATCTAGTCAATGGTAATTAACGCGCAGCCACCTAATTAATATATATATATATATATATATATATATATATATATATATATATATAAAAGGAAGAATGAATAAAGAAAAGAAAGAACAAAATGGATAATAAAAGATGAATTTAATCAATATCACTTACACATGTGTTTCGGTCAGTTCATTTGTGTGAAAATATTTCGCACACAGAGAAGACTCGACCTTCATCAGAGTGAAATTTTATTTTGAAAATAAGATTTATTTTGAAAATAAAATTTATTTTGAAAATAAAATTTCACTCTAATGAAGGTCGAATCTTCTCTGTATGCGGAATATTTTCACACAGATGAACTGACCGAAACACATGTGTAAGTGATATTGATTATTGAATTCATCTTTTATTATCTATTTTGTTCTTTCTTTTCTTTATTCATTATTCCTCATATTGTCGGATTCATTTCCAATTTCCATTTTTACATATATATATATATATATATATATATATATATATATATATATATATATATATGTGTGTGTGTGTGTGTGTGTGTGTGTGTGTGTGTGTGTGTGTGTGTGTGTGTGTGTCGTGTGTGTGTGTGTGTATAAAGAGAGAGTGGAATAGAAATAAAGAGCACTAAACTTTCAGTAAAACCGTGGAATATACGCCGTGCAGCGTAGACCAATAATCTTCGGGCATATAATCTAGGAAATGTTTTCTTCCTCCCCTAAAAAAATGACGAAAATTCATTTAATTTGTCTACTGAAATGGCATTAGAATCTTTTCTTCCTGTTTTCTAGTTTTCTGTCCCTCTATCTCCGCTCCTTTTGTCCGCACTGCCGCACCTGCTGCTGCTGCTGTGGCTGATGTTAACGTATATATTTCCCATTCTTTTTCGACTTGACGTCTTCTAATTGTAAGTTTTTAGGCTCGACTGCAAATGCTCACGCTCTGGGCGCCAGCCATTACACACGATTACATAATGTTCGTCTCGCTAAACAATTCACTGCTGTTGTCTTCTTTAAAACGAGTCTAAGCTTTGTAAATGACGAATATGTGATATTGCACCTACCGTAGAACGATGTTCATCAGGTTCACCACGGTGAAAAAGGCCATATCTCTTTTGTCATTTGTCTATCTATTCATATATAAAGGACAGTTGTGTGTATGAATATATGTCTCGAGGAAATTACGATAATAAAACAGTTAAAGACAAAGTAGATACATATACACATTCACTGTTGCTGAGTCTCGCTTTTTTTTGCAAAAATTATGAAGATTTGATTTATATTCGCGAAGATATTTAAAAATTAAAATCGCATTAAAATAGGATTAAATTTGACTTAAAAATGTCCGTGAATCTCAAAGTCAAACAAATCAATATGGAAGCGCGAAACAATCGTTTTTTCAGGCCGGATTAACATAAGGTCTTTTTACGTGGGGATTTTTATGGGGCATCCAGCGAGAATTAAACTCACTATTCAGGAGTAACGGATCTGTAAGACGAGCTTGCTAACCATTATACCAATTTGTTTCTTCGTTTTTTTTTTCTACCCAGGTTACGCCGGGTAGTCGCTTCTAGTACAATATAAAAGGCAGTTGACGTGTATGCATGTATGTCCGGATTAAACTTTTGTGCAAAAATTATGAAGATTTGATCTGTATTTGATTTAATATGTTTTAAAAATTAAAATACACATAGAAATAGCATTGAAATTCTATTTAGAAATATCCAGTATTTGTGATTCTCAAAAGAAAACAAATCAATACACCATGTATTTTTGCCTCCCCACTCTACCCAGGCGACACTGGGTAGTCACTTCTGGTACATATATAAAGGGCTGTTGGTGTGTATGTAATGTATGTATACAAAAATAAATCTATTGATGATAAGGTATATATATATATATATATATATATATATATATATATATATATATATATATATATACAGACACACACACACACACACATTTAGCGGAGAGTTCTCAGCAATGTACGACTAATCGTATTTACCTTAGTTGGCGTATTCAACCGTGTACCGTATATCCTTTCTGAATTAAACCATCTTGTTCTATCTAGACGTGTCGACCTTCCTTGATTCTACGACACACCAATTTTAAATCCCGGAAAAGGTCGGGTAGATCAGCTAGTACACTATATAGCGATCTGCAAGACTAGCGAGCTAAATATTATTTTTATACAGGGTTAATCTCACACTGTTCGTTGTTGCTTACAGAGAGAAGAAATTATCATATCCAACATATAATTTGTATTTCTTCTTCCTTTGTCATCTGAATTTCAAAGGCTTGAAATTATTTTTTTAAACCTTTGTTATTTTTACTTTTTTAATAGTCTTATCTACTAGTTGATTGTGAGAGTTTCGTCATGAGTTGAAATTGTCAATAAAAATTTAAATAATCGAACAAGTTAACGGAACTACAGAATAGTTTAACCAAAAACGGAAATAAAGAATATAAATTCCCTACACAAGCAAACTGAATTATTTGTCCACTTTATTTTATTTTTCTACCTAAATTATCGCTAAGTAAATCTTCAATGTCTAGAAACAACGTTAGGTAGATGGGAATCTTTGTTTATTCGTTCTAGAACGTGATCAACTTTAGTTTAAAGTAAGGAACTCTTTAACTTTTGTCAGAAACTGATTCATTGACACAATTCTTTAAAGAAATTATGTCTTAAACGTTTACCCAGGTTTTCATATATATATTTGTCATATGTCCCAATCTTCATATATCCTGTTCTACCGACTGAGTTAAACTGTTACTCAGCCAGAATTTGAAATCGTCCACTGGTAATAGCTACACATTTAACCCAGCCCAGTCTATTGGGACTTTAGAATACACCAACTGAACCTCTGCAGAGGGGTAAGACCCCCTCAATGAGGCCACCCGTTGGACATAGGTGGCGACCTGTGATGCTTAAAATTAGAATCCTGGTGGTTAAGCAGTCAATAACGAGCAACACTCCACTTTGGTAGACGAGTGGCCGGGAGGCCCCCTCTGATCAATCGGTTGGTCACGTCAAGTCCAAAGACCTATTTTTGTGATATATGTGCGAGATTGTGGTGGCGAAGGGTCTTAATGTCCTGGATATGATGTTAATCTGTATCTAGTGGTGAAGTTCCAAATCTAAAGCTCTGGTAGATGTGGAGTATTCTTTCAGCTCCATTGCCCCCTGGTTATAACTTACCCAGAGAGCACCTGTTATAGTCCTATCCATGGGTTAAATAGACAAAATTTGTTTTAAAAAACGTGTTTAAAAAATCTTTAAATACACATCAAGAATGAATAAAATAAAACGTCTTCGGCATAAAATAACTTACTAATATTGACATGCTGTAAAATGCAACTGACCAACCAACACATTTAACCATTCTGCTACCAATAATTAAAAAACAAGATGATCCAGAACAAATGAGCAATAGAATCTGCCATTCTACATTCGGCTGTGAACTGTTTTGTCGTAATTTTCCCTGTTGAAAAGAAAGGTAAAATAGCACATCTATTTCAAGTAGAGCTGGATCATCAATCAGATTTCTTTCTGTGATGAATCAGCGGCAAATTGAATGAATTTCCGTTACCTTTTAAGGTTTCATCTATGGGTTCATTAGACAAAACCAGTTATTTTATTTAAAAACTTTAACATTTTTTCATGTCAGCTAACTTTGAACCACGTATCTTTAAGAATCTGTGTTATGCCTCAAAGATACGTGGTTCAATTTTAACTGACCTGAAAAATGTAGAAGTTTTTAAATTAAATAACTGGTGCATTATATCATATATTTAATAATATATCATCACTGAAAATTTCATCAAATTCAGTTAATTCCTTGATTTTTGGCATTTTTTTCTTTCGGCGGGGTCACATGTGATGGTGGAATTTAGATCCGTTAAGTACGATTTAACCCAAAATATATTTTTTTAAATGTGTTTGAAAATGTGTTTAATCATTGAGTAAAAATCAATTAACACCTATAAAGAATTAATAAAACAAAAATTGTACGGCATAAAATAACCCAATATTGGTTGACATGCTGTAAAATCTAACCGACCAACCAATTCGCTGACCAACCAACCCACCGACCAACCAACCCACCAACCAACCAGCCAACCAACACATTTAACCGTTCGGCTACCTATACTTCAAAAACTGTCTAGAACAAGTGAGCAACAGTATCCGTGAACAGCTTTGTCGTAATTTTCCCTGTTGAAAAGAAAGGTAAAATAGCACGTCTCTTTCAAGTAGAGCTGGGTCATCAGCAAGATGTCTTCCTGTGATGAAACGGCAGCAGAGGCAGCAAAGTGAATAAATTCCCGTTTTAAAGTGACAGAT
>CM042155.1:40751430-40761430 GCA_023376005.1 Doryteuthis pealeii
AATATATAGGTAGATAGTTAAACATATACATATACTTATATATATTATATATATATATATATATATATATATATATATATAATCAGATGGGCCTAGAAATTACACACACACACACACACACAAATAAACAAACAAGCTACAGCTTAATGATAAAACAAAAAGAGTAGGCCAAACCTGGAATGATAATTAGACATTGTTGAACAGACACACACACATAAACACACATAAACACACACACACACATACACACACACACATAAACACACACACACACGTGCAAATAAACACACACTAATACACACTCACACTCAGAGAATTTGGAAGATTTAAGACAGAAAGCAGAATGGACGATCACTAACAACAGCTTCAGTTTCTGAAAACTTCTGTCAAGATACAAACACATTTTTTCTGCGTCTTACACATATTCACACACTCATTCTTTTCTCTCTCTCTCTCTCTCTCTCTCTCTCTCTCTCTCTCTCTCTCTCTCTCTCTCTCTCTCTGTATATATTCCCTTTCTTTCTTTCTCTCTCTCTCTTTCTCTATTAATAAATATATCTTTCCATTCCTATCAAATACGCTCTCTCTCTCTCTCTCTCTCTCTCTCTCTCTCTCTCTCTCTCTCTCTCTCTCTCTAATCCTTTCAAAAAATTATTTGATCTCTTTCTGTTTCTCTCAAGCATTTTTTTCTCTTTCTATCCTAAACACGCTTTTGCACTAACCTCTCTCTCTCTCTCTCTCTCTCTCTATATATATATATATATATATTATATATATATATATATATCTTTCAAGTACTTCCTCCTTTCTTTCTATTCCGATCAAATACACACATACTCTTCTCTCTATCACTTCAAATCGCATCCTGATACCCTGTTTATATCTGTTTCCTGATTGGCCCAAAAGCCGCCCATAATGGCGAACAGTGTTCCTATGAAAAGGCCAGCAAAGCAGAGTGATTTATCACCCGGTCGCCGGCCCCAGCTTTCAACACATTTCGCCGTTATACTTTGCCACGGCTCCTCAAATGACCAAACCACAGTTGCCAAGCTATAAGCAAGCTGATTGCACGGCGAGAGGAGGAGTGTCGCTCATATATCTTTGCTCCGTGTATTGCTTCTGTCGCTACTGATGAATGTTTTTACCGGCCTGTTGCTTACTGGTGCCAAATTGTACGGTTAAGACATCTGCCGAGCACAAAGTGTAAAGTAAATTGTGTGCACGCCTAATGTTGGCGTCCTAGGTAAATATGACGACCGTTCGTTCTTATGATCGACGATGAGGAATGATAAGGGCGGAAATGGACAACGGGTTAATCTCTTTTGTTGCTTGAATGAAGGATGCCGTATCTTAATTTAAGCAAAGTTATCGAGCTCTCCTTGAATCGGGAATCAGTCGATTACCTTCGGGCATCTTCGGCTGTCTTCGATGAATTCCGGACTGCATTGTTTGCTTGGCTGGTTGGTTATTTTGTTTTACGGCATATCATCTGTCAGTTTTTTGCTTATATATATTTACCAACCCCTCCACACGTGCAGGATGTGACACAAGGTCAATTTCTTAAGCGGAGTTCAACAGGCTTGAATCCAGAGTTTCCCTTCTCCTAGACTGGTTGCCTAACCAAGGTTAATGAGCGCAGTCTGCCCTACTATTTATCCATAGCTGGAGGGAGAGTAGGATTTATACATTTCCCAAGGGTATTAGCGCAAAGTGAAATGCAATTACCACATCCAGAATTTGAACTCGGGACGACGAGTCCATTTCCCATGACTTTAACCATTATACCACATGCTTTAGTTTTTTGCTTATATGATCATCAGACCAAGATGTCAGCATGAGTAGATGATGCATATCTGAGCCATTGATTTTTTATTAAAACTTGGTTGGTTGTTTTGTTTAATGGCATATCAACCCTTTCCGAGTCATTTAATGCCGAATCAAGTCAGTTTGATATTCGGTTTCTTACAGTACCTGCTCTTGCTTAAATGGTCACCTATATAATTATTAAATACGAGGGTGAGTAAAAAGTAATGCCATTTTGTTTAGGACAGGTATAATTACCAACACAGGAACATATATCATACATCAAAATGAAGTTGGTCCTCTGTGGATCACATCCCTACTTCTCCACATAGTTACCGTTTCTCTCAATAGCAATGGAACAGAAAAGGAGAAATTCACTTCCGCGTCACTGGAATAATGTTTGCCTCTCAAACCCTCTTTCATGGGACCGAAGAGATGATAGTCTGAAGGCGCTAAATCTGGTGAATATGAAAAGTGAAATCTGTAGTGAAGAACAAAGAGCAGTCAACAGAATTTTACTGGGTAGGGATACATGCTCTCATTCGAAGGTGGAACATTGCTATTAAGAGAAATGATGACTATGTGGAGAAATAGGGATGAGATCCAGAGAGGACCAGCTTCATTTAGATGTATGATATATTTTTCTGTGTTGGTAATAATACCTGTCCTAAACAAAATGGCATTACTTTTTACTTTTTTGAGCAGCTCAACCTACCTAGGATGAAGTCGTAACAGAAACAGTAACCGCCCCTTGGGTTATTTTACGCCGAAGAAGTTTTGTTTTAATTCATTTTGGGGTATTTGAATATTTTAAAACTCATTAAAACATCTTAATGGGACCTTAACAGGTATAACCCCTTTGGGCCCGATGGACCTTGGAGTAATGACAATTATTTCATGACCGTTCATTGATTAGCGTTCAAATTAACGTTCATGAATTGATTGGTACATGCAAAAACGGAAGTTAATATCTGATTGGAACATGAGAGATCGAATGCCAATACGTGATTGGTACATGCGAAGAATGTTAAAAATGTGTGACGTATTCCTTACAGATACCAATGTTTTTAAAGACGAGAGGAGTATTGTCTGTCTATTTAATATATATATATATATATATATTATATATATATATATATATATATATATATCAATGATTTGAAGGCAATTACAATGCATATAAAAAATAAAAACATAAAGAAAAAAAGAAAAGAAAAGAAAAGAAAAGAAAAAAAGAGAAGAGGAGAAAAAAGAAAGAAAAAAAAATATAACGATACAAAAAAAAAGAAGCGCGTCCATTTCTGAAAACTGTCACTGAATATAAAGTTTACTTTGAAATGGATAAGACAAAAAAATATATTTTTGTTTTTATTTTTTATATGCATTGTAATTGCCTTCAAATCATTAATATATAACATACTTAACAATGCTTCAAGCAAATTACCAATTACTATTATATATATATATATATATATATATATATATATATATATATATATATGCGTGTGTGTGTTTATGTATGTGTGTGTGTGTGTGTGTGTGTGTCTTGTGTTGCTGTTGTTATTGACGGAGTTTGTAGTTCTATAGCTATTAATGATCGCTTTGCTTTTTTTAACATATCTTAACATTCAATTTGAACACTAATCAATGAACGGTTATGAACCTTTTCTACATATTTCCAAACTCAGTTATTTCAAAAGCATCCATCACCTTTTTAACAACAAAAATACATTTTCCTTTATTTGTTTAATATTGTCATAACGAAGGTTTCTATATAAACCAAAACGCCGGAACGTCAGCATTACCACCAATAATACATTTCCATCCCGACATTGTTTACATTTCCCAATATATATATATATATATATATATATATATATATATGAGAAGACAACTGGAAAAACATAGATATTCTTGTATGGAGAAAGTTTAATTTTACAAATGCTGACGCGTGTTTCGACGAGAAAATATTTACATATAATGCATTCTAATTACAAATTATTTCAAAAGTTTAAATGAAAAAATACTAGAAACAAATCGTCATCTTTAGAGGATAATGTTTTGATTTTTTTTTTTTAAGAAACAGAAAAATGAATTAAATTTCATCCCTACAAATATATTTATGTTTTTCTATTTATCTTCTCATCATATGCTGGATTTATTTCCATCTTCTTCCCTTACACACACACACACACACACACACACACACACATATATATATATATATATATATATATATATATATATATATGTATCAACCATCCCTCCACACAAGTAGGATGTGACACAATGTCAATTTGTTAAGCGGAGCTTAACAGGTTTTATTCCAGTTTTCTTTCTCCTATTTTGGATTCCAGCCAAGGTTAAAGAGTCCAGTCCACCCATAGCCATAGCCAGGGGGGAGAGTAGTTGGATGCTAACCTTTCCCAAGAGTATTAGCGCTATGTAAAATGCAAACGTCTTCCTCCTGGATTTGAAATCGGGTCAACGCGTCCATTTATAACGATTCTAACCATTGCAACATGCGCCTCCACAAATTAGCTATATATGTGATTGTTCTTTTTTTCTATCGAATATCGATAATTGAATTCCGACACCATGACAACCAGGCAATAGACATGTGAATGCCTAGGATGCCTTGCGGGCTAATCTTTATTCGTATAACGTGATTAAAGGCAGGGAAATAAATGAATTTAATTCTAGTGACAACTTCTTCAACGGTTGTAGAATACACAGTGCATGTATTGTTGATTAGGTTAGTTTAGTCCTGGCTCTGTTCCGGAGGAAGGAAACAATGTTCTTACTCCAAGGTAGTGCTTTAAGATAACTGTCATTTTGGTATTTCATCATCATCATCATCATCATCATCATCATCATCATCATCAATACTGACAGCACGTATACCCTTGACCCTCTTTCTCTCCCTCTCTAGCACCATCTAACTATCTATCTATCTATCTATCTATATCTATATTATATATACTAGCAAATATGTGCACCATCCGGGTGCAAGTATTTAAGTTTGGAAAGGCTAATGAAACTAAATAAGAATGCAAAGATTGGAAACAGAGGGTGTATAATCGAAAAGTAGAACAACTGAAACTTACTCTTTCATCATTCCTGTCTTTCATTGCTAAATTTTTCTAATTTAGTTCAAATAGGAAGTAAAGAATAATTACAGTTGTTTCTTTTGTTAATAGCTTTCGTTTAAGATTTATCACCGAGATTTTTGTTCATATTCATTAAGATAAAACAAAACAATTAGAAATCAATAATACTAAGCACATATTTATTAAGATCAAATATTTAATATCAATATGCAAATTATCCTCCCGTTCACACTGTAAATCGCTATTTTCTTGTATATATAAATACAATTGCATGTTATGAATATTTAGACCCGCCCAACGGAGTCTTTTACAAGTTATAGCGTCGATCCCAGGGGGTTATCCCCCTAGGCAATACCTGCCCACTTGATTTAAAGGGGCAGGGCTGGGTTTATTGCCCAGCCCCTGAGGCCCCCCTCCCTTGAGGGTGAATACCGACGGGATCGACGCAATTTTTTCCACCTACCACACATGAGCCTCGGCTTGTGGGTGGGCCGACATAAAATGCCCTCTTAAGTTGGATGAGAGGCAAATACCTGTAGATAAGGCCAACAGTATTAATAATGTCAAACATTGTGTTTGAGTGTGTGACTAAATTGATACCTTGGTACAAATATAAATTTATTTTGGCATTTCTTTGCCTCCTCAGTCTGACCTATAACCGGTCTCACTGGTATGATTTTAGAGTTTCACTGATTTGTTCCCACTTTTTAAAAAAAATTCCCCCTTCCATATTTGTTAAATACGCCAGCTCACGATCACACGGACTCCCGATTTTGAGAAATTGTATGGCTTGCACGTGTTAGCCATGTTGACATTTGGTGAGACTGGAATAGAATGAGGGCATTTCAGTTTATTTTAATGAAGAAAATTTATTAATATACGTTGTCTTATGAGCGGAACGAAGTAAACTCGTAAGTTAAGCATATGTACAACGTGAAAGGTGCTCTCAACTTTATTTTTTTAATTATCGAAACTCTTTGATTCTTAACTCTTTTTACTAAAATCACTCTGATGGAGCCATTCCATGTTTAAAAATGATTTATATATATATATATATATATATATATATATATATATATATATATATATATAATCATCCACAGACGGTGCTGTTTCGATGTATCACGTATCTTCAGAGCAACTATATTTAACAGGCAATCTCCAGCCAGGATCGAAACCCGACCGATTTTACCCAGATAGTCAATCAACACACCCACTAGTACGAAAGAATTTTACTGGTAAATATATGTATATAAGTAAAAACTGCCTGAGAGCAGTTTGAGAGATCTGTTTTTAGGAGAGCCTTTCAATTTAAGCGTAATCAGCAGCCGTCAGTGAATTTCCCCTCCCAGAGACCTCAACACACCAGTGTTAGGGAGCATATATACAACTTGAAAGTGGCTCGAAATATTTTTTAATTATAGAATCCTTTGGTTCCTATTTTACTCTGGCTATATGGAATATGAGAGAGAGAGAGACAGACAGACAGACAGAGACAGAGATAGAGTAGAGACAGAGAGAGGTAGAGAGACAGCCAGACAGACAGAGACACAGAGAGAGAGAGACAGACAGGCAGAGAGAGAGAGAGACAGACAGACAGGCAGACAGAGACAGAGACAGAGACAGACAGACAGACTGAGACGGAGACAGACAGACAGAAAGACAGAGACAGACAGACAGACAGAGAGAGACAGACAGACAAGAGAGAGAGAGAGAGAGAGAGAGAGTGAGAGAGAGAGAGCAACAAAACTCTGTGTAACACCAAAGATGATATTGGCAAGGATAATGGCATCATTTACCAAGTTTAACAAGAACTTGTCGGCTGGGGCTGTAGAATACCCGACTGCACCTCTTCAGGAGGGGGGGGTTAAAAATCCCTTCCCAATGGAGCCACCTTCAATGACGGGTTATATAGAATTAGAATACGGCCCTCCGTTGAGAACCTCTCAATCTAGAGCATTGTCGATTTTCTCTCCTAAACCAAACCCCCACCCCATAAGACGCATTCCGACCCCCCTTACTATTAGTCATCCCAGTGTTATCGCTTATTGCACAGGTCCGCTATGTCGTGTTTATATTTTTCTCCCGAATACCAATGATTGGGTCGATACCATCGACGAATTTGTTTTTTTTATTTTTTGCCCATTCTGAAAGACTAATCAGCATTAAGTGGATAACCTAATTCCTTTGCCGTTTGCCAGTCATTGCTTCTGCGATTTTCATGATTAAATATTGGCGTTGTTTACTGTGAAGGCATTAACACTAGCACCAGTCGCCAATTTAGGCTAAAAAGAATCCCACCAAGTCTCTCCATTGTTTTCACTTACCACTTCTTGTGTTTCCCTCCTCCCACTTTCACTCTCTTCTCTTTTCTCAATATCACCTAATAAAGTGTACTCAACCTATTATTAAGCAGACGTTGGCGTCTAGTTTTCTTTTTGATACTGTAACACACACACACACACACACACACACACATATATATATTATATATATATATATATATATATATTCCCTAACTTACCAACAATAGGATTATATATGTGTTTTATATATATATATATATATATATATATATATGTGTGTGTGTGTGTGTGGTGTGTGTGTGTGTAATTAAACAAAAGGCATGTCTCCTGTTTAACGAATTTTGGTGATCTTTTCAAGCTTTCTGGCCAAGTTTTTATATTTGGATGGAATTCATGGATTAGTCCACCGAAGTTCATATACCGAGTACTTTCGGCACTTCGAAGTGCCATCATCAGGGGTGATGTGTTCCAGTTTATTTCAAAGTATATTATAGATGTGGAGGCTGGAAGGAGGAGAATTGATGGGAAAAGTGTTATATTCATTTTAAAATGTGAGTACTGCATTGAAAATTAATTTTACTGGAACACATCACGACTGGTGATGGCACTTCGAAGTGCCGAAAGTACTCTGGATATGAACTTCGGTGGAATAATCCACGAATTCCATCCAAATATAAATAAGTTTGCCAGAAAGCTTGAAAAGATCACCAATAAAATCGTTAAGCTTAACAAACCGTCATTTGACTATGATAAGGTTATGTTATCATAGTCAAATGATATTTTATCATAGTCAAATGACAGTTAAGTTTTTCTTTATTTGAAAGTTATTATATATTAGGGTCCACGTTAGCTAATCGGCAGAGCACCGGCAAATGAATCGCAAGGGTCCTGGTTAGATGATGGTCCCCGCCAGCTCAGCCCATGACTAGCATAAATTGGGTAATCTTATCTGTGCGGTAAAGTTGGGAGCTGACCGTAGGTGTGGCACCTTACCTCAGCAAAGTAACTCCATGTCTAGCGCAGCCAAAAGGTGATAGACTCCTTCGTGTCCAGCCGATACCGACAATAGGTCATTCCGCCAACTGTACTTAGCCACAAGAACACACATCGTGTTATAAAAACCCTTGATTTACCAGTTTTTACTATTCTCCCGTCTGAGGATTGTGTTATACACATTAAACTTGATTAACGGGAATATAGTATCCATATATATAGTTTGGTATACTCATAAATTGCGAGTGCTCAATATCAGGGATAGAGCATATATAATAGGCAAGAAAACTGATAGTTAACAAGAGCCGTTGAATTGATATGTACGCTACCTTAACTTTCATCAATCTTCTACTATATACAAATGGTATATCACAGAGATCTAGCACCCTTTATCTATATATAGAACAATCTCTCTCTCTCTCTCTCTCTCTCTCCTCTCTCTCTCTCTCTCTCTCTATCTATCTATCTATCTATCTTATCTCTCTTCTATTATCTCTCTATCTCTCTCTCTATCTATCTATCTCTCTCTCTCTCTCTCTCTATATATATATATATATATATATTATATATATGTAATATTGTAAAATTGAAAAAAACACGTTTCATAAACGAATGATGTTTATTACGCCTTGTGTTTCTTCAATTGTTACAATATTACATACTGTCGGATTTACTTCCATTTTTTTTCACACACACACACACACACACACACACACACATATATATATATATATATATATATATATATATATATATATATATTCTTCCGTCTGGCAAAAATTATGAAATTAGAATATTAAGAGGTCGTTCACATTTTTTTTCAGTAATAAGTCCTCTCTCTCTCTCTCTCTCTCTCTCTCTCTCTCTCTCTCTCTCTCTCTCTCTCTCTCTCTCTCTCTCTCTCTCTGGCAAATATTATAAAATTAGAATACTTAAGGTTGATCATCAATTTTTTTTGTTTTTATTCTTTGTCAGTAAATAAACTAATTAGATAATAGACACAACACAGTTTTTATTCAATAGATGAAAATTATGGCTTCACAAAATTTACCTTAAACAAACAATATAAAATCATTTAAATTAATTCTATAAGTTTCTCCGAAGCTAAGTCTACTCATTACGTAAATAACTCAACCGAGTGCATTGAACTGTGAGATTAATATTTCAAATAGTAAGTTTGTTCCATGGCTCCAAATATCTGTCTTAGTTACATCAGAAAGTGGGAATATATATATATAATATATATATTATATATATATATATATATATATATATATATATTATGAGGATAGGAGGATTGGGGTAAATCCGACAGAATGTAGTAAAGATTAGCGTGAGAAATGAGGACAAGGGAACAAAACTCAGACAAATATGTAGGATATATTTCGCCGTGCATTGAGATCGGTACCATCAGACATTTATTTAATCATTAAAGCATCATACATGTGTTTTATACAAGAGAAAGTGGACAGAAGAGGGGTTGATTTGGGGATTAAGTCAGGTGGATGGGATATATATATATATTATATATATATATATATATATATATATATATATACTTATGTTCCTTAAAAGTACGACCGTTATTATCTTGCAAATCCTCTGGTTAACAATGAGCCCGTCCAAATCGTCCAAAATAAAATGCAAAATGTAAATACCGATTATCTGATGTTTCTTATTCGCCGAATTTTTATTTCTTATGAGTGTCGTTACCTGTTTTTATTATACCAAAAGTGAGGGAAGAAGAAATACATGCTACACAGAAAAAATATAATAAAAAAGGAATAA
>CM042155.1:40768930-40771430 GCA_023376005.1 Doryteuthis pealeii
AGCTCGGCGTGTGCACAACTGATGCAATACTGAGTCTGGTGTGCCTAGTATTGTGCACAAGTGAATATACTGCATTTTAAAATACCATCAATTCGCTACACTATGTGTGTGTGTGTGTGTGTGTGTGTGTGTGTGTAAGTGTAAAACAAAAAGAGAATCGGATGTCTTTTCACTTTTGTATTCACTTCGGAAGAAAGTGCATAAATTCTGTTTTTGCTTAAACAATATGTCTATGAATTTATACAGGATAAATTATGCATCTTAAAACAGAGAAATGTAAAGAAATATGAGAGTGGAAAGGAATATTTACTTTTATATATATATATATATATATATATATATATATATATATATATATATTATATATATATATATCATGTCGCGCAAGCAGCACGGATATCCATGACAATCTCTCGCCAACCTTCCCTATCACTCATTGCCACTGGCAGGTCCTCTGCGCAGCATCCAGAATCATCGCATAGTTGGTCAATGTAGGTCCTTAGTGGTCGTCCTACGTTAGCATGTCCATGTGTTGGCTTCCACAGGAGAACGTCGCTTATGAGCTCAAACCTTTTTTCCCCTCCCTCTTGGACAACAGTTTGAGCAACCTACATACCATACGGTGGGTTAACACCTGAAACCATGGGTAGCAGTGTGGTGGATGTGAGACACGTCGGACGACCCCAAGATGGGCCAACGCTGTACCTCATATGATGCTGGGCGGATGAGCTCAAAAGCGAGCCAACGGTCAGAATCAAACTGTTCAATTAGGAAACTGCTGCTCCTCATCTCTAAGTCTGGCGTCTATTGATGAGTCAACTTAGCCACCGAAAGGTATCGATGACATCGAGCCAACCAAACTTATGACAGCACACAAAAATATAAAATTATACAGCATCGCCATATATATATATATATATATATATATATATAGATATAGATATATTTGGTCCAGGTATGCTTCTTTGTCGGTATATCTGATGGATATATATATATATATATATATATATATCTTTGTCTCTCTCTTTCTTTCACTCTCTCTCTTTCTTTCACTCTCTCTCTATATATATATATGAACATGTATGTATGTATGTATTATATACATATTATATATTAAGGAAAATATTTTGGTTATTTTAGAAGCATGAAAAAATGAAGATCAGAAACAAAAAGATGAATATTGTGTTCTTAATCTTTTCTATTTACCAATATTTCGAGGGTCATATCTCTTTCTCAAAGTTTTACATTAGACTTAAATATATATATGTGTATATGTATATACATAAAAGGTTTGTAAAAAAACCTGAAAACATATTTATTACATATGTATATGTATATATATGTGTATGTATCTATATATGTATTCACATATATAAGTATGTCTATTTGTGTGTGTGTGTGTGTGTGTGTGTTTGTGTGTGTGTTTTCTGTGTTTCAAAACAAATCCGTTTTCGATTTTTAGAAAACCTCTTGATAAATTTTTCATATTCACGGATAATCTTTCAGTACTCTCACGCTCGCGAGTACAAAATATATCTGAGATTTATGTTCTGTTGATAGACAATTTTCTCACCTGTTTCCAAAAATTGTCATAAATAAGTGGTTTATAGAAATGCCCGACAATATGTTTTGGACAATTTATTTTTTAAGTTATATATTTCTACTATCGAGAGCTATTGCAGTGCGAGGAAGGTGCTGTATATACTCGAGTAATGAACAACATTGTATAATCAACGAATTCTAATGTAGTGTGCTCATAGGGAAAAATTCGAAGGGCACGATTTTTTGGTTTATTTTATTTTACATCATATCAACCTTAGTGGGTCATTAATGCCGACAAAGTTTAGAAATAAATTCATTCTTAATGGATACTCAATTTTTTTATAAACACATTTTTCTATTTAACCCATAGATGGGCCCTAACAGATTCTACCACTCCGGGCCAGAGAGGACCAGGGAGAAATGGGGATGAAGGGGTGCTTCACATTCCCCAGACCTCCAGAACTGGAACCTCACCACCAGATAGAGTTTAACATTATACCAAGAACAGGAAGACCCTGAGCCACCGCCTTCTAGCACATATATAATAAAAAGGTTTGGGTCTTGTCAATAAAGGCAGTAAGGTTGGAACAATCATATAGGTGCTAGGGCTTGACGTGACCAGGTAAATGATCCGAGTGGTCCTCTCCGACTGCCCGTCTAGCCCAAGTAAGGATCTAAGTGGAGAGTTGCGTGTCATTGACTGCTCATCCACCAGGATTTCGTCCTTAAATATCAAGGGTCGTAATCCACGGTAAACAGGTGGCACCATTGGGGGGGTCTTGCCCCTCTGCAAAGTCGGTGTATTCTAAATCCGCAGCTGACAGGGTCGTCAGAGGGTACGAAGATTGACAAAAAAAGCAACACACGAACAGTAGGAAATTTTCAATTCAAGGGTTTATTTCTGACTCACTAGCTTTGTTCACTAATAGAGCACTTTGTTCTCACTATTTTCTGTGCC
>CM042155.1:40781430-40798930 GCA_023376005.1 Doryteuthis pealeii
TGTTGGCAGTTCTTTGAGCCACGTCTTCACTACATATTTCACTTCCTCGTCACTTGAATAATGATTGCTTCTCAAACCCTCTTTCATTGGGCCGCAGAATGGCCGACAGAAGCATGATTTTAAAAAAACCTGTGACTTTTTTCTTTGTGTTTGGTTGAAGGAGCAAAGTCTACTGTATAAAACCAACGACTTTGAAAAAACTTGAATGACGAATACGAGAATTTATTTCTACCATTCCACAAGAGTTCCTGGGAAAATCAGTTGATGCGATTCCCAAGCGGCCTGAGAGGTTGGATGTGAATGCTTGTGCTCCTATAGAATTTGAAATAAAGCTCCATGCTATGTGGGTTCTTTCCTTATTATTAGTTGGTAAAAATAATGATTTAGAAATAAACTATGAGATTTTCAAGATCGGGAAGGGAGTTACTTTACAATCACCCTGTACATAAAATAATCCTAGACGGGTTGACATGCCGTTAAAATCAAACAATCAACCAGTTGATAATCTTTACTCTCTTACATCTAAAAGAGCTTTCATTTTTTCTTTGGTGTTGGTTGAAATACTAAGACCACTCTACAAAACCAATGACATTGGGAAGAAATTGAAGGGCGAATACGAGAATTTATTTCTATCATTCCACAAGATTTCCTGAGAAGATCAGTTGATGCAAATCCCGAGCGGCTTGTGAGGCTGGAGGCGAATGCTGGTGTCCATATAGGATTCTAAATAACACTCCATGTAATTTGTGTTCTTTTCATATTCATTTTTTGTAAAAATAATAATTCAGAAATAAACTGTAAGTTTTTTTAAGATCGGTAAGGGAGTTACTTTACAATCACTCTGTACATAAAATAGCCCTAGACGGGTTGACATGCCGTTCAAATCAATCAAGCAATAATCTTTACTCTCTTGTATCTAAAAGGGCTTCCATTTTTTTTTTCTTCTGATGTTTATTTGTACGCTAAAACGAGTGGAAATGGATTCTTGACAAGGCTTTTTTTGCCATCCGAAAACGAATTGGAATACGGGTAGCTTTCCTACGGCTTCTCGGAGTGAGACTTTTCCAAGGCACGCTTTGTAAATTGCAGATGAAAAAAGAGACAAAAGATCGATAGTTCTATATCAACCTGCAGCGAATAGCACAAAAAAACGAAAAAAAATCCACTATTGAAACTCATTACTCACCTTTTTTTACAGGCTACATTCTATCAGAAAAGCAAACCACCTGTCGCTTTTTGTTTGCTTGTTCTTACGTATTGTTATATCTTTTTTTTTATCGTTCGTTCTCTTATTTTCTTTCTTCACTATAGATCTTTACTGATCATCCTAATTGTTCTATGTAGAGATCTCGCACAAGTTCACTTAAATATCTATCATTTGTTCGTACATTGGAAAACAAAGGTCATTACTGAATGTGTGAAAGAAACGTTATCACCGGTCCCCTTTATATATATATATATATATATATATATATATATATATATATATATATATATATACTAGTAGCGGCGTCACCTGGGTAGAGGATTCAAAGAAATCCTGGAGTATTGATATGTTTACTTTTGAGATTTGCAAATGTTGGCCATTTTAAAGTAGAATTTCAATGCTATTTCTATGTATATAGAATATAAAATATTTCCCCCTCTCTTTATTCCTATAAGTTTACACCTACAAGAGCATACAATGTGGATGTAAAGTGTGATTTTGATTATCCGAAATAGAATCATCCCTTACTTACCAGTCAATTGGATTATCTTACATACATACCATCAAGCATCTTATATTGGCCGCCGAACGGGATCGAACTCGCTATTTAGTGGTAATTTGTCAATTAGATTAGCTTACTAGTAATTATATCATAACGAAGAAGCATTTGACAATTCCATGCTTGTTCGATTCTGGTAACAAAAAAGATTTTAAAACTGTAGAATTCTTATATTCCCACGTCTCGGGTATATAATGCGAGAGGCATACAGATCAGAAATGGAATGAGGGTTCTACAGCGTCGGCTATTTTCTCTGGGCTGTTTTCTCTGGGTTGCTTATACTTCTTCTATTTCTTCGGGTTGGTCATTTCTTGTTTTAACAAGACTGTTTGTTTTTCTTATAAGCCTTTTATTTAAAACAACCCAGCCCACAAAGATTCAACCGCGTTGTAGAGAACGACTATCAGAGCGAGCAGTCCTATCCATCAGCTCACTCTGAATTTCTCGTCGCATCTATACTAAAACTTCTCACGCGTCTAATTGCGCGCAACCGGAAGGTCATGCGAATGTCACCAGTTGCTAATCATCGCCCATGGTAACTTTCCACTGAACTTCCGTTATTCTGAATTTAAAAAACTTTGATTCAAAAATATTCTTACTGCAGTACGTACATAATTCATTGACTATCCATGAATTATATAATAGAATGAACATCATACTCATCTCCACGGGAAGGGTGTTACTAGCGTCCAGTAACCAGACAAAAAGAAAAGAGACTGTAACTGAATACGCTCTGGACTAAATGCTTGAACACAGTCAAATGTTCAGTTTATATAGATGAAAGTGTCCACTTTAAAACCAAGAGCCATTCAGGATCCAAGAAGTGAGCATAACCTAAATACACATGTAGAATAGTCCAATCTACTATTTAAACAACCTACTAAGTCTGGATCCTCACATCATACTTGCAATATAGCTAGTCACTCCACGAATCTGGACAAAAACAATGAATCAAACGAAAGGTTAGAATGTTATTATTAATCTTCCTGTATTTATGACACCAGCTTTAAAATTTGGTCTCGTGTTTTACATATTTATGAAGGTTTGTTCATATTTCTCTTTGTTCTTAATGTTTCCTTACTCTATATTTCTCCTTCTCTGTCTATACTCGTTTCCATACTGTCCATTTCTCCTCTTTCTCTCAATTCCTAATATCATCTTACGTTCCGTTTCTCTCTCTCTCTCTCTCTCTCTCTCTCTCTCTCTCTCTTCTCTCTCCTCTCTCTAATGTTTCATACTTCCCTTTCCCTATCTTTCTATATTCCCCTTTATCTATTCCTAATGTTTTAGTATATCCCCCTCTCTCTCTCTCTCTCTCTCTCTCTCTCTCTCTCTCTCTCTCTCTCTCTCTCTCTCTATCTATCTATCTATCTATCTATCTATCTATCTCTCTTTCTTTCTCTTTCTAATGTTTTCACACTTTCCCTTTCCCCCTCTCACCCTAATTTTATCTCTCTATTTTCCCTTTCTCTCTATTCCTAATGTTTTTACTATACCCCCCTCTCTCTCTTTCTCTCTCTCTCTCTCTCTCTCTCTCTCACACAACACACACACACACACACACACTCTCTCTCTCTCTCTCTCTCGCTTTCTCTCTTCCTAATGTTTTCATAGTTTTCCCTTTCCCCCTCTCACCCTAATTTTATATGTTTCCCCTCTCTCTATTCCTAAGGCTCTCCCTCTCTCTCTCTCTCTATTCCTAATGCTGTCTATCTATGCAAGGTTTGTTTGAAATAAATAGCATGTGTCTCCTTTTTCACTGGAATATTAATCACTTTTTCTTAAAATTATACACGGTCTCTAAACTGAAGTCCTTGTTGTTTGGTATGTGCAGATTTAGGTAGGAGAACATATAAAAAGAAACATAGGATTTCCAGAGGGGGTGGATAGGGTTAACTATAGGGAATAGTTGAGAATATACCGACTGCACCTCTGCAGATGGGTAAGACCCTCCCAAATGAGGCCACCTGTTGGCCGTGGATGGCGACCCATGATGCTTAAAGACAGAATCCTGCTGGCATTTCATGCAACACTCCACTTAGGCCTTATTTGGACTAGACGGGCGGCCAAAGAGATCCCCCCGATCCATCAGCTGATCATCTAAAGCCCTAGCACTTATATGATTGCACCGACTCTATTTCCCTTATGGCAAGCCCCAAACCTTTTTATCATATATGTGCTAGTAGGCGGTGGCTGAGAGTGTTCATGTCCTTGGAATGACGTTAAACTCTATCTGATGGTGAGGTTTCTGTTCTGGGGGTATGCGGAATGTAGAGCACCTCTTCATCATCATTGCTCATTGGTCCACCTTGATCTGGAGTAGTAGTACCTGTTAGGGTCCCATCTATGGGTTAAATGGTAAAATGTGTTTATAAAAAGAAATTGAGTATCTATTAAGAATAAATTTATTACAATACCTTGCCGGTATTGAATGGCCCACCGAGGTTGATGTGCCGTAAAACTAAACAAACGAGTAAACAAAACAGACCCATCTTGATATGACGCTCAAACTATAAGAAAATGAATGACCAAAATTTTGTATTGTTGGTCAGTGTACATGATGAGGTTGCATTTAGAGATGAAAAATTGGAATTTTTGCTCTTTGGGTCGAAAGTACGAAACAGCGGTTAATCAAGGAATTATTTGACGCTCATACGCATGCTCACAAAAGAGATAACAATGACAAATTTGCAAAACAGCTTGAAGCTATTTGCCCCTTTCCGCCCTCTCTCTCCCTCTCTCTCTCTCTCTCTCTCTATATATATATATATATATATATATATATATATATATATATATGTGTGTGTGTGTGTGTGTGTATGTGTGTGTGTGTGGAGAAATGTAGACAAACACGGGATGTTACACTGGATGGAAATTAATTATTGGTCGTAGTTCGATGTTCAAACGTTTCGGCTTATATAAAAACCTTCTTCAAGACAATATGAAACAAAATAAAGAAATAAAGACTTTCATTTCGCATGTACCAATCCTGTCATTAACAGTCAATTGTGAACGCTAATAAACGAATGCTTATGAACCTTTTCTACATATTTTCCAAACTCATCTCATTCAAAAACATCCATCATCTTTTTAACAACAAATCTTTTTACTCTTCTTTATTCTTCTTCTTGTTTTCATTTTTTCTTTTATTTGGAATGATTCATTCTAAAATGGGGGAATTAAGAATTCGGCGTTTAAGTGACACCAGATAATCAGGATTTATATTTTTGCATTTCACCGTGGATGATTTGAACGGTTTTATTTTTAACCAGAGTGTGTTGCAAGATGATAACGGTCGTATTTTGTAAGAACACGAGTATTAATATACACATATTTTGGTTCAAACATTTTTATTGATGTCTTTTTTTTTCTGCTGATATTGTGTTGAACTTTTTGAAGCAGACATACCTGTATAACATAAATGACAACGGCTGAACTTGCACAAAGGTGTCAAAATTAGGGTGACCCAGAAAAAACAGAACCCACAAATATTGTAATAAAACTGATAATTTTAACTAGGGAGGTCTATGGTTAGGGTTTAGGGTTAGGGTTGGGGTTTAGGGTTAGTTTAAGGGGAAAATGAATAAATAATTTGGGTTCTGCTTTTTCTGGGTCCCCTGTATACCAGTGACCCAAAATAAACAAGACCCACAAATTTTGTAATAAAACTGTTTTTAACTAAGGGGGTTAGGGTTAGGGTTAGGTTAGGGTCAGGCTTAGGTTTAGGGGTTAGGGTTTTGGTTGGGGTTGGGACTTAAGTTTAGTTTAATGGGAAAATTAATAAATAATTTGGGTTCTGCTTTTTCAGGGTCATCCTAATTTTGACACGTTTGTGCAAGTTCAGCCATGACAACGATTCTGACAACCATTAAAATGTCTTGACATTATAAGTGATGCTAATGTCTCTGCATAGAACAGAAAAAAGGAACAAAACATGAAAGGATGCACACAGGAAAGGCATGGTCTGCTATTAACGGATTACACTGGGGAACACAATTTTTGTTGAGTTGCATCTGATACTTGTTTTTGACTATTTTTGATCATTGAATCCAAACATCACCCAAGTTTTTCTATATCACGTCAACTTCTTGAGCTATGGGATACCCTCGATTTTTCTCAAAAACAGCATCTAACAAATGTTTGCTTATTTTATGGAAGATTTTAAAAATAATAGGAAATAATAAAACATTACACTGGGCATCACAAATTTTGTTAAGATAAATCTGACAATTGTTTTTGACTAACTTTTGCACTCTGAATCCAAAAAGTTATCCATTTTATCTATTACATCAACTTTTTAAGTAACAGAATACCCTCGCTTTGTCTCAAAAACATTAAAATACTGCTCATGCATCTCCAGAAATCTCCTGACAAGGTACATAACTTGTCAAAACCAAGCATTCTTTTTGGGTTCAGACATTATCCCGATGAAATGATCATCTTTGATAATTTCCAGATTCTGTACGCCATGAAACACATCGGCCTTGATTCTTTTTCAATTGACAGGCCAAGAAATGCCAAAATGTGGTACTTGAAATGTTTCCCTTCAATTGGCAATGCTTTAATGAATTGCTTCAAGAGACCTAGTTTCATGTGCAAGCTGCGAACATAATTTTCCTTATGTCAACAAATGGCTCATGTAGAATGTTGGGATCAACAGGTTTGAGGTCGGATCTTGGAGGTCAATTCCTCTCCATACAATGCTACACTCAAGCTCTACACCCCACACTAGGATTTCAGCTTAATGAAGCACTAGACGTATAGCTGATGGTCGACTACGATACTCAATTTTACATTTGTTTTTCTTGTTATAATTTTTCTTGTTATATGGTGAATTTTTCGTTGAACAAAAGTAACAGTCTGTGCAATGATATTATGGTTCTCACCAAATAATAGGTTTACCAAATGTCAACTTATTACCCGTTCCCTTGATCAACATCCGTAAATTTTCAACACTGTTTCCACATCTTATAGGGATCCAAGTCTTAATCGACACGTTTTAATACAAAATATGTAAAATAGACTGGCTTCCCAAATGCATTGATGTTTGTTCTTTGACTGAGAATCAACCTAGTCGCCTGAATAATTCTCTTCATTTTCAATAAAATAATCAACGCAATCAGTTGTGCAGATCTATTACTTACAAGCAATATAATTGTGCTTATTTTGAGAGTAAGTTGTAGAGAAGAAACTTGACGTGATAGAAGAAAATTGACTGCAGTTTTGAAATTAGCATGCCAATATAAGTCTAAATCAAATGAAAAATTAAACTCAACAGAAATTATGTCCAAAATTGTTCCCTAGAGTTATCAGTCATATAAAAATCCGATCTCCCTGAAAAGCGATAATTATTCCGAACCGTAGTTGAATTAGTGCTACTATACGGCTTCAGCACTTGGACCCTAACGAAGAGCTTAGAGAATTAGCTAGATTGGAGCTGCACAAAAATGCAAGCTTAAAAAGTCGTGGAAACAACGCCCCACAAGCAGTAGTACATTCACTTTTATCACACAAAGATCCGATTAAGAAAAAGATATGCTGGACATGCTGAAGAAGCAATGAGAATTCATAAGTGACGTTTATTTTTTGAAAGTCAGCGAGAGATTGTCATAGATATCCGTGCTACAGGGGCGACTCTGTCAGCGATTTTTTCAAATTGTCACAAGTTCAACTCGTCGGAACAACGTCAGAAATATTTGGTTTGGTTATTTAAGGCCAAAATCTTATTTTTTAATATATATGATTTTTTTCAAAAATTATTTTCATTAACCTAACGCAATATTGAAAAATTGGTAAAAAAATAATTTTCATCAACTTCATGTGTATTAATAAATTAGTAGAAATAATATTCATTAATTTCATGTGTATCAGTTAATTGGCAGAAACAATGTTCATTAAATTCATGTGTTTTAATGAAATACTGGTGGTTGACCCTCAGTCAGGGCCTTCCAGTATCTTATGATAAAAAGTGGTGATATTTGCCATAACAGCAATTTGCACATAATTATAAATATTAAGTATTCCTATCAATACAAATCGTTTATTCATAACTATTTTTTTCATGTATTCCTATCCGATACTTACACTTATAAGGTTTCAAGTAATTAATTCTCTTTAATAATAGTCATTTGTTTTCATACATATATACGGTTTCAAGTAAATTTGGTCGGAACATTGCAAATATGCAGCCAGTATCACCCCTCGAAACCCATGATAAAATTAAGAAAGTTTTAGATGAATATAATGATAGCAATAAACATACGAGGCTGAGTAAAAAAGTAAAGTCATTTTGTTTAGGAGAGGTATAATTACAAACACAGGAACATGTATCATACATCAAAATAAAGCTGGTTCCCTATAGATCCCATCCCTACTTCTCCACATAGTCACCGTTTCTCTCAATAGCAAAGTTACACCTTTGAATGAGAATGTATACCTGCCCCGTAAAATTCTGTTGACGGTTCTTTGAGCCACTTCTTCTCTACAGATTTTACTTCATCGTCCCTAGAATAATGTTTACCCCTCAAACCCTCTTTCATTGAGCCAAAGAGATGATAGTCTTTCTCTCTAGCGTTCCTAAAACCTTTTAGTTATGTCTTGGACACGATACTTCAGCTAGTATATATATAATATATATATATATATATATATATATATATATATATATATATATATATATGTAGGCATGTTTTATTAAAGGTGGCAGACAAGGACATAACATCGCCTGCCTGTGATAAACACTCTTAGTCAACAACTGAACAACTGTTAAATCCCCTTCATTCCCAGTATTAAAATATTGTTCTCCAACAAGAAAAGACCAATAAAAAGAACTGCTAGATTTTCTTTTAGAATGATCTACTATCAATTTCTACATAGGTTCAATAGGTTCATATTCAATTGATTGGCGGGAGAAATTAATCATATTAACCTGTATACATCAGTCTCTATATCTGTTTCTCTCATAATATAGAACAAAATAATAATAATGATAACAACAACAACAACAATAATAATAATGATAATAATAATATAATAATAATAATAATAATAGCAACAATAATGATAATAATAATAATAGAGAAACATAAATTATTTTATTTTGTTTTGTTTTATATCTAAAATGATAATAAATAGGATACTACGTATACAAGGAAAAATTATTGGTAGAAACACGTGTCGGCAAAAAAAGAAATGTTAATCTATACAATATTTTTTAAATTTATCTTTCAACATAATCGTCGGATTCACTACCATTTTTCTCAATTTATATATATATATATATATATATATATATATATATATATATATATATATATGTGTGTGTGTGTGTGTGTGTGTGTGTGTGTGTGTGTGTGTGTGTGTGACTGATTTGTTCATGTACGGGTGTGTATAAACTTATATGGACCCATACGCACAGACCAATATATATATATATATATGTGTGTGTGTGTGTGTGTGTGTGTGTGTGTGTGTGTGTCAAACGTAATAGATATTGAAAATAATGTGTAATTATGGATACTTACATCTAATAGATATAAATTGATTATATGTCATTAGAGTAGAAGATGCATTTATGTTTTCGGTCATGGCCTATGCATTTCCTTTTTTGCCTAAAATGTGTAAATGCATTTAGCATTTGCAATGTCTTTTCGTGCATATATTCATATACTCTTGATTTTTTTACTCGACACATCAGGTTTTTCAAGCATTCATCTAAATACCGTCTTATCAGTCCGCCCAGCATGGTATCTTTTTGAGAAATCATCATATTATTGACTACTTGACTTGATTTCTGTTGGTTCGTTTTGAGTGGATAAGTACCAGGTCAGTGCCAAATAAAAAAAAGTATATATATATATATATATATATAATATATATATATATATATATATATATATATAAGCAAACAAGTGTTAAAATACGATCAGTGCAGGGGGAAGAGCGAAAAAAGATAGTATTCACTCATTCTTATCGTTTAAGTATTCTGAATTAGGTTTTCACTATTTTGAATTGCTCTGGTGGTTTGTTTCATCTTGGCGCTAATAGGGGGCGTAGTGGAGACTAATCTGTGCAAATATGGCGTATTTGGCGCGAAGATTTGGCGTCGTTTGTAAGCAATTCAGATCAATTTAAAACGGTGGAAGAGTCAAAATGGCTGTTTGAAAAAATACATTTGATTCTTTTGTTTTGTTTGTGTTTTTTTTTTCTCATTTTCATTTTCTACTTTATCTTTTTTTATTTTTATGTCTATTTTTGATTTTATTTCTTATCTCCCTTTTTTTTTTTTTTTTTTCACGTTTCATGATGGATAAATCTAGAATTCAGTAGTCAACAAAGTGGAATGCAACTTGGAGAGCAATCACTTCATGGCCTTTTTTTATTAACTTCATATGTGTAAATGTTAGAATATAACTTAAATCACACTCATTCACACAAGTGTATAACAACATACTTTATACCATGATACAGCAACTGGCATAGGAGAAAGAAAACTCTGAGTTCAAACCGGGTAAACTCCGCTTAAAAATTGACCATGTGTCACATCCTGCTCGTGCAAAGGAGTTGGTAAATACTATATACCATGGTACAGCAACTGGCCTAGGAGAAGGAAAACTCTGAATTCAAACTTGGTAAACTCCGCTTAAAAATTGACCATGTGCCACATCCTGCTCGTGCAGAGGAGTTGGTAAATATTATATACCATAGTACAGTAACTGACCTAGGAGAAGGAAAACTCCGAATTCAAGTATCTGCGCAGAGTTGGTCTATGTACGTCTTTGCTGGACGGCCCAATCTGGCGTGCCCATGTGATGGCTTCCACAGAAGAACGTCACTTATGAGTTCATCCTTTCTTCTCTAGCAGTGCCCAGCGTGTCTTGTTCGCTTCTCACGGATGGTTTGTGTGATATGAAGCAGGCGACCGTACAGCTTTTTTCTCCTGTGGTGTTGTTTCCACGTCTTCTTTAAGATTGCACGCAGCATTCTTGTGCCGCTCCCATCTAGCTTATTCTCCAGGCACTTCGTTAGGATCCAAGTAGTAGAGCTGTACAGTTCTGTTGATGTGATATTACTACCTAAGTATGTGAATCGTTTCATAGAATTTAGGAGTTTAATATCAAGTGTGGAGATGTTTCCATTTGTAAAACACATGAACTCAATTTTATTGTAGTTTACGTATAGGCCGATGTTCCGTGCTGTTTTTTTTCTAGGCTGTGCTGCAAGAATTCGGCTTGTTCATGTTTATTTTATTTATAATATGCCTAGATTACACACTTCGAACATCATTAGATTCCATAAAAAAGGCGATATCCCGCACTGACTATTATGAATGCGGACTACGCAGATGACCAGACACTTCTTTTAAGCGGAGTTTGACAGCGGAGTTTATGCTGGTGTGAAAAACTCACAGGGAGCGATATAATAATAATAATAATAATAATAATAATAATAATAATAATAATAATAGGAAAATCTGGGAATCAGAGGGAGAATCGAGACCATCCAGAATACTGCATTGCTGCAATCTGCCAGAATACTCAGAAGAGTCCTGGAGAATTGAGGAGACTTGTTGTCACTCAGACTCCAGTGAAAAACTAACGATGATGTGAAAAACTCAAAAGGAGTGAATAATAATAATAATAATAATAATAATAATAATAATAATAATAATAATAATAATAATAATAATAATAATAATACTTTTGTTATTATTTATAAAATCTTGATGATCCAACTGAAAGAAGAAAGGTAATTAGGAAGCCAATGTTTCTCATCTTATAAGACACTGAAGAGCTTAAATTCTGGATCTTCTGATTTCCCCGGAGATTCTTTCTTCTAATCAAATTCCTTGGCTATCTCTTTCTTGGAAAGAGTCACGCGTCTTGATCATATGTGGAACATTAGAAGCGAAACGTTATTAATTATTCATTGCCGACGAGGTGGTGTCTATACCCATTTTCAAATAAGTGAATAATATTTATGAATAGCGTTCCGTTCAGTCGGTGGCGAGGGCTTGCAATGACTCTGTTATTTCTGGGACTGTTATTTCTGTTCTCTTTAATTGCCGTCCCGTTTATTTATTTATTATTATTATTATTATTATTATTATTATTATTATTATTGAAATGCCTTTTTTTCTTTCTGTTATATTATAACAGCTTCCAAATCCATTAGCCTATTATAAACAGCATCATAATTCAGATGAATGAAATTCAAGGCAGAAATCAACTCCTATATTATTTATACAGTTGCAACTGTACATCTACCCCCACCATCGGTATCTCGATACACATCACGCTAACCGCCCTGTCGGCTGGGGCGTTAGAATGCACCGACTGCCCTTATGGCAAGCCCCAACCCCTTTTTATCATATGGGTGCTAGAAGGCGGTGACTGAGGGTCTACATGTCCTGGGAATGACGTTAAACTATCTGATGGTGAGGTTCCAGTTTTGGAGGGTTGGGGAATGTGGAGCACCCCTTCATCATCATTGGTCCCTGGTCCACTCTGACCCAGAGCGGTAGTAGCTGTTAGGGTCCCATCTATGGGTTAAATAGAAAAACATGAGTTTATAAACAAAATTGTATTATGCATTAAGAATGAATTTATTTCACAACTTTGTCGGCATTAAATGACCCACCGAAGTTGATATGCCGTAAAACAAACCAAACCAAACATCACGCTAAAAAAGTAAAATATTATATCGACTAGGATAACTGATAACGAGTCACTGTATACACAAACAAGTAGTTTCTTATAACATGGGTCATCAGGTTAATTAAGTTGTGACATTAATTTTAAACACATCAGCTTTCATGCAGTGTCTTCACCGAGACAGTTGTTTCAGCTAACCACTTTTTAAGATTTTCTATCTAAAAAGCTATCGAAATTTTTATACCACTAGCAAGAATATGCACCCTCCGTATGTTAGAATAATCATTAACAGTTCCAATTACCGTCGAAGACAAGACAACAAGGTTAGATCCGTATTAAGTTACGGCTCCTTATTGCTTTGTCTTACCAATTCGATTGTAATTGGAACATAGTATGATTATTCTAATCGTATGTAAGTATTTATGTTTTAATGTAATGAAATATATTGAATTAGAAAGACTAACGGAATAAAATAAGAACACATATAAAAAGGTTACACATATTCTAATCATTTTTTAATTGGTTTCTATATGAAATCATTCGTTGGAATTCAAAGGAGAAAAATAGTATATTGACTAAGATAACTGATGTCAAATTCCTGCTAGTAGGCTTTTATAACATGGTTATAGGTTAATTAGGTTGTGACATGAATTTTAAGCACACCAGCTTTCCCCGAGACGATTTTCCAGCTAACCGCTTCCGTTCTGTCTGTTAAATTCAACTATGTATTCAACTACAATATTTTTTGTTAGTTCATGTTCATAGAATAGTGTACAGGAGATGAATGTTTTATAAATCATATAGAGATATTTTCTTCACAAAATTGTAAGCACTGTCGCCTGGGACTTTAGAATACACCGACTGCACCTCTGCAGAGGGGTAAAATCCCCCTAAGGAGACCACCTGTTGGCTGTGGTTAACGTGAGGGTTAAAATAGGAAACCTGGTGGCTGAGCATTCCATGACATGCAACACTCCACCTTGGTCCTTACTTAGGCTAGACGGGAGATCGGAGAGGCCCCTTCCGATCAATCGGCTGGTCGCGTCGTGCAGTTGCACCTATATGATTGTCCCAACGCTATTACCCTCATAGCAACCCCCAACCCTTTCTATTATATATGTGCGAGAAGGTTGAAAGAAAAGTTTTTCAAAAAATATCTCACTTCTGGGGCGTTGGAATAAACCGACTGTACCGCTGCAGAGGGGCAAGACACTCCCAATGGGGCCACCTGCTGGTCATGGGTGGCGACCTGTAATGCTTAAGGATGGAACCCAGGTGGCTGAGCAGTCCATGACATGCACTACTCCACTTTATCCCTTACTTGTGCTAGACGGGCGGTCGGAGAGGCTCCCTCCGATCAATCGGCTGGTCACGTCAAGCCCTAGCACCTATATGCTTGTCCCAACCATATTGCCCTTATGGCAAACCCCAACTCTTTTTATCATATGTGTGCTAGAAGGCAGTGACTGAGGGTCATCCTGTCCTGGGAATGATGTTAAACTCTATCTGAGGTTCTAGTTCTAGGGAATGTGGAGCAACCCTTCATCACCATTGCTCCCAAGTCCTCTCTGACCCGGAGTGAGTATCCATTAAGAATGGATTTATTTCAAAACTTTGTCGGCATTAAATGAACCACTGAGGTTGACATGTCGTAAAACAAAACAAAAAAAGAAAAGCAGAGTCGTTTTCTTTTTGTATGTCAGAAGAAGTATTTTCGTTAAGATAAAAAAAAAACATATTAAAAGAATATTGGGTAAAGGTTAATTCTTCCAACTGAGTTAACAAAATTAATCAAATATCACTGCAGTTACTAAATTGTTAAGTTTATTAAAACAGCCAAAAGTCCCAGGTGTGACTTGTTTGACACGTAAGTTCAGAGCACTTACAAAACCATTTTCTGACATCAGCAAATTGCACCGGGTGACATCTAAATGTCAATTGTTAAACGAAAGGACTCAATGTTGTTTTGTAATTCCTTTTCTTAAATGTTATACAACAATGCACTGTCCTTTCACCCGCCCTTCCTCTCTAGTACTTGAAGCGTATTCCCTTCAGTTATATATGATTATATAATCATATAACGATAAAAAAACAATAATACATTGTTATTGTTAAGGGAAAGTTGTGTCGTCCTTGGAGTTGTCAACACCTGCGGCAGCTCATTTTCACTAACCTCCCAACCGGTTATTGTTTATTGTTGAATCGAAAATTGTGATGCTGGAATTTGAAGAATATAGGTGTTTTAAAAGTGCATGTTGGAATATTTTTGGTATATAAGGTGTGCTCCAGTTCCCCACCTGGATTTATAGATTAGCCATGGTCACGTGGTTTATTCCTCCAGCTAATCAACAACCATAAGGTGTGGCTGATTCACTACTTAAACACTGATACTTGCCACAGTTCACTTGCAATCATGGAGGAGGAACTTACGACCATTGACGAAGGAACTGAGGACTCTTTATCAGAAGAACCAAAGGATTCATTATCAGAGGACTCTTTACCAAGGATCCAATTCCACTGGACAAGCGATCTTGCTTAAGGCCTACAGGATGGTCCAACAGATCGTAACACATGTGTGTATAATATTATTTAGACTCCACTTAAGTAAGTGGCCTTCTGTCGAGTCCTATTCGTGCGGAGACATGGGTGGAATATATTCAGTGTGTTCGGGATAAAATTTGTCAGTTACATAAGGAAAAGGAAAAGGTGCTTGGTAACAACAAAATGTAATAGATTGCTAAGAAATTCAACAGGCACGAAAATTACAATACTTTCAACAAGTTTCACTCAAAATAACCGCCATTAACGTCGATCACTGCCTCAATCTTGCTCCGGAACCTGGAGCAAGCTGATGTTACAGTTTCCTTGGGAAGGGTCTCAAAAATTACCTTAATTCTGTCGATTAACTGGGCTCTTGTAGTACTGGTACGGTGATTGGTGTCTTTCTCAACAGTGCCCCATACATAATAATCCATGGGGTTAAAATCTGGTGAGTTCGGAGGCTAAACATTGGGACTGGTTTCGTCGTCAAAATTCGCCGACAACCATTTTTGATTTTCCCAGAGGTGTGGCAGGGGGCCGAATCCTGCTGCCATACATATGGCCAAACATTGGCTACCCTTGTTCTCTAGGGCCTGACTACAGTGTTTAGCAACTCCACGTAGGCTGAATTCAACCTGATACCCTTTCTGTAGATTTTTGAGGAATTCTGCTGTACGAACGCAATCAGATCGTCATGTTGTTTTCTTCTAGCCACAGTATTGTAGTCTCCATTGCATATCCGATTTTAATAAAGCTTTCGGTATATGAAGTAATAAAAGACGAACTTTTATTGTAAATAAATTTTTACTAAATTGAAAAGGCTAATATTTTTTTCGTTAGTTTTTGTTTCGCGCATTAATCCCCCGTACCAATTTTTTTTTTTGTACATAAATAAATTTTACATTTTTGGAAAGATAATTCAATGACGCTACTAATTCGGTTTTCGAAATAGGGCATCTTAAACATTTGAAACTTAAATCCCGTAAATAAGAAAAAAATATGTATCTCTTTTTTTTTCTAAATTGTTAGATTATTTTCTAAAGAATTTTATATTAAAAGTTCCGATTGTCTACTTTTATTTCATGGATTTTAAAAAATGTATAAAATATAAAAAAATAACTTTTGTTTAGTGCATATGAAAATCGTATTTATTTAATCAAAGAAAATATTGTATAAAAATATCTAGCTAAAAATAATGACATAATAGAATTCGGTTTTTATTTTTTTTTAAATTTGAAAATAATGTTTGAATTAAAAATAGTCGTTATTCTTATTAAAGGATGGGTCTAACGAAAATAATATCCACTTTGGTTTTTGAGGAAAACACTTGTTGTTATTGTTGTTGTTGTTGTTGTTGTTGTTGTTGTTGCAGCTGGGTGTTGGAGTACATAATTTAAATCGTGAGGCATCAAGGAAATGCTAAATTAGTCATTTGTTTTTGCTTCAGAAAAAAACAAAATTATCATACGTACGATCATCCATATAAAAAATAGAGCACACGTCAAGATGCGATAACTATGTCAACAAAGATTAAGAATTTACGGATATTCACTGGAATTTACTTTAAAATGCAAGAATTTAGGTTTTATGTAAGATATTTTTTTTTCTTTTTTATAACACATAAACTTGGAATTGTTCTTTATATTAAACGTAAAAGAAAACATTAAAAAGTTAATTTTCAATTTTTTAATGACGTTTTAAAATATTTTTTAACAATCCCTGCGCGTATTAAAAGAGCGTGTTTTGCACATAGCTATATATAATATAGTTAAAGAAAAGATTTTCTCTCTAACAAGGTATTTGGTAAAGGGGCATCTTGAACACAAAAAGCCGTGGCAGAGAGAAAAACTTATCTACAACTGTAAATGTTCTATTTTTGACGAAATATATTGAGCACTTTTAGGGATGTACAATTACTGCTACTACAATAAAAACGTTGTAGCAACTTTTTAAAATAAACAAAATGGCATTACTTTTTGACTCACGTTCGTATATCAGAAAGACAGCCATTAGAATTTGATCATTTGCTGAGTATCTTCAATGGACATTTAATCATTGAAGACGTTCGTTGACACCAAACTTGAAACCTGTGATGTATTGTGCAAAGGTTTACTTTGTTGGCTTCGTTTTTGTTTAACACAATCTGAAGTCATCAGAGAAATGGAAAAGAAATCAAAGCTGTCTAATGTGTCTCACGTGATAGGTTAGTTGAATTTCAAAATCACGGTCTATCACAATGTTCGTTATCTCAGTAAAGTAATAGGAAACCAGACAACTGTGAGCATTCTATTTTCATCATACTAAAAGTTATAGAGACAAAAAGATGTGACTGACCCAAAAAAAGACGTGTTATCAAAATAAAACGATTAATTACAAAATTTCTAATACCTTATATATCTATATGTTAAAATTTGTGTTCCTTAAAAGTACGACCGTTTTCTTCTTGCAACACCCTCTCGTATAAACATGTGACCGTCCAAATCGTCTAAGATAAAATTCAAAAATGTAAATCCTGATTATCTGGTGTTGCTTATTAGCCGA
>CM042155.1:40806430-40808930 GCA_023376005.1 Doryteuthis pealeii
CCCATTCTTCTTCTTCTTCTTCTTCTTCTTCTTCTTCTTCTTCTTCTTCTTCTTCTTCTTCTCCAATTCTTCTACTTCTTTTTCTTCTTCACCTCTCTGATCCTTCTTCTTCTTCTTCTTCTTCTTCTTCTTCTTCTTCTTCTTTTCTTGACTCCTCCCATTCTTCTTCTTCTTCTTCTTCTTCTTCTTCTTCTTCTTTCTTCTTCTTCTACTTCTTTTCTTCTTTTTCTTCTTCTCTCTTCCTTCTTCTTCTTGACCTCCTCTCTTCTTCTCTTCTTCTTCTTCTTCTTTCTTCTTCTTCTTCTTCTTCTTCTTCTTCTTCTTCTTCCTCCTTCTTCTTACTTCTTTTTCTTCTTTTCTTCTTCCCTCCTCTGATTCTTCTTCTCTTGACCTCCTCCCATTCTTCTTCTTCTTCTTCTTCTTCTCTTCTTCTTCTTCTTCTTCTTCTTTCCTTCTTCTTCTTCTTCTTCTTCTTCTTTCTTCTTCTTCTTCTTCTTCTTCTTTTTTTTCTTCTTCTTCTTCTTCTTCTTCCATACTACAGTGATGTATACAGACACTTTAATAAATATGGTTAGGTTCATAATGTGTGAGCTAATGTTGTATATTTAAATGATATTCTCTGGTATATCCACTAATTATGCCTTAAACTAAAAATTGTCTGGAAGGCAAATTAATACTGGAGATTGTAAATAAATTATATTTATAGACGCTTTCTATGAATTTTAACCGTATATGAATTGTTTTTTTGGATTTTATGTCTTAAAAACGCATTACTGCTGAATCATATATATATATATATATAATATATATATTATATATATATATATTATATATATATATATACGTCTATATATATGTTGTGTGTGTATGTGTGTGTGCGTATATATATATATATATATATATTATATATGTGTGTATATCTATATATATATATATATTTGTGTGTGTATGTATCTGTGTGTGTGCCAATATGTACAAATGTGTGTATGTTCGCGTATGTGTTTGATTATACATCTGTGTTTGTTTGCATCCGTATAACTATACATGTGCGTGTATGGCCGCTTATATATGTGTACTGGTATGTATATATATATATATATATATATATATATATATATATATATATATATATATATAAAATATTGATAGAGAGATGAACATTCTATGATAAATATAAACAGAAATCTAATGATACAAAACAATATTCTAATATTGACAAGGAGAGTGAATGATAGATGGAAAAAATTAAAATAGACACAGAATTATATAGTTTATCTATCTAATTCTCTATCTATCTAATTCTGTATCAATTTTTATTCTAATTTGTTTCACTTGATAAATTTTGAAAAGACTGTAGAATTATAAAATAGTTTTTGCTAAAAAAAATAAATTTCCCGAAATTCACCTTGTGGGAAATAAGTAAAATCCATATCGTTAATACTTACTCAAATTTTAAAACAGAAACCCATAAATGCCTATGAAAGGAAAATGAGGCAATTATTTCGAAGGTTTTTGAAAATTCAAAAGGTGCTCTGTAGTGTAATTGGGTAAAACATGGTTATTAATAAATGGCCTTTAGCAAGAACGCCACCCCTACATCATTCAATCAATTTCTCTTAAAAATAAACATATAAAATAACAAACAAAAACTAAAAATATTTACTGCGTCATAATTCTAATATTTGCATAGTACCCGTCAAATATTATGGTAATTATTTGTGCTTTGATCGGCATTCCTAATATAGTAGAAGCCGTTGGGGCTTTAGAATACACCTACTGCACCTCTGCAGAGGGGTAATACCCCCAATGGGGCCATCTGTTGGCCGTGGGTAGCGACCTGTGAGGCTTAAGGACGGACTCTTTGTGGATAAGCAGTCCATGGCATGCAACACTCCACTTTGGCCCTTACTTAGGCTAGACAGGTGGTTGGAGAGGCCACCTCTGATCAAGCCCAAGCACCTATATGATTGCCCCAACCCTATTGTCCTTATGGCAAGCCCCAACACTTTTTGTCATATATGTACTAGAAGTGGTGACTAAGGGTCTTCATATATGGGTGTGACGTTTAACTCTATCTCATAGGGAGGTTCCGGTTCTAGAGGTCTGGGGAATGTGGATCACCCCTTCATCAACATTGCACCTTGGTTCACTCTGACCCGGAGTGGTTGTGCCTGTTAGGGTCCCATTTATAGATTAAATAGAAAAATGCGTTTACAAAAAAACTGAGTATCCATTAAGAATGAATTTATTTCAAAACTGAGGAGAAAAAAAAGAAGAAAGATAATTGAATGAAAAAGACAAATGAAAGAGGGAACAAAGAAGAAAAAAAGAAAAAGAAAGAAAGAAAGAAAGAAAGAAAGAAAAAATAGTTAAGAAGCTGAGTAGGTGAAAAGAAAGAAGAAAGATAATTGAATGAAAAAGACAAATAAAAGAGAGAACAAAGAAGAAAAAAGAAAAGTGAAAAAAAGAAAGAAAGAAAGAAAGAATATAGTTAAGAAGC
>CM042155.1:40813930-40843930 GCA_023376005.1 Doryteuthis pealeii
GAAGGTGTTAACGGCTTCCAGAGTGTAGTTGTTGACGGTGATGGAGGGAGGATTTTCAGTTCCCTGCCCCATCGTCTTGGTTTTCTTTATACTAATGGTCAGGCTGAATTCCTAGCAGGCTTGAATGAACTGGTCCATGAGTGTTTGCAGGTGCTCATGGGAGTGTGCTACCACTGCTGCACCATCAACAAATAGCATGTCCCGAATGACAAATAGCCTGACCTTTGTTTTGGCTTTTAGACGGCTGAGATTGAACAGGTTATCATCTGTTCTTGTGTGAATGTAGACTCCTGTTGCTTTACCAAAAGGTTGGCGCGGAAGGAAAGAAGATCCCAAACAGACTGGGTGCCAATACGCATCCCTTCTTGACACTACAACGGATGCTGAATGGGTCTGAGGTGGACCCATCAAACTGAATGGTGGCTTGCATGTCCGTGTAAAAGGACAGAAGGATGCGGAGGAGTTTTGGAGGCAGCCTATACGTTCAATCAACTTGAAGAGACGACTCCTGCTTACAAGATCGAAAGCTTCTGTGAGGTCAATAAATGCTATGTAGAGTGGTCTTCTGTGTTCTCTACATTTCTCCTGAAGCTACCTCAGAGAGAAGATCATGTCAGTAGTGGACCTTCCTACTCTGAAACCGGCCTGTGATTCAGGTTAAGTCTTTTCTGTGAGAATTTGGAGTCTATTTAGTGCAACTCTAGCAAAGAGTTTACCTGTAATGCTGAGTAAAGAAATACCACGGTAGTTATCTCTTACAATCACTCCAGTCTCCCTTGTTTTTATACAGTTACGATGGTGGCATTCCTCATGTCTTGTGGGATAACCCCTTCACTCTAGCATAGGCAGAGGAGCTTGTGGAGTTTGTCTAGGAGAACAGGCTTCCCACACTTTAGAATTTCAGCTGTGATCCCGTCGCTGCCAGGTGATTTGCCGTAGGGTAGTCTATCAAGTGCTATGCAAGGTTCTTCAGTTGTAATTTTCGTATCTAGCTCTTCTGCTACTGGTTGTTGCTTTACATGACGGAGGGCTGCATCAGAAACGGTGTTGTTGCTGGCGTATAGTTCTGAGTAGTGTTCTACATTCAGATCGATCTTTTATGATTTCTTCTAGGGCTGATTTCAGAGGAGCGATTTTGCGATGTGATGGTCCAATCGCTCTTTTTATGCCGTAGTACATGCCTTTGATATTACCGGACTCAGCAAAGCTGTAACCAGTAACTGTTAGCACAACGACGTGCAGTTTGTTGTAGCTTCTTCCTTGCTCTAAGGGCATTTAAGGACTTGTCATTCGGCAAATATTTGTAATTAATGGAAGTGATATTTTTTTCTCCCAAGATTGGTGTCAATACAGAGGCATTGGCTTCGAACCAATCATTAGACCGACGCATTCTTTTGCCAAAAACTGTCAAGACCGTGTTATGGATAGTGGTCCGTAGGCCATCCCAATATTGCTGGGCAGAGCAACATTGTGGTAGGTGGTGGAGAGACTCCTCTAGGGCACAGAGGAAGGCAGCAGCTGTGGTTGGGTCAGCTGCTTTGGCACTATCCACACGAGGGGGTCCATTTGATTTGACTCATTGGAATTTTTTTATTTATATATATATATATAAGGGGCTGGTTTAGCACAGTTGGTAGAGCACATGACTAAGAATCACATGGTTCCGGGTTCGATACCGATCACCGCTAACTCTGCGCATGAGTAGTTAGGGTAATCGTGTCTATGCAGTAAAGTGGCACCCACCTCTGTACAAACAATCTCCATGGACTGGCGCTAGCGAAAAGGGGACAGACTTCCTTTCTTCTCGGCTAATACTGACAATAAGTCACTCCCTAAACTACAATATATATATTCTGCTATTTTGATATGTACGTTAGGGTAACGTGGACATGAAATAACGGTGCTTAGTAACTAATAGGTACTACTGAATAGAGAGTTTGATTCTTGCAGGATGCCCTTTACTTGCGACCTTCAGTCACATCATATGAGTGGCGAACAAATTGGATATATACCTACGCTGAACTCACACTTCACTATATATATATATATATATATATATATATATATATATATATATATATATATATATATATATATATGAAAAAGATGTTCCGAAAATATACATATATATATATATGTATATGAATATTTTGGGAGCATCATTTCATTCAAAGAAAGTGGTTTAATAAAATTGATACAACCACTTTAAAACACACATGATACTTGTTCAAAGGTGGACCAAAAGTACTCGGAATAATAATTCGGTTTTTTTACGAATTCTTAGCGAGAAGAAAATACCAAGAAAATCATTAGAAACATTAAAATTACGAATTACAAAACAATTTGGATCCTTTTATATTTAATATATATATATATATATATATATATATATATATATATATATTCAATTAACTAGTATGTTGGAGATAATTCAATTTGGGAACATCAATATCTTCTGTACATCCACAATATCCACAATGCATGCCCATGGTGATGCATAATAAGGAATTATACAAGGATTATTACAAATCCCTAAGAGAGATCAATGTACGATAATTAATAAATTAATTATATATAGAGCAATACTTACACTTTCAATGAGAAAGAAATATTTACCAAACCGTCATTTGGCTATAATAAATTTATTTCAACCGGAAGGGCTTATTTATTGAGTTGCGGTCGAAATAAATTTATAATAGCCAAATGACGGTTTTATCAGTTTTTCTTCTCATTAAAAGCATATATATATATATATATATATATATATATATATATATATATATATATATATATATATATATATTATCCTCTCTAATAATAGCTCACTTTATATAAACTTTATTAAACTTTATTTGCGAAGAGAGTTTATCGACTGATTTCCTTAGCTCTCCAATGTTCCCCATGGACTTGCTCAGGGCTGACAAAACTTTTCTTGCGAGCATATTATACTCATTGGCGATAATCTTCTGAAATATTCCTACACTTGCCCACAGCAATTCACAGAAGATGATCATTTTTATTGATTTTTATTTTACAAAACCTTTCATAAAAAAGAAATAAAAAATGCTATTGTAGGCAGAAACATACTGGTTTTAAAAAAATTGGTTCATCTCTTTTGAAAGTGGGGGTTCTTTAAGAATATAATTGTAATTCAATGTATTGCATAGTAAAGTTGGCAGAGTGTCCTATCAGCCAGACAGCAAGGAAGTCTATCCCCTTTTCACTAACGCTTGACCAGGGAGATTGTTTTATTTCAACTGACAGAAGCACCACACCTACGTTCAGGTCCGTACTTCATCGAACAGATCCAAGTTGTGTTACTCATGCGTGTTGCAATACATGGTCCAGCATAAAAACAAGAAAACACATACATATATATATATATATATATATATATATATATATATATATATATATATATGTTTGTCTGTGTGTGTCTGTGTGTGTGTGTGTGTGTGTGTGTGTGTGTGTGTATCAGAGAGAGAGAGAGATAGATAGATAGATAGAGAGAGAGAGAGATAGATAGAGAGAGAGAGAGAGAGAGAGAGAGAGAGAGAGAATGTTCCTTCTTAAAGATTATAAGATAAATTGTCTTCCCATCGTAGTGTAAAAGTTAGGATGCTAGTCTTGTAAATCCGTTACTCCAGAAAAGCAAGTTCGATCTTAGCTGAATGCCCCATACTTGTGGCCTTCAGTTAAACCCTATATACAGAGTAAATATTTTACTTTATTTCCTTATATTTCTAATACATATTATAAAGCTTTTTGACGCAAAACTACTTTTCAGTGTTATATATATATATATATATATATATTATATATATATATATATATATATATATATATATATGAGATATATTTTTGTATCTGTATCCGTTTTGTGCAAGTACATATACCAGGTTTGTACTTCCAAAAAATGGATACAGATACAAAAATATCTCATATATATATATATATATATATATATATATATATATATATATATATACATATATATATATATATACTAACTAGAAGAATACTGAGACTCAAAATCAACAAAATACACACACACACACATATATATATATATATATATATATATATATATATATATATATATATATTATTCTATTCCCGGTAAGTAATCTTCTTTATCATCTCTCTCCCCCCCACACACACAATATATATATATATATATATATATATATAGGGGGGGGGAGATGATAAAGAAGATTACTTACCGGGGAATAGAATATCGAGTTAACCTCAACATCAACCGTCGATACAAATATTAACCGAATGTAAGGGTTATAAAGAATATGAAGCGTTCAATACGATAATAGAGCGGATTTAGTAGAAAGGTATAGATAGATAACTGACTTAAGTTTCACCAAAAAAGGATCAACAGGGTCAATCGAAATGAATTAATCAAGAAATTTATCAATCAATTTCTTGTTTGATTCATTATGATTAACCCTGATGATCCATGTTTCTATACCTTTCTAATATGTATATATGAATGGAATGAATAGAATAGTTGCAAAAAATATATTTTGCAACTATTCTATTCATTCCATCAATTTTACATTATATTCGTTGGTTCATTTTTGCATTAATTCTATATATAATTATATATATAATTATATATATATATATAGTTAAGAATTAATGCAAAAATTATTATTATCATTATTTTCATTTGGGGAGGTCCCCGGAAAATATCTTTTGCAACTATTCTATTCATTCCATTCATTTTTCATTATATTCTTTGGTCCATTTTTGCATTAATTCGTAACTAAATAATTTGGAAGCATACGCGAAACTCATATATATATATATATATATATATATATATATATATATATATATATATATATATATATCTTTCTACTATATATTAAGATAAGATAAGGTAAGATATATATAAATATATATCCAAATGTGTCTACGTGACAATACTTACGAAATAATACACACACACTCTAAAAACAGTTTTCAGTTGCAGAAGCTTCACATGTCCCTAATATGCCGCAAACAAAATAAGATTATCTTTAACATTGAATGAAACAATTTTCGGATCATATTACCTTTAGGCACCCCTTTTTGATCTCGATTAAGAAAGGACATTTTTTTCATTTACACCGTCAATATTCGGTTGTTTGTTAGGGGTTAGGGTTAGGGGCTAGGGTTAGGGTTAGGGGTTAGCGTTAGGGGTTAGTTTTATAATTAAAAAAAAACTAAAAATCGTCTGTTAAAACAACCGGATATTGACGGTGTAAATGAAAAACATGTCCTTTCTTAATCGAGATTAAAATGGGGTGCCTAAAGGTCATATGGTCCTAATTTTCTTATAATCCACACCTCTCCCCCCCAAAAAAAAATGTAAAACATAATTCCTACTGAGTCTAATAAATTAAAATTATTTCTTTTTTTTCTCTTTTGCAGGAAACTTGTGTGTAAGTAACATCTGTAGCACCGGTACCTTAGGTCTGTCATGCTCGGACAAGTCTAGCATTCGAGTGACAGAGGTCAGGCTCGAACCAACGTCCCCAAATCTTCAAAAGGTTCGTGGGAATTTGCAGACATTATGTAATGGCCGCAAGTACTGTGCTGCGGATGGCCTACGTACACTCTTTCCACACTGCCAGGTCCATGTTGAGGGAGGAGGTTTACCAGTCGTCGCAGTTTATTATTCTTGTCAATCAGGTAAGTCTTTTTTATTTACTTATACTTGAAGCGACTACCTAGCGTCAACTGGGTAGTGTGGGGTGGTATCAAAAACCCTAGTGTACTGATTTGTTTACTTTTGAGATTTATAAATGCTGAAGTAGAATTACAATGCTATTTCTATGTATATTTTAATTCTTAAAAATCTTTGAATATAAAACAAATCTTCATATTTTTTGCACGAAAAGTATAAACTCGTAATATTTAATGTGTGCATATATGAAACGGTGAGATTTATTTTGAGATTTACAAATGCTGAAAATTTACTTTTAAGATTTAAAATGGATTTTTAGAAAGATAATTTAACTCAACAAGTTTTTGTTGAGGGGGGGGGGGCAAAAAGAAGCGAGTCCAACACAGGTTAAACTCTCTTGCAAACACTGACTTCTTCTTTTTCTTCTGTCGAATTCTCTAGCAGCTACCGTAGCAATACACGTTTCTGCACTCTCCGCTTCCGGGTGTTTCCTTCTTTTTATACACAGGTCTGCTTCTATCATCCGGGCGTCTGTGCTTCACATACGGGACTGTCAACTCAATCCCAGTTGCCAGAATGCCCGCAGTTATCATTCGGGCATCTAGCGTTCACATACGGAACAGTGACATCTCGATCACTGTGTCCGCGCCAAAGTGTCGCCTTTTCGCATTCTGAAGGACGCGGGTTTGATCCTAGGTCAGTTCTACATGCCAGACAAAGCCTAGCCCTCTTCCTTCGAGAATACGGCAAGTTTTCATGCCCGCCACTCAACTTGTGTTCTCTGTGACACATTTTAAGTAGAATTACAATGCTATTTCTATGTATATTTTAATTATTAAATATCTTTAAATATAAAACAAAGATTCTTAATTTTTGCACAAAATGCATAAACTGGGGATATGAAACAGTGACTATTTGGAGAAGTAGAGATGTGATCCATAGAGGACCAGTTTCATTTTGTTGTATGATACATGTTATTGTGTTGGTAATTATACCTGTCCTAAACAAAATGACATTACTTTTTGACTCCTCCTCGTATGTATTGTTTATGAATGGCCTGATCAATATATCTATTATTATACTAAAGCTGGGTGAATCAATGATTATTTGTTAAAGCAGTTTTCTTATTTAGTCTAATGACACAAGATACATTTCTAAATATTCTTTAGTTTTGGGATTAAGTCATGTTTTTAAAAAAGTCCATTTTATTTGGTTCTAATTAGCCGTGATTTGCAATTAAGTTAAAACCTCATCCGACGCTTACTTCACATTATGTCTGTCACTCCCCCCCTCTCTATACATATTTTGATTAACTACTTTTTATATATTATAGTTTTCACTGTTTGTAAAGAGAGAGACTGGAGAGTGTGACCATTAGATTGAGCTTTCCACTTTATTCGTATGTTGAACAACTGGTTTATATATTATAAGACGGGTCAATTTTTTACTTAATTGAAAATTTTAGCAAAATGATTTTAATGTTTCGTTTTTTAGTTTGTTTTTTTTCTCCGGACGTTTTTTTTTTTTTTAAATTTAATTCGTTTTGCAAACTAAACTTCTTTCTGATCACAATTATCTACCCAGAGCTAAATAGGTGACCTAATGAGTTACGTTTTTTTAGTATCTATATATATATATATATTATATATATATATATATATATATATATAAAAAATGCGAAGAAGATATCTTCCTTACGACATAGGAGTTTTTTCTAAAACGTGTCGCAGTTTGCAGAGCTCAATGTGTAATCTTATTGTTAGAGCCACAGAGCAAATTTATAAGTAAAAATATAACAAAAGATTTAGATTTTTTGCTTCATGGTCTATTTCAGGAACCTTAGACACAGTGTCTAACACCCCCGCTGATGATTTGGGAGACACTGTTTCTAAGATTCCTGAAATAGACTATAAGCAAAAAATCTAAGTCTTTTGTTATATTTTTTATTATATATATATATATATATATATATATATATATATATATATATATATATATATAGTAAAAATATAACTATTTCGTTTACTTAATGAATGCTTTTAACAGGAAACCATTGGTAGTAATATCGTTCCCAATTAAATGAATAAAAGCTAAAACTTTCATTTGTCACTTCATTCAAATATATATATATATATATATATATATATATATATATATATATATATATATATATATCCATGAACGATGGTCAAAAACCTGTTTATTGAGTTCCATATAATCTAGTAACACAAATAGAAGATATGGATCCATGTCTTTCCCAAGAATACTCTTGGGAAAGACATTGTAAATAAAATGCGATCAGCCTTCGCTAGGATTTGAACTTGGGTCACCGATTCCATTTCCACTAACGGTAACAGCTACTCAAGATATCTATCTTAATTCTATCTTCTTTCGTATATCTTAACATATACCTGTCTTTCTTTTGTTCATTTCATAACCGCCCTAACGCATGTATCGTTTACGGATATATTGTTAGTATATATGGCCATGTCAGTTATTGTATATATAAACACTCCCGTAAACATTTATTAATTTATTTATTTATATTCTTTTGAAAAATGCATTTTCAAAAAAGACCTGCTCAAACGGTATAGCGCTCTCTTACTGCCTTCCGAGAAAATAAAGTATGCTTTTTTCATTTTTTTTCTATCTCTTACCTCGGGGAATGTCTTTTGTCTGTAAAACATGCAACTATTTGGATTCTTAGAGCCTGCATACGTGTGAGAACTTCTAATTCTTAAAAACATTTTAAAAAGTACATTTCCGAAAGAAGAAAAATAGTAAAAAGAAACTATTATAACGCCTACTTCGCTTTCTCACAAGAACTAAGATTTTATGTTTATGTTCTTCCTCTCATATATATATATATATATATATATATATGTGTGTGTGTGTGTGTGTGTGTGTGTGTGTGCGTGTGTGGGTGTGTGAGTGTGTGTGTGGTTGTATGCGTATTTATATATATATATATATATATATATATATATATATACATAAAGCGAGGATCTGTGCTTTTCCCTCGCATTGTTCAGTCGCAATATATATATATATATATATATATATATATATATATATGTGTGTGTGTGTGTGTGTGTGTGTGTGTGTGTGTGTGTGTGTGTGTGTGTGTGTGTACATATGCATATGTACAAATATATATATTTGTATATGCATATATATATATATATATATATATATATATATATATATAATTATTCATATATATATACGCATATATATATATATTAGTACACACACACATAAATATTATAAACACATAGGCACACACGCATATATACAACATATGTGTATATATATATAAATGCGCCTGTATGTGCATATATGCGTATATATATGTATTTGTGCGCATATGTATGTGTATATACATGTGCATGTATATATATATACATATGTACGTGTTTGCATATATACGTATATATGTGTGCTTGTGCATGTATATGTACATGCGTATATGCATATATATGTATATATATGCATGTGTATGTTCATATATATATGTATATGTATGTGAATATGTGTGTACATGTATATGTATATATGTGTGTGTTTATATATGTATATATATGTATATATGTGTAAATATGTATACATATATGCTTATGTATATGTGTGAATATATATAAATATACATACACATATGTGTGTGTATGTATTTATATGTGTATATATACATGTAACGATATGTGAGTATATATTTATAGTTATATATATATATATATATATATATATATATTTGTGTACGTGTGTAGGTAAAATATGGAAACAGCTCAAATGCAATATCATTTCGAACAGTTCAAAAATTTATTTAGCAAAAAAGTTTTCTGATATATATATATATATATATATATATATATATATATATATATATATTACTTCCTGCATATTCTTATTAAATTTTTAGCTCTTTTTTATGGAAACACTTAACCATCTTCACCAGCTGCTCACAAACTTATATAAACCTTCCTCTTGTCAAATTTACCATGATAATACATTGTGTTCTATAGACTAACTTAATCGTACCTATCTACCTTCCTTTCTCCTCAAGAGTTTAGAAGCGTCATCCTAAGTAGGATGTGATAGATATACTGAGAGAAATCGTCTCCGTCACACCAATATGTGTATGCTTTTATTTGACAGTTATGTATACGAAGAAAGACACGAAATTATGCATTGGCATGCCAGCTCCGCCGTGGAGATTTTGTTAATATGTCTTCACTTAGAAATAAATTAACATTTTTTATCTATCAATTTATTATTTTAGATATCTTCCAGAATATATAATGTTTTTTCAAATTAATATCTGAAATTATTGTAAGATCTTTTATACGCTTGGTTTTTTTTTCACAATATCCCATTTTATTAGAGGAGCTATTATACTTAAATAAGGCAGTAATGCTGGTGTATTACCTGTCGGAAAAGCTGAGGTTATGGTTATACATTCATTTTTACTAATACGTTTCAGTGCCACCGAAGTATATCCTTTCATCGTTATTATTAGCATAATCTTTTCTGGCGGTAGCCTTATATTAACATAACCAATAAAACAATTACCGTAGTACTCACTGTACAGTACTTACTGAAATTCCCAGTAATATTCCTGTTAACCAAAATGAGCGCATTAACTGAATTCACCATTTCAGTAGTGCTCGCCATTATTGGCCTCCCTTAAATGTCTTTATCTTAAATAATATTTTGACATTATTTAAACAGATTTTTTGGCTAAAGCGTGCTTCTCTGTACACATCACGCAGATTTCACATGGATTGCACTTCTAAGCTAACAAAAATTTTATGACAGACCTCTGTTTGATTTTTACTCTATCTCTGCAGTTGCATCTGGAAATCTGATTATCTTTTTCGTTTAATTTGTGTTTGATTTCTTTGTTTAATAGCATATCAACCTTCGCGGGTTATTTAATGCCAAAACTTATCCTGTCATATTAGGAAGCTGGATCCTCTATCTTCTACCTGCAATTCTTGGTCTCTTTTTACTGAGACTTCTTGAGTCAACTCCTTGGCGTTTCCACATCTTTGTATCAATTCTTTAGTTCTTACAAATAAACACAAAGATATGGTATATTTTAAATGTCTTAATTTTAAAAAAAACTGTCTTCAATTGTTCTGGTTTAGCATTAGTGAAAAGGGAATGGACTCCCGAGCAATCCGGCTGATACCGACAATAGGCTACTATTGTTTCCTTTATGTGTAATATTTATCCTTTTATGTATAATATTTTTTAATTCATTTACATTTTTAAAAAATAAAAATAAATTCAATGAAGCTCTTTTGGATTTGAACACGAGACGCTGTAACTAAAACATAAAATTTTACTGGCAAATGAACCATTCTCATCGTATTTATGTTACAATTAATGGTGTCATTAATTGTTGACAGACCATGTAGCTGAAGAGGCCGTTGGCTTTGCGATCAGGGAGTGGAAAACTACCAGTAACGGTTATACCCGTTGGTCTCTGGAGAACGTGTCACGAGAAACACGTGACTAGTTTTAGATTTTAGATTCAACCGGACATTGAGGCAAGACAGATGTGTCACTGCTGAGGTCGAACTCTCATCCGTGTGGCGAATAAGAACATGGGCTAAATAAAAGCTTGAGCAAGAAAAATGTCTTGTGAATTCATTTGATTGCAATGACTAAATTTAGCCCAAAAGAAGCCCTTAGTTAAAAAGAAGAAGCAGTTAGAAGATAACAATTAGACGTGATGTCGGCTAGAGAGGAAGAGGCAATAGAAACAGGAACATAGCAACTAGATGACACGATGACAACCAGATAAGTTAGCAAGAAGCAAATAAGATCTCCCAACCAAGTAAGTCTCAAGTCTCAAGTCTCTCTCTCTCTCTCTCTCTCTCTCTCTCTCTCTCTCTCTCTATCTGTATTGTACCCCACAATGAGGGTATTTAACATTTATCCTTTAATGCAATGATCAATTTTGAGTTTTTCTGTGTTCTATTGCATTACTTTTTACTGACTCCGAATGGGAAAAAACAACACTCTTGCTTATGATAAATTTCAAATAAATTTAATTCGATAAATTATATCATTGTTTTGATGTAAAATAAATTCTTTGAGAATATTGCTTATGTTTGATAAAATTTGATATATACTCAATGGAATAATGTTTGCTTCTCAAACCGTCTTTCATGAGGCCGAAGAGATGAAAGTCTGAGGCAAACATTATTCCAGTGACGAGGAGTGGAATCTGTAGTAAAGTGGCTCAAAGAATGATCAACAGAAGTTTACGGGCAGGAATACATGCTCCCATTCGAAGGTGGACCATTACTATAGAGGGATGTGATCCACAGAGGACCAGCTTCATTTTGATGTATGATACATGTTCCTGTGTTGGTAATTATACATGTCCTAAAAATGGCATTACTTTTGGACTCGCCATCGTATGTTTTAAATACTAGCAATTATGTGCTCCCTCCAGGAACAAGTATTCAAATGGTCTAACAGATATTTGCAATAAAGTGAAACTAACATTGCTAAGTTTTTCTAATTAAGTATTTAGTTAAAATAGGAAGTAAAGGATTTACAGATAAAATATAATAATTATCTCCGAGAATATATTTATGGCAAATTATGTTCACTGGTATAATGGATAAACTTGTGTAGTCGGTTACAGACAGACAAAGACACAATCTCCATTATAATAAGATATATTTTCGATAGAGCCAAATATTGAAATGAAAAATGATTTTGTAAAATTTTGGACCAGCCGTGTAGCATTACGTAAGATTGTTTTTTCATATTTAAGTTGCTAAAGGTGGGTTTTCAAAGACCTGATCTAACCTGCATATTGTGCAATCTCAACAGGTAGGCCTATTTATAAAGAGACACATGCAATTCTCTGCAAGAAAAAAAGATATTCAGGTATGCTTTTATAGAATTTATCTTCAGAGAAGGAACAGATAGTTTCTTGTAAAGAACTTTTTTTTTTGCTTTAAAAGGCAAAAAAACAAAAAATAAATAAAGAAAATACAATGATCAAAATTAGTCAAGGGGTTTTTGAACGTGACTAAGATACAAATCCTGTTATTTTAAGCGAAGCACATGTTTATACATTTCTTAGTGGTGTTTTTGATTTACAACATTCTAAAAATGAAATCGAAATGCATGTTAAAGTGACGCATAAAAAAAATAATAGAGACGCATAATATTCAGAACTGTCGAACTTTCTCGACCGTAGTAGCCGTGTTCAGTAAATTCTGATACCTTACAAAAATAAAACCATTAAGCGATAGATGGGTTTGAAAAATGATTTATTGTGAATCAACTATATCATTCATATTTTGAAAGTGTTACTTTCTTTTGTTATATACCCCAAACATGATTTGGGTATATAATCGATAGTTAGATATATTAGATATGATAATTCTTACTTGATTACACTGTTGCTTTTACTTGTTGGGTCTTGCTAACTGCTCTATTTCGGTTGCCATCTTCTTTGGGCTGACCTCTCTTCAGGGCTTCGGCTGGGTTTATTTTCTTTCTTGTTTTCTTTGTTGTGCTGAGCTGGGCTGGTTATTGTTCTTGATATTCACTTAACAACAAGACTTTGTGTTCTTACGGTAATAAAGCTTTATTTTCTTAGCCCATGATTCCGCCGCAGGTGAGATGGACCCCGGGAGCTGACAACGACGTCTATGTTCTTTGAAAGCCGAGTCGAACTTGACTAACTAAAAACTTATTCTCACATGTCAGTACCGAAGATCTGTTAGGATCCTCGTCACATCACTTATAACCCTAATAAAAAATTACCCACCTCCGATTTTAAATCTAACGAACTTTATTCAAAATTCTAAGTACAGGTACGTTCACAATTTATGACTGCTCATAAATTGTAACATTTGGTTCTGTCGCCAAAAGAATCCATTGACATATGAATCTAGTATATCTAATTGAATGAATTAACTTTAACCTTATCTAGTGTACGGTGGAGTGTTCTGAAATTTTCCAACTTACGTTGGCAAAATAAACAAAAAAATCTTAATGATATAGTTAAAGAATTGTTCAAACCTATCTATCGCTTATTCTTTTAAACCAGGGGTCACTAAACTACAGCCCGTGGGCCGAATCCGGCCGCGAAGGCATTTTATCAAGCCCACCGACGGTACTTGAATTTATTTGTTAAAACGTACGGAACGCGAGACAAATTTAAATATATTAACATGCTTACTAAATCTTCCTGGACTTGACTACTGTAGATAGCTTTCAAAATTTCACTTGTTACTTATGCGATCATGAATTTTCACTTGTTACGACTGCTTGAAAAACTCAGGTAATTTTCAAAAACCAAACATTGACAATATCTTAAAAGGCAAAGTTCAGTTTCACTAATCTCACTAAATCTTTCTGCTAATGTTGCGTTCTTTGATAAAATTTTGTAAATGAATATGTTGGTTAAATTTGTTTTTGTCCACATTACGCCACTCATCCAGAAATATAACATGGAAAAATAATCTTTGTTTCACTCTTTTTCTGAGAGTTTTTGTTCTGGCTTGCAAGTATTGAACACAATAATAATGTGGCCTACGTTATTTTTTCAATTATCCGGCCCATCGTGGAAAAAAAAGTTTGGGGATCTCTGTTTTATGGTATAAGAATTCGCTGAACACCGTTTTTATTGCTACCCTATTTCATTTCTATTTTTCATTTTTAATAGTTTGACAGTTGATCAAACTGGCTTGTTTTTTGTACATCTATTTATCATCTTTTAAATGAGATCTTAAAAATTTCTTCAACCCCTGTTTCATCAACTGTCAAACTATTAAAAATGATTTCCCTGGTTGGATCATTACTATACCCGGATACACAGGAAATACATGACAAAGCCTAGAGGATACCGCTTGTGTAAATAACTACCATATTAAAGATGAGGACAATTTTCCCAAAAATCAAAACCATTCACATCACGTCTCCTCTAAAATAGTATTAAATGGCTTGAGCTAGTTTTCCTTTAGATTCGTACCATAATGAAGATGAGGAAAACAGTCCGAAAAATCAAAATCATTCACATTAAGTCTCCTCTCAAAAATATAGACAAATAGCATTCGATAGCTTCAACAAATTCTTACTCTAGATTCCCTTTAGATTCGTACCACAATAAAGCTGAGGACAACAGTCCAAAAATCAAAATTATTCACTTAAGTCTCATTCAAAAATATAGACAAATAGCATTAAATGGCTTGAGCAAATTCTTACTCGAGTTCCCTTTAGATTCGTACCATAATGAAGATGAGGACAACAGTCCGAAAAATCAAAATTATTCACTTAAGTCTCATTTCAAAAATATATACAAATAGCATTAAATGGCTTGAGCAAATTCTTACTCGGGATTCCTTTTAGATTCGTTGAGAATTTCTGTAGCACACAAGCGGTGCCGCATGCTGTAGAGCAGATGCTCGCAACGTCGAATTGAAAAAGACGGAAGAGTGTACATGTCAAATGCCCGCAGGAATCATAAAAGGTCAGAATGTTTTTAACTCAATAATACATGATAGAAATCGTGCCATAAGGATGTTTTCATTCTGTTACTTCTCAAAGACTTCCTGCTGCATCCCGTCCGTTCCAGCGGACATCAGGAAACGCCTATGCGTTCAAGTGCAGTACCATAGCTCGCAAGACACACAATCGATGCACGTTATCTATTTTTATTTTATTCATTTGATTATGTGTGCGTCATTACGATGGTACTGATACTGTTGCCAGTACTCAATATAGGCAGATAGAGCTACAAGCAAAGTAGTATTCATCGCAAGCAAGTAAATTTGTGACCAACAGTTTCATGCACTGGAACTATTATAAGCCAATAGTAAATTACAATACTACGTAAAAATTTAAGTAGGAATGAATTATTTGTATTAGATTTAATTAAAAGGCTAGATGCAACAGTTTCATACAGTGAGACTATAATAAACCAATAGACGATTGCAATACTACGTAAAAACTTAAGTAAGAATTGTTTGTATTAGATTTAATTAAAAAGTTAAATACAACAGTTTTATGCAATTAAACTATTATAAGCTAATAGAAGATTGTAATAATACGTAAGAATTTAAGTAGGAATAAATTATTTGTATTAGATTTAATTAAAAAGTTAAATTCAGATTTACATGTAGCTATATCGGTATAGATTGAGCATTAAACGCTTACATATATTTCAACATCCCCAGCACCAATGATCCTCATACCTACACCAACTCCAGGTAATCCCAACTCCGCAAATCAAGAGGTTAGGAAGACAACTGAACATCAAAAGTAGGCCAGCAAACAACACCCATGACTCCAGCCAATTCCAACCACACCAATCAAGATGGCAGCTGAAGTTCAAAGCATGACGAGAAATCAACACCCTAATCCATATAAAAGCCAGTGACTACTGTAGTAAACCTCTATAAAAAGATCCTTGTAAAAGAGAGGTCATTCTCTCGAAATATTGGATGAAATAAAAATGGAACTTAGCAGATAACATCCTACTCAGTTTCTCATTTATTTTACACTTTACTCATGCTTCACACTAAATCCCAAAAAATGTATATCATATATATATATATATATATATATATATATATTATATATATATATATGCAGCATATATATATATATATGCACACTGAAAATTAGACTAATCAGATACAACATACATGGTGTAATTTAGGACAGCGTACACATGGAGTCAAAGGCACTTGATTAGTAACAGTCTCTCGCCTATGCGATTTTCAAACCAAGTGAAATGAGATAAGCCAGTGAAGCTATTTATACTTTGGTTTGTTCCTTTAGGGAGAGGAAGAGGGGGAGGGATTTTGATTGATCAAGCGCTGTGTGTAGCACGAAATTTCAATTAGCTCGAGAGTTCTCTTATCTAGTTTCTCAACATGATATACACACCTCATCTAAACACCAACCCAACACAAAAAATCTCACAATCCATAGGACATAGACCATCAGTGAATTCAACAAAACACGTCATCTTCAATAACGCAAAAGGAGACTAACGATATAGCATTTAAAACAGTGGATTTCCCGAACAACTAACATACACCCCGAGCAGAACAAGAAAATAAAACAAGTAGATCCAGAAGGAGAATCTGATTTAACCCGCTATACTACAAGAATGCTAGAACAAATGTAGGAAAAATATATATAATAAAACTAATAAACAAAAACTCTGAAATCGTCTCGCCGTGTACATTTCTTGGAACGATAAGCATTACAACACTCTCCAGATAGATATACAGATAGATATGAAGGAACTGATTATATATATATATATATATATATATATAATATATATATATATATATATATATATATATATATTAAAAAATGGAAAAGGAATTGAATCCGACAATATGAGGAAAAATGAGTAAAGAAAAGAAAAGTAAATGGATAAAATGAATTTTATCGATATCACATTAATCGATATCACTTGCACATGTGTTTCGGTCAGTTTATGTGTGTGAAAATATTTCGCACACATACAAGAATCGACCTTCATCAGAGTGAACATTTATTTTTATGAAGGTCGATTCTTGTATGTGTGCGAAATATTTTGATGAAGGTCGATTCTTGTATGTGTGCGAAATATTTTCACACACATAAACTGACCGAAACACATGTGTAAGGGATATCGATTAATGTGATATCGATAAAATTCATTTTATCCATTTACTTTTCTTTTCTTTACTCATTTTTCCTCATATATATATATATATATATATATATATATATATATATATATATGCATATAACTAAGTTTATCGAAACTGTTTTGTGTGTATGGATTATCTACGTATATTTTTCTCTTGTAAAAACTGAGGAATGCAATCTGAAGAGAAAAGCACTATAATTTATATTCCTTTGTATTGTAAGAAAATACCGGAGGCAATTTTTCACCCAGCTGAACCCGGATGCACATGAAAATGAGAAAAATATTGTCTACTTTAAAAACGCTATACATTTACAATAGATTTTTAGCGAGATGAAACATTCATGGCCTGGAGATAGGTAATATGCTTACATCTACATATCTACTCAAATAATACATACGCTATATTCTCCTCTATTCTATTTCAATGTGTTTGGGAAATGACCTCCCCCAAATATATATATATATATATATATATATATATATATATATATATATATATATTGACTGATATTCCTGTGTTTTTTCACTGTAGTAGCATTAGTAGTTAATCCAAAAAGTGCTACCTTGTTTTTCTACTCTCCTGAAGAGGGTGTATCTTAAACACCGAAACTATGGTAGAGAGAAAAATTATTTATACATCTATATGTATATATATACACATGTGTACGTGATTGTGCATGTAAATGTATGTGTATACATTTGTACGTGTTTATGTATGTATATATGTATATATATATTTGTACACATATGTGTATGTATGCATTTATATATTTATATATACTAGCAAATATATGCACCCTCCGGGTGCAAGTATTTTAATTAAATTTTATAATAAATATCATATTAGATTAGAAAGGCTAATGAAACTGAATAAGAATGTAGATAAAAAGATTTTGAACAGAAGGGGTATGATTGAAAAATAGAACAACTTTGAAACTAACTCTTACATCATTTTCCGTTACTCCCGTCTTTCATTGGTAAATTTTCCTAATTAAACTGTTTAGTTAAAATAGGAAGTAAAAAATAAGATTACAGTTATTTCTTCTTGTTAATGGATTTCTTTTAAGATTTATTGAAGAGATTTTTGCTCATATTCAATAAGATAAAACCAAACAATCAGAAATCAATAATACTAAGCATATATTTATTAAAATCAATTTTTAAGATCAATATGCAAATAAGCCTTCCCATTTATACTGTAAACCTCTATTTTGTTGTATATATAAATACAATTGCATGTTATTAGTATGTAGATATGGTCAACAGTGTAAGTAATGTAAAACAATTTTATTAATAATTGAGGTTTAAATAAAAAATAAAATCATGGAGAATATGATGTAAATAACTAAAGGAATTGTGACTTGTATAGTAATATAGTTTCGGTTACAGACAGAAAAACACACAATCTCCATTATAATAAGATTTATATATACATGTGTGCATGGGGAATGTATGTATTTGTACATGCATATTCATATATATGTATATATCGAACCAACTGCACGAGCAGGATGCAACACAATTTTTAAGTGGCGTTTAACAGGTTTGAATTCAGATCTTTACTTATCCAAGATTGGATGCCTAACCAAGTTTTAAGTGTCCTGACCGCCCTACAATTTATCCAAACTGGAGGGAGAATAGTTGGATTTGTTCATTCCCATGTCTATTGAAATGCAAACAGCTTTGTCCAGGATTAGTGTACGTGGGTTTACATAAATATTTATGAATGCTTTTATTTGTACTTACATATATATATACATCTGTGCGGTAAATTAAGGCGCTGAAGGCAGGTGTGGCGCTGTACAGAAACAATCTCTTTGATCTAGCGCTAGTGAATATATATATATATATATATGAATTTAACATTTGAAAAAACATATGATGTTGTTATGTAATTGCTTTAATTATTTTTTTCAATATGTTTTTTTCAAAATGTTAAATTTCATACTGTCGGAAATTTCCATCTATTTTTCATATATATATATATATATATATATATATAATCCAGTATTTATATATTCACTCCGAAATATAACACTAGGGATTATTTTCCGGAGAAATCGATAAGAAATCTTATTTTTAACTAGGGCTTATTTTTTCTGGATGATTTGACATGGTATTACTCCTACGTGCAAAATAAGACCTAGCATCATTTTTCAGGAGGATTTTAATAGGAACCCTTCCTATTAAAATCCTCCTGAAAAATGATTTTAGGTCTTATTTTGCACGTATATGTTATTTTTCACGTAGGAGTAATACTATCTCAAATCATACAGAAAAAAGTAAAATTATCACCCACACCAATCTTTCTAAAATTTTGTTCAGGTGAGCAAAGAATTTTGGAGTTATGTTCATTTTTATCTCTCCAAATTTGATGGGTTCCCGAAAATGGCGACTTTTTGTCATCTATTTTTGTCTGTAAAATGAGTTCCAGAGCTTACCTACTAGTACAAATTGGTTTATAAAAGCATTTACGCCCGAGTAATCCAGAAATTTTTTCAAGAAAATCTTAAAGTTAACCAATTTTTAGTTATTAAGGATTTCTGATTTTTTCATTGTAGGATTAATATCCCGATATGGCATGCATCTATGACATTTTTTTTCTATTATTATCTCGCATATAATGAACATTATTTGTATCAAAAAGATAGTTTGGTTTTTGCACAGAACCGAAACTACGGCATCAGTTAAAATTTTGCAAATCAGAAACAGAGTATATGAGGAACTAAGTATTGTGAACAGAGAAATTAGCTCAGAGACTAATAAACTATTCCTAATCAAACCAAGTATAAATATGAATACACAACATGTATTACTTCTAACCATTAGGCATGATATAACCCCAGACAGGTTGATATGCCGTTAAAATCAATCAACCAACCAACAAACCAACCAACCAGTCGGAGACTAATATTTTGACGCCTTCTGTCAACTTCCAGCCAATTGCACATTCCAAATATCCGTATGTCTATTAGATTGTATCGTAAATAAAGATTTTGTTGATTTAAAGATTATAAGTATTTCTATTTAGAATTAAATACGAAGCTGTCTGTTCTTTGCAATTTGCATTTCATTAAAAAATTATGTTTATTCTATAAAATTATTCTGCCATTTAATTTCCAATAAAGCCGACTTATTTACTTTGCCTGTCTGGATATTTAATTGCTGACATATCTATCATCCCTCTATTTAGTCCATTCATATCTATCCATCAATCTATTTATCTATCAGTTTGTTCATGTCTATCTATCTTAGTCTCTTCATATTTATATATCTATCAATCTCATTATGTATCTTAGTCTCTTCTTATCTATCTATTTATGTATGTATCTATCTTAGTATCTTGATATCTATCTATTTATGTGTGTATCTATTTTAGTTTATTCATATCTATCTATCCATCTATTTAGTCCATTCATGTCTATCCATCTCTCTATCTCTATCTATCTCTCTCTCTCTCTCTCTCTCTCTCTCTCTCTCTCTCTCTATATATATATATATATATATATATATATATATATATAATTATAGTGAAGGTAAAATTAAGGGTCTACCATGGTTTTAATTATAATGATTTCTTCATGAAACTACGTTTAACTAAGTCGATGTAATTCCTTAGTTAAATTCAGATCTTTTTCAGATAATAAGGGTTGAACGCTACGTTATATTTCTCTCAATCTTCGCATTTGTGAGAAAAACAACGTATCGCTCTACACGTGTATGGTAAACCCTTAATCTTACCTCTACCATTATTATTTTTATTATTACTGCTCTATGTTCTTAATATATTGAGCACTTTTGGATTATTTACTGATGCCACTTCAATGAAAAAGCTAAAACGGCAATTGAACCAGTATGCAAATTAATCACATATATATTATGCAAACCTTTCTTAGTGTTATATAAGACACATTGCAGGGTTTTAATTCGCACTAATAACCCGGCCACCGGCGGGGGTCCGGTGGCTTCGGCCACTGGACTATTAGTGATAATTAACAGCGTTGATCCCATGGAGCTATCGCCCCAGGCAACACCTGCCCCTTGATTTAAAGGGGCATGGCTGGGTGTATTGCCCAGTGCCTGAGGCGCCCAACTAGAGGGAGAATGCCGACGGGCTCAACGCATTTTTGCATCTACCATCCATGAGTCGGAGGTGGGCCCATATAAAAAGGTCCTTGTGTCACGACCCCATTAGCGGGATGAGAGGCAATTACCCTAATAACATAGGCTCTTTTGAGGCAAATCTAATTAATCTTTTTATAGAGAAATTATTGATAAATAAAATTTATTCTATGTATTAATAACTTTGACTATAAATTAAATACTCATTGATAAACACGCAATTTCTGAAGGAATTGTGACATAAGCAGTGACGTCGTTTCGGTTATAGACAGATAGACTCCGAATCTCCATAATAATAAGATTTTATTGACTCTATATATTTTGATAAGAAAAGTTAATATTATTCATATGTTCATGTCAATGTTTGTTTGTTTTGGGTTTTTTCAGTTTGTTTTTTTTCTGTTTTTTTTTTTGCTTTTTGTTTCTGTTTTTGTTTTTCGTTTCTCTTTAAGATTTTATTTTTCCAAGTGGGTTTGCTTATTTTCTCTGAAAATGTCTTTATTTCAAGAAAAAGAAAAAATACACGCATATTCCCTTCCTTTCATAAAGCATAGTTATTTCTCGTATATTCACTTTTTTTTATAAAAGTTTTTTTAAAAAACAACAACTTCTCTTCATTTTCACTTTTTGTAAAAGGTTTTCTTTACGTTTCTCCTAGAGCTCAAGTGTTAATTTGATTTTCAGAGTATATTTTAGAGAAGGCTTGCTATATTAGATCTGAGGTATAGAGATTCTTTAAACTGCCATGAAAAGTAAAAAGAAAAAAACGAAGCTAAAAGAAATTGTTTGTAAATTCTTTATATCGTACAAATCTACGTACCAGGAAATTAGATATTGCTTGAAAATCCATACAAAAAATATAATATGGGCTTCATTTGAATATTCGTAGAAAAAAAAACGGTAGTTTTTTTCCCGTTAGATGTTAGCGGCTTTACAGTGTATAAGAACTGCACGCACGCGCACACACACACACACACACACACACACACACACACATATATATATATATATATATATATATATATATAATTAGGCAAGTGTATTAGGGAAGCAAGGACATGAAGTCAACTGCAGTTGATAACTGATAGTGTCTCGCCTATTTTCGCCTTTGTATTTTTAAATCTCAAGAAAATAATATACCGCATCCTTGCTCTATTTAATTAATAGCAAATACGGAGATTACCCTAAGTAAGTTATACATACTCAATCAATAGCAAACTATTCTATCGATACTAATGGATATATATATATATATATATATATATATATATATATAGTGAAAGTAGCGTGCACACGAGCGCTTAGTTACCAACTGTTTCTTACTTATGTGATCTGCAGAGTGTCTCTCTCTCTCTCTCTCTCTCTCTCTCTCTCTCTCTCTCTCTCTCTCTCTCTCTCTCTCTCTCTCTCTCTAAAGAAAGAAAGAAAGAAAGAAAGAAAAGAAAGAAAAACACAGAGATAGAAATAAACAACGAACGGACGTTAATTTTTTTCAGAATACAAAATGTGTCATAAAAGTGCCGAGTTTGAAGCTGTATTTACCAAGATAGAAATGAACAATGAATGGAACGTTAATTTTTTTCAGAATATAAGGTGTGTCAAAAGGTACAAAAATCTTGATACTTTTTGACACCTTTGTTGTTGGATGTATACCTTTCACAAGAGTATTGTATGAAATACAACCAAACTCGTCTTCGATTCGAACTTGTGTCGCCATGTACATTTTCTTACGACTATAACCATTAAACAACAGGTGATTCCACATGTATATATTGTAAATACTTCTGTTTATAAAATAGCAAAATAGTAGACGCTAAACAATATTTGATAAATGGTTAATCTTCTATAGAATGACAGTTGTTTTTTGCGATTTAATTACTTTTAGGTGCTAACACCTGCATCACAGCATCAGTTCAGTTTTCATACATACATTTTTATTGTGTTATGTTGATTATAAATTGTGGTCAATGTCTATCTATTGTTATCTACGTTTTGAATTTGCTTCTTATTAAAGATTGAACAGGTTTTCAATGATATACACTTCATTTAATTCGTTAAGGATATTTGGTTGTTTGGTTGGATTTTACGGCATATCACTTCTTGTTTCATTTACGCCGAAGACGTTTTTATTTTTTATTTTAAAAAAACACCCAATATGAGTCTAGGTAAAAAAAAGTATACATAAGTGAATAGGTAGATATTCTACTCAAAACAAGACATTAGGTTTATAAGTTCCCAAAATTCACACTGAATTGGACACATGACCTAGTGGATAAGGTAGTTAGGTTAAGACAGTTCTAAGTGACAGTTATCTCTGGATTCCGAGTTCAACCCTGAGTAGAGGCAGTAACATAGAAAAATAATTAACATAACTCCTACCCCAGCTATGGTTAGCGGAATGAGAACAGGATACCCCCGTGGACTGAATAAAGGGTTAGGTTAGAAGTTCCGTGATGGCTCCCGACTACGACAAGAACGTTCCCGAGTTCGAAAAGAATGTTCCCGAGTCTGAAAAGAAGGTTCCCGAGTCCGACAAGAAATACTTGAAGAAGGCCGGAGGGCATATCGGCCGAAACGTTCTACAAATAACAATAAAGATGTGGACAATAGTCCGAATAACGCAGATTATACTAATCATCAAGCCTCATCTTCAAACATTCCGAGAAATAGTTTTTATTTTATTCATTCTAGATTGGTGTTTAAACTTGGTCACACAAGACTAACGCACTCCTCTATACTCAAACAAGAACAACCACAGTGTGAAACATGTCAAACACTTTTGACTGTTAAACACTTATTCATAGAATGCGGAGTTTTTGCTCACATCAGAAACCGTTATTTAATGCAAATAATATGAGAGATCTATTTGAAAAAGTTAACATAGAAGACATTCTGTCCTTTTTGAAGGAAATAAGATTATACCATAGAATATAGACTAATCAATACCATATAATATGATCCCCAGTGATACTAAAACACATTGTTAAAGCCAAGTACAACAAAAGTGTAAATATAGATACAGAACATATATTACTTTGAAACCACTAGGCATGACATAACCCCAGACGGGTTGATATGCCGTTAAAATCAATCAACTAATCAATAAATCAACCAACTAAACTTTTTTTTAAATATTCATTTGTTTCTCTGAATTTTTTAGATGAAGTTTGATAATTAGTATAATTTGTATTATTAGGACTATTGTCCTCATTTTCATTGTAATCTGTACAAAGGTTCGGTCCAATGTGCCCTCCGCACACTGGATTGTCCAATTGGACACATTGCATAGTGGATAAAGGAGTTAAGTTAAGACAGTTCTAAGTTGCAGTTATCTCTAGACTACAGGTTCAATCCTCTTAAAGGGCAGCAGTAACATAGAATAATAATTAACACAGCTTAACACCTGTACCCCAGCTATGGTTAGCAGAATGAGAACAGCATACCCCCGTGGACTGAATAAAGGGTTAAGTTCAAAGTTCCATGATGGTTCCCGATTACAACAAGAAGGTTCCCGATTACGACAAGAGGTTCCCAAGTTGGAAAAGAAGGTTCCCGATTTCGAAAAGAAGGTTCCCAAGTCCGACAAGAAATACCCGAAGAAGGCCGGAACGTTGTACAGATAACAATGAAGATGAGGACAATAGTCCGAATAACGCAGATAATACTAATCATCAAGCCTTATCTCAGACATTCAGAGAAATAGTACGACAAGAAGATTCCTAATTTCGAAAAGATGGTTCCCGAGTCTGAGAAGGTTCCAGAATCCGACAAGAAATACCTGAAGAAGGCCGGGGGGCACATCGGCCGAAACGTTCTACAGATAACAATGAAGATGGGGACAATAGTCCGAATAATACAAATAATACTAATTCATTTGTTTAATCAAAACATTTTTCAATTCATTTTTTATCTATGATTATGCAGTTCCCATCTAGAGTGTTACATAATGAATAGTTGGTTTGTTAATTTTGTAAAGCAAGTGTTGATTTTAAAATATTGTAATTCAAAAGTTAACCTGGTAATTCATTAGGAGAAGAATCATAAAAAATAACTGGTAATATGATAGACAAGACTTAACCCAAGCTGATCTGTTAAGAGTTCTCTGATTGGTTGATTTGGTCATGTAAATCACCCGATCGTGAGAATGGATAAGTTAAAGATTCAGAGTTAGCTTAGTGATCGAAGAGGCCGGATGCTAATGGCGTCTCTCCTGTGAGTTTCCTTTCCACGCGTGCACTTGGGTTAATAAAGACGTTGAAAAAATATTGGTGTTCGTTTATAGATATTTATGTATTAATGTAAATATACATTCAATATGCCACACGGCCGAAAATGAGGGGAGGATGGTCATCTCTATCCTAGATTTTAACTTAACTATTCTCATTCGTGACCCGACGACCTCTTTCAACACCAAACACCTGTGGCATCATTAACAAAACTTCACTAGCTACGCACCCCATCAGAAAAAAAACCAAATAGAACAACCAACTTAAACGCTCCTACTAGAACCAGCAATTGACCACCCCTCCCATATTCACGACCTCCTAACTCACCAGTATGAAAATGTCCACCGTTGAAGAAAGAACAACCCAACGTCCTGAAGAAAGTTTAACAGACCGAAACGTTATAAGGTCGACATCACAACCTACAATAAACATCAATCTTGTACAACATCCCGTGTTTGTTTATCTTTCTCCACATATTGTCGGATTAATTTTCTCTTGTTTCTCCCATATATATATATATATATATATATATATATATATATATATATATATATACTAAACTTGTTGGTAAACCCTTGCGGTAAGAAAAAACCCGGTATGATTGTAAAAATATACTACCAAACATTACCTGGGGAGAAAAATAATTTTGGGAAAAAGAAAAGACCAAGATAGTCGTACCAACCGAAAATAATCGGTTGATACAATAATACTTGGCCAAAAGAAAAAAACAATTTATATGTATATATATATGAAAAATATATAGAGATATAAAAACCACCAGGATATTCTAAAGCTAACAAGTAAAGAGTGCTCAATACCTAAGTAGAGCAATATATATATATATATATATATATATATATATATATATATATATATATATTCTTTGTCGTTAATTGTTTAATTTTCATAGTTTCAGTCGGACATATACACACATAACTGCCCTTTATATATGTACTAGAGGCGGCTACCCGGCGTTGCCTAGGTTGAGGAGGATAAATAAGTTAGTCTCGCAGATCAATATATTGTTTTGGGCTTCCATAATTGATTTGGTTATTTTTTAATCACGAACACCACGAATGACTTTCCTTTCACTTGCTATTCAAATCCTAATTTTTAAATATCTCTAGGAATATAAATAAAATCTTCATTATTTTTGCAAAAAGCAGTTTATGGTGAAAGGGAATGTGTATATATATTTACTTTGTTGTTAATAGTTTTATTTTCGTAGATTCACCGTTCATACACGCACACATACATACATACATACACACCAACTGCCCTTTATATATGTAAATATACATAGTAGATAGATATACAAATACGAACCTTATGGCAAACCTCAATCCTTCTTATCATATAGGTGCTAGAAAGCAATGCCTGAGGGTATTCATGTCCTGGGAATGACGTTAAACTCTCTCTGATGGTGAGGTTCTAGTTCTGGAGGTTTGAGGAATATGGAGTACCCTTTCATCATCATTGGTCCCCGGTCCACTCTGACCCGGAGTGGTAGTACCTGTTAGGGTCCCATCTATGGGTTGAATAGAAAAACATGAGTTTATAAATAAAATTGTATCATGCATTAAGAATGAATTTATTTCACAACTTTGTCGGCATTAAATGACCCACCGAGGTTGATATGCCGTAAAACAAACCAAACCAAACAAATACGAAATAATAAACATCTGTGGAAATCTTTCATCTTTTAACTTATTGACCTCATAATTGGTTCATACTAAATCCTGTTATAGTTTTGTAATTCAGTATATGTTAAAGCGCATATTTCCCATGTGAACAGTTGCAACCTACAAAACATCGATAACTGGCCTTTACCTAGATTTCAGTTGGTTTTTTCTTCATTCTTTTTTTAATGCAGAAACGCAGCTTAGGAGATAAGCCAAATGAAATACGGAAAATTTAAAAAAATGTTATATCGCTGACTCTTGAGATTTCGGCTTTCGTTATCATTCCTTCCGCCATTTTATAAATCTTGACCTGATAAACTAAAATGGCGACAACGTACAATCGCGCGTCTTCTTCCAACAAGAAAAAATATTTAAGAATTTAATATTTTCTTGATCAACTATCTGAACCCGTGAAATTCCACGGAATGTATGCATGATAATTCTGCTATTTTAATCGATGTTGGCACTCATATGTTTACTATAAACGATAGTGTAGAGTCAAAACAATGTAGAACCACGTAGCCTGGGCGGATTGATATGGAGGATGAGCTGTCACCCCAGCAGAAGTCTCATCTCTCGACAAAGCCATTGTAATCCAAATGAAAGGCAATAAAATGCAGTTTGGCAATAATAGTGTCGCTGGAGTTTCTGGAAAGTGCTGAAGTTTAGCATCACACCACCTCAGGGACTCCAGCTCCAGATTTGATTTCGGAGTTTACTCCCTAGACATTTCTTGGAATGAGGTAAAGCCGCTAGGCAGCGGGAGTTTTATAACAGACTTTTCTTAGTCTAGAGGATCTACCGTCCAAGTCTAAGGAGCCCCATATACTCCATTTGGGGATTTATATGAGCAGTAAGTACCCCAATCCTATTAATATCGGTGTGGATGGTCGTTGGCTCCGCTAGAGATCATCCGTCCTTTGACAACTCGTGATTTTTAATAATGCAGAGTATCCACACACCCACGTCACTAGGCAAGCTGGGGGTGCCTGATGGCGGTGCCAGTTATATCACCGACAACGCGACAATGGGACAGATAGTACTAGTTTACATGGTACTAGTAGTAGGTAAGAAAAAGATCTTTCTTGCCTTGACCTGAATATAGTTTAATTAACAGCGACAATCTAAACTACATCTTTACTCCATAGTTCTTCCTCCTTCTCCTCCTCTTTATTTTCTCCAAATTCTCACCCACCCCCATTCTCCATGGACTGCCTCTTACCAGCATATTTTAGACGAATTTCTCTTTTTTTTAAACTGTGGATATTAGGTATTTAATGAGCCGTTTTAGCACAGTCGGCACATCATCCGTCTCGGAAGCGCAAAGACCGGAGTTCGACATTGGACCTCGCAAACTCAGAGTATAAGTAGCACAGCTTGAGCTGGTTGTAGGTATGGCACTCTATCTTAGACGCAATTCCTGGCCTAAAGCTAGTGAAAAGTGGATAGACTCCCTTGCTGTCTGACTGATACCGACAATAGGCAACTCTGCCGGCTTTACTTTTATTACCAAAATCTAAAGGATTCAAACACTGGAACCTCAATAGTAATATATTGCAATGTATAAAATACATCCTTATATATATATATATATATATATATATATATATATATATATATATATATATATGAGAGTTACCAAGTGCTGGTGACTTCATATTTTCGCTACCCTAATATATATATATATATATATATATATATATATATATATATATATATATACTCTATATCAATGATATATGTTTTCTTATACATATAACAAATTATATTATACATATATAAATATCAATAATATGTATGAATATATACTCAGTAATGCAAAGCCTAAGTTAGGGTTGCAAACCTACTCAACTGCGTTTACTAAATACCACTCTCTCGTCTCTGTGATTTTCAAACTCTATGAATGGTTTTGAGCTCTCTTTAGTTTTGAATATACCAAAGTATATTCCCATATATATATATATATATATATATATATATATATCAACCCCTCCACACGATGAGGATGTGACACAAGGTCAATCTTTTTTAAGCGGGGTTTAACAGGTTTTAATTAAGAGTTTTCCTTCTTTTAAATTTTTTACTTTGCCACGGTTAAAGAGTCCAGTATACCCTACTATTTCTACATAGATGGAGGGAGAATATTTGGATTCATACCTTTCCTAAGAGTATTAGCACTATGTAAAATACAAAGAGCGTCGTCATGGATTTGAACCCTGGTCGACGATTCCATATACCCTTGCTCTCTCTATCTCTAGCTCTCCATCTGTGTATATATATAGATATATATATATATATATATATATATATATATATATATATTGTGTCAGGTCACTAAGTGTTACTGGTACTATGTAACCCTGTGCTACCTGTTTCATAGTCGGGTCATTGGTGACTAAACCAGTTACCCCACCAAGCATGTTTGGTGAGGAAAATGGCTAGGCACCCAGCAGAACGAAAACAAAACCTGTCAAAGGGCGGAGGAAGCCTTTCGCTCAACGGCCATCTAACACATAATATACGCGGGGCATAGAAATACCGTATGAGTATCCAGGCGCGTAGCAAAACCACCAGCAGAGACGCATCCTTCATCCTTGT
>CM042155.1:40848930-40878930 GCA_023376005.1 Doryteuthis pealeii
ATTCTATGTTATGACGATTTTGGTTAATGTGACGTAAGCAGTGACGTAATTTCTTTAACAGACAATAACCGGAAGCAAATCTCCATTATTAATAAATGTACATATATAATATAAATTATTCATTTTTTATCTTGATAATAGGTTTAAATTATCTATGATAAACTAATTCATTTTTTGAATGTATGTCATGATGTCATTGTTTCTATTGAATTTAACTTTTACTTTGAATATTCAAGTAATTTTAGAACTTAATACATACAACTCATTCAACTGTGGTATATGAAAATCTAATAGATTGCAATGGAGTTATCAGAATGATAATTAATTAGAATAATTTTATTTATTTTGTTATTGTCTAAAAGAACTACAGTGGTTAAATTATAAAAGTACTAATTGTACCGGTTACCCCCTTGGTTACCTCATTTAGGAATGACCCCTATCCCCTATCAGATACTTTTTATAATATCACAATTTTTCCTCAAGGGTCCCCCCCCACCTTTTCGACATATATTTCCGGTACTTAAACTTTCCCTTCCCCTGGTCGAATTCATATATCTTGTAGAGAATAAATTGCACACATGAGTACACATGGAATTTTTAAACAACGAATCGCTATAGGGGGTCCACCAGAGTAAAATAAGATTAAAAGGGGGTCAATAGGTAAAAGAAAAGGTTGAGAACCATTGGTCTAACTCGTTGCTGCTGACTGTTTCATTTCTGTTTCGGGCCGCCATGTTATCTAGATGACTTATCAGCTGGTTTCTTCTTCTTAATTCTTTGGGATGGTCTGGACTAGTCATTATCTTAATTTAATAAGCACACAAGACGTAAGTTTGCTTGATCAAGCTTTATTATTTATGAGCTCCTGATTTACTTCCACCGCATGAATTCAGATTGGACCCCGGAGAGAAGACAATCTCATCTTTCTCCTTCCAAAGCTAGGCCGCATCTCATTCTAACTATCACGTGTCTGTCACGGCGCGTTTTCAATTGATCAAAATGATATAACCGTCACCGGTAATTTTCCACTCCCTGATCCCAAAGTTAATGGTCCTTAATTTAAATTCTTAGCTACAGGGTCTATTCACAATTCATGACCTCTCAGGAATTGTAACATTGCCTGTGTATGCGTATGTGTGTGTCAATTTGTATTTCGTTATATTGCAGAAATTCAACGTTAATTAAGATTAATAAGTCTGTATCACGACATGTAATTTTTATCTGAAATCTCCGCTGTGTAAGGGTTGATCTATTTTTATTAATATTCACTACAAGAATTAAGTGCATTGCCATGAAAAGAAATCACGTTAAGGTTACTTATCAGTCTATCTATGCAGGTAAGTTTTTGTAGCCATATAGAATAACCACCTCATATTGATTTTTATAATACACACACACACACACACACACACACACACACACACACACATACACACATATATATATATATATATATATATAATATATATATATAATATTAGTAGAGGAAAAAGTTAAGGGTCTACCATGGTTTCAATCAGGGTCTTGAGGAAATCATTTCGATTGAAACCATGGAAGACCCTTAACCTTTTCCTCAACTAATATTATTATTATTACTACTCTTAGATTTAATATATTGAGCAATTTAGGATTATTTACTGGTGCCACTGCGTATCAGTGACATCGTATTAAATGAGTTCAAACTATTGCATTTATTTTCAGGCAAATATCCCTCGGAAATGTTTCAACCCCCTCACACACACCCAGCTATGGGTTAAATAGTACCACTAATGTTCTTCTACAATGATTAATTTGGCATTAAATGACCTACAAAGATTGATATATCATTTAACAAAGAAAACAAACCAAACTTTTAAAAATGAAACTTTTTCATTATGAATGACTGGATTTATTTCGAGTTTTTTTCTTTGAATTTACTGGCCCATCAATAGAATGATTGTTCAGAAATGAACCCGGTACTTGTAGTAAATATTTAATTGCTTCAGTTATACACAACACCACCACTAGACAGGCATACTCTTAAATAGATTCTAGAAAAATGTGACCCTTTGAGCTCTGAGTAAATAATTGTGATCAGAAAAGGAGTTTGCAAAGCGAATTAATTAAAAAAAAAAAAAGAAATAGGGCCAGAGAATTTTTTTTAATCATTAAAATCATTGGTGCATATTGCATAAATGTCCTGGCCTCCGGCCCAAAAAAACGTTAAGCAGTGCCTGCTGAAAAACCAACCCGCGCTACGATTGAAGTCTCTCGCTAAAGCGGTGCCTGCCGAAAAACCAACCCGCGCTACTATTTAACCCCCTAGCTGTTTGAAGGCGTTTTTCCCGAAAAGTTAATGCGATATGAAACTGATATCCCCCCACCCAGTCTTTTCTCGACAAGTAAATGTAAATATTTTAACCCTCCCACTCTTTAAAATATTTTTATCGGTTCTTGCCTAAAATGAGTGGAGGCTATGTTTAGTACCATAAAGGAGAATGCTGATGGGAACAATTATTTGTGTAACGGATACGCTTCCGTTTTGATTTGTGTTTGGCTTGTTAATATAAAATGATTTCATGTCTATTTTTTGCTAGGGGAGAGGAAGCTGTAAAAATAACGCATGCTCTTAAAAACACAGACACGCACGCACGCGTTTCGGTCTTGATTTGATTTCGAACGAGTAAACGACAAGGGAGATGCTTGGAATGATTTGTGTAAGGGCAGAAAACATTCTAAATTGGGAAACCTAAAAAGTACCCATAATTAGGCTGCCGGTTGCCGAAATGACAAGAAATCCATTTCACGTTCACCGCGCGATAAAATTAGAGTTACCTTATCCTAGAAAATGTTATGATAAAATGTCACGTTCTCCCAATAATTTGGTTACAAACAGATATATATATATATATATATATATATATATATATATATATATATATATATATATATATATATATATATGAGGGTGTCAAAAAGTAAATTCATTTTCTTTATTTCATGGGAATTTAAAAATATAAAACTGAGGCCTACCTTGAGACCCTAATGAAGCTCAGAACAAAAATCCAACTAGTAAGACCCAACTTGCCAATCAACAATGTCCTCCTTCTCCGTGACTATGCTCGACCACACACCAGCATCAGGGCAAGGGTGAAAATTGCCTCATTCGGCTGGACAAATATACCACATCCTCCATACTCACCAGATTTAGCTCCTTCAGACTATCATCTCTTCGGCCCCATGTTTTGGAGTCTAAAATTCCAGAGACTAGGGAGTGAAATATGTAGTGAAGTGGCTCAAAGAACAATTAAGAGAATTTTACGGTGCAGGGATACAGGCTCGGATTCGAAGGTGTAACATTGCTATTGGGAAAAACGGTGACTATGTGGAGAAGTGGGGATGCGATCCACAGAAGACAAGATTCATTTTGATGTAAGATAAATATTCCTGTGTTGGTAATTATATCTGTCCTAAACAAAATGATATTACTTTTTACGCACCCACAACCCTTGTTATCATATGGGTGCTAGAAAGCGGTGGCTGAGAGTTTTCATGTCCTGGGAATGACGTTAAAATCTATCTGATGGTGAGGTTCCAGTTCTGGAGGTATGGAAAATGTGGAGCACCCCTTCATCCCCATTACTCTCAGTCCTACTCTGACCCGGTGTGGTAGTATCCGTTAGGATTCCAGCTATGAGTTAAATAGAAAAAATCATATAAAATTTGTTAAAAAAGACTTTCTACCAAATTATCGCTTATAACAAACTTGAACTTTACCCTTAAACTGATTTCCAATCCATTAAGCAATAAACAATTGCAGACAACCCACTGTCAATATCATTAAAAATCCTTGAAAAAAAAGATAAAACTACAAATTTGACCAACTCTCACAATCTACCGCTTGGCATAAATAACCCTGGATGGCCGTTAAAATCAATCAATCAATCAATCATATTTAGACTTACACTTCTACAGAGTATAATAAGCGTATTTTAAATCCCGCTCTCTATGTACCTAGTGAATGAGCTGGTGTAATATTATAATATATTGTACTTCGCAACCCCTCCGCACAAGCAGGGTGTGACACAAGGTCAATTTTAAATGGAATTTAGAGAGTTTGAATTTTAACTTTTCCTTTTCCTAGACTGGTTGCATAACCAAGACTAAAGAGCCCATTCTGCCCTACTATTTACCCATTGCGGATGCATACGTTTCCCATGGATATTAGAGTTACTAACAAGAATATGCGCCCTTCGGGCGTAAGTATTTAAGTTTTAATACCATGAAATATATTAAATTAGAAAAACTAACAATACTTATTTAAATTATGTCTCAATTGGTTTCTATATAAAATCATCCATTAGATTGATTTTAATACGGTCAAGAATAAAAACAATAATATCAGAGATCAAGAACAGCAAGTAATTACTTATTAACCTCAATTTTGTTAAAAACCAGTATGCAATTTAATCAAACCATAAATTATGTAAACCTTTATTTCTTAATGATATATAAGACACATTGCAGGATTTTAAAAGCACTAACAACATGGGTTGCTTTGAATCAAATCTAACTCAAATTTTTATAGAGACTTAGTTTATAAATAAAATTTATTTTATGTATTAATGATTTTGACTAAAAATCAAATACTCATTGATGGACCGACGCAATTTCTGAGGGTATTGGGACGTAATCAGTGAGGTAGTTTTGGTTATAAACAGACGGACATTGAATTTCCATATAAGATGCCCAATACAAAATCTCCTCCGGGATTTGAACTCGCGACGCCGTATTCATTTTTTACGTTGATAACCATTACACGACTTCCTGTGATGTAGTGCTGGACAGCAACACTGTAGTAGTACACCACTATGAGTGGGGTCGATAGATCAATTATCTGTAATAGGTGTTCATCACTTTTTAGACACACGTCGTGATTCGATGTTTTCCTTATGGAAAATCAACCAAAAACTTCAGACGGATACTCAAAACTTCCTCTTTGTCAATTCCGCCTGTCTTGACATTGATACAATGAAACACGTGCCCTAACCCCCTCAATATGTTTGATGCCGTACAACTGACCGTCGATCACTGGCTGATGGCATTCACTTCGTCCAGGGGAAATAAGAATATAAAAAAAATCTCCGCTTCACGATCGAAAATGCCAGATTGAAGGAAATCAATGAATCCTCCATCTTCTCATCCTCCATCTTTTCAACCCAGCAAGCATCTCTTCGCGCTGTGCGTCACCCTCAGGTGATGGGTTCTTTGTGAAAAATCCACACGCGTGTTTACTAACGACAATGTCCAGTTGAAGTGCACTTGTGAGGAAAAGAAGTCTGCAATCCTTTATTCACGTCGTACAACAGCCACGTTACCCTCGCTGTATGAAAGCTAAATGGGGGTTGTGGGACCGGGGTAAAGCAAATACCCCTTCATGAATATTCATGATTACCCTCTAGTCAATGGCAGAAAATTTATTCCTAACGAGTGAAAAGCTAAACCCGGATGTTGGGTCTGTAAAGCGAAACACAGAGAAAGGCCTCGGTATTTATATATTATATATATATATATATATATATATATATATATATATATATATATTATTTTCATTTCTTGGAAAATGAAAGCTACTGCCAATGTTTACTTACGTTTTGCCGATACAACTCTGATTGACGTGGACTGTGTGAAGGGAACTGGCCCCCATAGGCAGGTTAACAGAAGGCGTTGATAGACGGACAATAGTCAACAAATGATAGGTTATTGATTCGTGGGTAATTCTAAAGCCCAATGAGGCTCGGCTTCACAGAAGCAATTCTCAGAGGTCCGGTTGGTCGAGTAGAAACAGTCGAGACCGATATAAACCAATAAAAAGACAGATTCGTAAACATAGAAATACATAAGAGACTCTACACGACATGACTGAAATTGATAAAACCTCTCTCTCAATATATATATATACACACACACACACACATATATACATACATATATATATATATATATATATATATATATATATAGTGAGAGAGAGAGAGAGAGAGAGAGAGAGAGAGAGATGGGTCATTGAATAAATAAGGTGAATTTTGCCTAATGATTTAGCAATAGGAAGCACTTTTTTCAGTTGCACTTTGTACAAGGAAATTAATCGAGACGAGTCCTTTTATGCGCCAGAATACTGACAGTATGACCTTCTTTACTGACCGCTGAGCCCTGAGCTTTTTCCTCATTTCATGAAGTATATTTTAGACGTAAGTTCGTAGTAGTTTTACCAATTTTTAAAATTCTTTCTTAACAAAAACATGCTTACCCTTATACATCATACATTATTTTGTATTTTGTACAGTTTGAACTTATCAGCCACAAAACTAAGGAATAATAATTTTTTAAATAGAATTCATATTTAATCACAAATCAACTAATAAGAAACACCATATACATTTCTGCTGAAATCGCAACAACAAAATTAAGAGTATTAACTCAACCCTTATATCTATTACGCCATGTGTCTATAGAGGCTCCTAATTTTGACAAAAAAACTGAAGAAGGCCGGGGGGCCCATCACCTGTAACATTGTGTGCATTATAGTAAAGATGAGGACAACAGTCCGAAAAATCAAAGTAAACAAATTATCAAGCCTCATCTCAAAAGTCAAAACTTTTAACGGAATATAACAAAGATGATACAGCAAGATTCTTAAGACTGGTTTATATGAACACAAACTGCAGCAGAGTGACCTATTGTCAGTATCAGCTTGACAGCGCGGAAGTCTATCCCTTTTTCACTAGTGCTAGACAAGGGAGATTGTTTTTAGATTAGTTTGAATTTTTTTAATTTAGTACCCTTCAAAAATGATTAATTCAAAAAGGTCTTCAACATAAATGACTTAATTTTAAGGTACTATCTATGGGTTAAATAGATTTTTTTTAAAGTACATTTAGAAATGTGTTTTAAAAATGAGTTTAAAAAAGGTTTGAATACCTCGCAATAATAAGTAAAACAAAACGTCTTCGATATAAAATAACCCAAGAATTAGCAAGCCGTATGTTGTAGAGGGGCTAACGCCTCTTCAGCACTCTACCAGATAGACTGGCTCATAGCCATAAAATAGATTAAAAAGCTGAATAATATTCAGACTGACTTTGCTGCGTTGGCTATACCGATTGACCAACCTCTATTTAGAGTAAGTTTTGTCTTGTTAATTGTTTGTACTTATTTGTTCTGTTGCTTAATAAATGTATTAAGCACACCATTCTTCTGTGTATCTTTCCACCTCGGGATACACCACCGTAAAATCCAATTAACCAGCCAACCAACTAAATATCAAATCACAACACCAAATTAAAAAGAGAAATAATCATAGCTTTTTTTTTAACGTTAGAGCCGTTTGCATTTCCGGTACCCAAAATCTTATTTTCTACATGCTAAAATAAAATTGGCCATTCTGTTTAATTTGTAACCATTTGGAATAGCATGAAAACTAGGTACCTCCAATTTTCCCTGTGAAATTTACCCCCTCCCCATATTCAATGCAATGAAACTTGGATAATAATATTATCTTAAATTTTTGTCTATTCAAAAGAAGAAACATTAAAAAAGAATTCCTGATGATTTTTAAGCAATTTTTTCAACTTGCGGAAATAATGGAAATTATGAACGAAAACAATGTTTACATTTTCACACCGTTAAATTAATTGAAATTTAACGTAGCCAAAAACATGTTACGACTAGAGACTTTTTTAATTCTAAAAAAAATCAATTAATGGTCCGATTTTCACGAAAATGTCTACATACCTTTTGATGAGAATATGTTTGAAATAGGTTTTTCCTAAAATATATTAGGGGAAATATTATTTACTATTTTATTTTATGAAATATGAAAAAATGAACCTACAAAAAACGATTTTTTTCTATAAAGATAAGAGTCTGAAAAATAATATCAACAGATTTTTATAATTTTCTAAACGGGAGTTTTTTTTTTAGTAACAGAACCATGAATTCAGAATTTTGCTAAAAATATCAATAAAGAAACTGACCCTGTCGTAAAAAAAACACGGGCTGTTTTACTTATTTTTCAAAATAACGGTGAGTAATTTTCCCCAATCGGATGATTTGATCTTTGAATTAACTGTTTTTCTTTTTAACAACTCTTTATGTTCGTTATCTTTTTTTCGAGATTAAAAAAAAATATTTGGGTTCCTTCTTTCAATATTGCCTAAACTGATCACGTGACGTATTTTAGTGGTACTTAGTGAAAACAAAAAAATCTTTGAGATGTTAAAATAATTTTCGCTATGAACTAATCCCAAACTATGCTGATAAGGCATTTATGGAAAAATATTTTTTTTTTGCCCACGTATGTGTGTAGTATTAGGATTACCCAGTATTATCCTGGTAGGCAAAAAAAACGTAGTACATAATCTCGATAGATTATGAATAAAAACGGTGCCATTGTATCTCCTTACAAGTGACTATAACAAAATAGACAGTTTTCCATCCATCCAGACAGGTGGGATTTTGGTGTGATTTAGTTAGATTTGTGTAGGTGGTAGTTGGCTGGATGTCTGTATGGGGGAGGTAGTATCTTTGTACATACTCGTAGTATTCGCAGTCTTGTCAGAAAAGAAAAAACTTATTTTATTAGATAAATCCATTATTATATAAATCATATCGAGTAACATCGATTTTTTTTTAAATAAACCAGAAAGTGAATTATTTTATTTAAATTTTCAAAACAAAGCAATAAAAATTCTCAATTCTCGTTTATCGACCAAAATTTCGATTTAAAACCCCTTACCGGATTCAACTCTGAAGGAATCATTATGTGAACACTTCGGCATTTTAATCATAAAATTTATCAATAAAACAATCACTTATAAAAAAATCGCAGAGGACTAGGTACCACTAATTTGCCCTGTGAAATTTACCCCCTTTATATTTAACACACTGAAACTTTCATAAAGGATAATATTATCTTGAAAATCTTTTGTCTATTCAAAAGAAGAAACATTAAAAAAACTCCTGAAGATTTTTTTCTTAAATGTTCAGCTTTGGAAATAATGAAAGTTATAAACGAAAACAATGTTTACATTTTCGCTCCGTTAAATCAATTGAAATTTAACGTAACCAAAAACAAGTTACATCTAGAGCTTTTTTTAAATTCTATGAAAAATCAATTCCATAATTACTTATCTTTTGATGAAAATATGTTTGAAACAGGTTTTCCTAAAATATATGTGAAATACATTTTTTACGAGGTAAACACCCCTATTTATTTTATGAAATATGAAAAAAATGGACCGACAAAAACGATTTTTACCTTTTTTCTATAAAGATATCAGAAGATTTTTATAGATTTCTATACGGGAGTTTGTTTTTTTAGTAAAAGCACCATGAATACAAATTCTGCTAAAAAATATCAATAAAGAAACTGACCCTGTTGTAAAAAAACGGACTGTTTTACTTATTTTTCGAGATAACGGTGAGTAATTTTCCCCAGTCGGACAATTTGACCTTTGAATTTACTGCTTTTCTTTGTAACAACTCTTTATGTTCGTTATTTTTTTTGCGAGATTTTTTTTAGAGTTCAAAAATATAAATATATTAATGAATAGTGGGTAAATATTTACATTTATTTGTCAAGAAAAGACTTTGATGGGAGGGGTAAAATATCGCTTTCTTATCGCATTAGCTAGTTGATTTTAACGCCTTCAAACCACTAAAAAAGTTATTTTTCGTTAAAAATGCATTCAAACCGCTAAAAATATATATTAAAAAGGGGGGAATAGTTGCATTTACTTGGCAAGAAAAACTTGGGGGGAGTAAATATTGCTTTCATATCGCATCAACTGGTCGGGATAAACGCCTTCAAACAGCTAAGTTCATAAATAGCACGGTTCCCAATTTGAACAGGCACCGCCTAGCGTTTTTAGGGCAGAATGTCAGGACGCAATAATCCATTATATACCGATTTTTGATATCGAATAGGGTTGACCTTGATATTAAAGGCAAGGTAAAATAAATAAAAGTTAACTTTTGAAAAAAAAGATCCTTCTCCTTTTATAAGTAAAATAAGTATTTTTAGAATAAAACATAATCGTGACCAAATGTTTCACGCTTAATTAGCAATTCTAAGACGACTTAAAAAGAATATAAATTAAAATAAATGTTCCGGTGAACAGGAATGTTCTTTTCAAATCATGAATTATATAGTCACGACTAGTTTGCATACGCGTTTTTACTTATATATATATATATATATATATATATATATATATATATATATATATATATATATATATATATATATATATATACAATTAAATTGTAAGTACATTTGATTTTATTCATATTGGTTTCATTTCTCTCTTTCTATCTCTCTCACTATATACCTCTCTCTCTCTCTCTCTCTCTCTCTCTCTCTCTCTCTCTCTCTCTCTCTCTCTCTCTCTCTATATATATATATATATATATATATAAATTTTGCAAAATTTCTGACAGTCTACCTCTAACTGTTCATTCTCAGTCTCAGAAAATTTATCAGCTGAAAACCGTTTGATGTGATACCGTGTTTCCCCACAAAATAAGACAGGCTTATATTAATTTTCAGTCCGAAATATAACAGTAGGGTTTATTTTCGGTAGATGTAGAGTGTTTGCGTTGCATGATGTGATTGTGAAGAATGCTTACTTCTTTCTTCTGTCTGTCGCTCTCAACTAGGGCTTATTTCAAGAGAAGCGCTTATATTAAAAATCATGCTGACAAATCACGCTTTGTCTTATTTTGCAGGTAGGTCTAATTTTTTGAGGAAAAATCGTATTAATCTTTCTCTGCAAGATTTCCGTATGGTTGTACCAAATTTTCTTGGTATTTTTTACCTGAATGATGGTATTTCAATGTTCACAATCCATTTACCCCAGAACTTCTTCTATTAAACAGAATGGAGTGTTCATATAGGGACTTTTAGTTATTTACAAGCTTTTAGTTATTTACAAAGCTTAAAAGACAGGAGTATGAGGCGCCGAGTGAGAATCGAACTCACTAATAATGGTCTTCAAATTTAGCTTACTAACCATTAGATCACGTGTTGTGCTCTGTTAATTTTAATCCAGTCATTTGAACATTGTTTTATATTTCTAGGGGAGTAAACCCCGAAAACAAATCAGGAGCCGGAGTCCTAAAGTGGTTTAATGCTAATATCCAGTGCTACCTAGCAACTCATATGATACTAATCGCTGACAAACTGCATTGGTTCATTACCTTTCCTTTAAATCCCAGCGTCATGGAGAGGGGAATTTGCTGCTTAGGCAACAACTCATCCTCCATATGAACCTGCCCAGGCTACGTAGTTAAAAAAAAGAATTTGGACACTACTCTATCGTCTCTCGTCGACGGAAAGAAGCCAACAACAATGAAAATGCATGTCAAATAAATTTACTAAAGAAATCTATTAGAAATTGTCTTAACTTTACAATTATTTACAGTTAAAATAAATTCACTGCAGGGCATTATGTCTTTCGATTCACACCTCTTTCACGTAAATAATCCTTAAATGTGCCTAAATATAAACCATGTCTTATTTTAAAGCAACATTATTTTCCAAACCAGGATTCTGTGTCTTTTAATGGTTTACCATTCAAGGAATTATTCCTAATGCAATTGCGATATGCGGAACGACATTCGGTGGAATCGAAATAACCCCGAATCGCCATTCTTCTTTGTCTCTAATGACCAAGTTGAATACATCGGCTCAACGACCAGAAATAGGCGGCTGCCGCGCTACTTCTGATGTCTTTAGTTAAGTGAACATGTCTTCTGGAGATTTCTCAGGACCATCTCCCGTTTCCTTTTCGCTTGACACCTTCACAAGCAAATTCCATTATCGTCTGTCTGTTTCCTGTCAAACTGTTCGAGTAAGCGACCAACGTTCGACGGCACTCAAATAAACAGAAGCAATCATTCAATGCGCACAAAAGTGGGAACTAAAGGTTTGAAGAATTTCCAATTAAAGCGAGACCACCTTTTGCGTTTGACGAAAAAATAAAATGAATCTTCGTTTCATTAGTATTAATTTTAACATTAACAAGTCATCTATAAAAATAAGATAAAACGAATGTTTCTTTTCATTACAATTAATTTTAACATTAACAAGTCATCTATAAAAATAAGTTTAAATGAATATTTCTTTTCATTACAATTAATTTTAACTTTAACAAGTCATCTATAAAAATAAAACTAAAACGAATGTTTCATTTCATTACTATTAATTTTAACATTAACAAGTCATCTATAAAATAAGATAAAAACGAATGTTTCTTTTCATTACTATTAATTTTAACTTTAACAAGTCATCTATAAAAATAAGATAAAACGAATGTTTCTTTTCATTACTATTAATTTTAACATTAACAATCATCTATAAAAATAAGATAAAATGAAAGTTTCTTTTCATTACTATTAATTTTAACTTTAACAAGTCATCTATAAAAATAAGATAAAATGAAAGTTTCTTTTCATTACTATCAATTCTAACATTAACAAGTCATCTATAAAAATAAGATAAAATGAAAGTTTCTTTTCATTACTATTAATTTTAACTTTAACAAGTCATCTATAAAAATAAGATAAAATGAAATTTTTTTTTCATTACTATTAATTTTAACATTAACAAGTCATCTATAAAAATAGGATAAAATGAAAGTTTCTTTTCATTACTATTAATTTTAACATTAACAAGTCATCTATAAAAATAAGATAAAACAAATGTTTCTTTTCATTACTATTAATTTTAACTTTAACAAGTCATATTTCTACCTGTTATATCTGACTATATTTAAAGCTAGGATTAACATGAAGTATCTGTTCTTCTCCATCTGCTGTGTTCTTGTCTTTGGACCGGACATTACAAAATCTCAAGGTAAACCTCAGGGATTCCAACCTTGCATCAGCACCTACCTAATTGTACTGAAGGCAAAGTGTCTGATACTTGCAGGGCAGTAGTTGCAAAGGCCAGGTTATTAGTGCATGGGACTATATAATATAGTAGAATTGAAGGGATATAGTTAAATAAAGAAACAGAAGACTGGCTGATAGGAGAAGAAAAAGGAGAGATTTAAGACTGCAATATTCAGGTCATTATGAAGAGGGTATGTTAGATACCCAGTAACCAAGTTGAATCAAAGTGTATTGGTTATAATTGAGATGTGTAGATTCTATGTAATGATTACATCTTCTAAGAAAGAAATGCCAAGAGAGAGAGTTTTCCAGAAACAGACTTTGTCTATAATAAATATATAAATATATAATATATAAATATTAAAGCTGAGGGAATCAATGATTGTTTTCCCAAGGCTTTTTTCATATCTAGTATAATGACAGAAAATATAAGGTAAAATATTCCTTAGTTCTGGGATTGAGGTAGGTTTGAAAAAAATCCATTTTAATTTATTATAATTTTGCTTGAATTTGAAATTAATTAAAAAACTGAACCGTCTAATACTTTACATTTTGCCTCTCTCCTCTCTCTCTTCTCTCTCTCTCTCTCTCTCTCTCTCTCTCTCTCTCTCTCTCTCTCTCTCTCTCTCTCTATATGTATATGTATATATATATATATCTTGATTAAATACTCCTTATGTATATATTGTTTCTATGTGAGTGTAATGAGAGAGAGATTGGAGAGTGGGAGAGGGAGAAGGAGATTAAACTTCTCAATTTATTTGTATGTTATATATGCCAGACCTTAGCTTCTGATTGCAGCTGAAAATTGACATCTTATTACTGAAAAAAGGTTGAGAGTAAAAAAATATTTTTTATATCTGACTACAGTGTTGTTCTTTATTCTATATATTGACGGTTGAAGGTATTGTGGCATAGTCAGTGACGTGGCCTTGATTAGAGACAAATGGAGACCGAATCTCCATTATTAATAGATATGTAAGCAAATGTAACATTGAAATATCGAATATGAAGTGTGAACTTATTTTTTGATTCCTAGATATTAATATTTTTGGTAATAGAATTTCAATGCAGTAGATTTTGTCAATAAATACTACCTAATAATGTTCGTTTTGATTACTGTCCACTTCGATAGAAAAAATAAAATTCTGATGTGTTTAACAAATTCATAAACATTGTCTCTAATACGCGCTTCTCATAAGAGATCTCCCTTTCTCTATTCTACATAACTCGGATTGAAAATTAAAATTTTACTGAATTTAAAAGAAAAAATAGCATCTTCATTATAATCCTAGTGTTTTATCTGGTCTTAAGGTGACCTCAAAAGGAAAAAGATCTTGAGGAACACTGTTCTAACTGGACAAAATGTAAATATCACTATTCTATATATATCGGGCTTAGAATTAAATATTTCACTGAATTTAAAAGAAAAAATGGCATTTTCATTATAATCATAGTGTTTTAATAGGCCTATATAATATATAACTGTATTTAATAAAAAATATAACATCTTCATAATAAATGGAGATTTCAAATATATTTTTACATTGCCCGAAGGGCGTTTTTTATTTTGTCTAGTCTTCGTAATAATCCTAGTGTTTTAATTGTCCTTAAAGTATGCTCTAAATGAAAAAAAAAGAACAAAGTTTGAGAAATTAGGTCAAAATGGTGTCGAAATTCTACTAATTCTAAAAATCTCTATTCTAAATATCTCAGATTTAAACATAGATATTTCACAGAATTTAATAGAAAAAAAAAGCATCTTCATTATAATCCTAGTGTTTTAATTGGCCTAAAAGTTTACTCTGAAGTGAAAAAAAAAACAAATTTTGAGTAACTATGCTCTAATAGTTCACAATGTGTAGAAATGCTAAAAGATATTTCACTGGATCTCTCTCTCTCTCTCTCTCTCTCTCTCTCTCTCTCTCTCTCTCTCTCTCTCTCTCTCTCTCTCTCTCTCTCTCTGTCTCTCTCTCTGTCTCTCTCTCTCTCTCTCTCTGTTTCTCTCTCTCTGTCTGTCTGTCTGTCTCTCTTCTATCTGTCTGTCTATCTATCTATCTATCTTATATATATTTTGTGTGTGTGTGTGTGTGTATGTGTGTGTGTGTGTTGATCTATGATGCGAAAATCAAGATTTAGTTAAGCAACACTTTATTTTATTTTGCTTTTCGCATCATCACTTGTAAGCATGTATGTATGTATGTAAGTTTTATTTATACGTACGTTTAAGTTTTTTTGTTTTTTTTTGGTTGAATCCTATCACAGAAAGATCTAATATTATTCACGCGGAGGGATTGGGTAAATACACATAGACCACTCTGTTTGAACTGCCACCATTTTGAATTTCCTGAAATCAAATATATTTGCGGGATTAAAATCATTTTCACTATTCCTGTGGCTTCGGCCTCTGGCCGGTAAGATATTTACTATTAATATGATATTTACTATTAATATGATCACAAGGGGACATCCCCCCAGGCAACTCCTGCCCCCTCGTCTCGAGTTTATTGCCTGGTACATGAGGCGCCTCACTAAAGGAATGCTGACGGGATACACGCACTTGGTCTGCATGAGCTTCGGTTTGTGCATAGCTCCCTCACAATGATCAGACTTGGTGTTCATCTGACACGATGGGATGTCAAAAAATACCTACTATAGGCATATTCCAAGCAATGATAAATTATTTTAATTAAAAAACTCCCCTGGTTTATTGAATAATCCTCATATATATATATATATATATATATATATATATATATATATATATATATATATGTTTTAAAAACGAATGGCTTAAAATATTCCGACTGCACTTTCACGCAATAGCGAATCTTCTGAGAATTCCCTAAAGATTCGCTATTGTGTGAAACTGCAGTCGGAATATTTTAAGCAATTTGTTTTTAAAACGCATATTTAGCTCTTTTTATTGAGCACTCTTAAATCGGTTTAAATAAATCCAGAAGTAAATATATTTGTTTGCTTCGTGGATTTGCAAGTAACTGTGATATTATATATATATATATATATATATATATATAGTGTGTGTGTGTGTGTGTGTGTGTGTGTCCGTCCGACGTTTGCTTGTTCCCTATTCTAGGGTATGATTATTGTGCAAACATTGTGCGTACTGTCTGGAACAAATCTTTGAAACAGCACACCACAAAATATCAGCTGTACGCCCACTTGCTTCTTATCACACAAATCATTCGGGTAAGACGAAAAAAGACGTGTCAGAGAAGCAGGGACGAACTCATAAGTAACATTGGGCACTACACAGGACACACAAGTCTGGATCAGCCAGTAGAAACACCCATCGATCAGCTCTGTGCGGATTCTAGATGCTGTACAGTGGACCCTCCAGGAGCTATAGTCGATGGAGAAGGATGACGAGTAGGAGTTATGGATCTGATGGTGACTACTAACATTAATTATACCATCTTTAACAACTATATTTAGGTTTAGTTTTGTTTGTCGTATTTTACAGCATGTCAACCCTTGTTGGGTTATTTTATGCCAAAGATGTTTTGTTATATTCATGTTTGATGAGTATTCAAAATTTATTTAAACTCATTTTTAACACATTTCTATAAACCATTTTTTAAATTTAAACCATAGATATGACCCTACAGGTACTACCACTCCAGGACAAATTGGACCTGGGAGTAATGGCGATGAATGGGTACTCCACACTCCCCTGAGCTCCATAATAGGAACTTCCCCATTAGATGCAGTTTAACGTCATACCAAGGACATTAAAGACCCTAACCCACCGGCTTCTTGCACATATATGATAAAAGTGTTAGGGGTTAGCCATAAGGGCAAAGGGTTGGTACTAAGGCTTGAGGAGACTCACCGATTGGTCGGTGGGGCCTCTCCGACCGCCCGTCTAGCATAACTAAATGCCAAAGTGGAGATTTTTATATCATGGAATGCTCAACCATCCTTAAGCATCACGGGTCGCCACCCACGGCCAACAAGAGGCATAATCGGTGTATTCTACTGTCCCAGCCAACAGTGGGGGGGGGGTAATTATATTTACTTCTCTAAATTTTCGAGATGAGGCTTGATAATTAGTATTATTTGTATTATTCGGACTATTGTCATCTTCATTGGTATCTATACAACGTTTCGGCCGATGTGCGCTCCGGACTTCTTCAGGTATTTCTTGTCGGACTTGGGAACCTTCTTGTCGTAATCGGGAGACATCACGGAACTTTGAAACCTAAACTTTTATCTTGTTCTCATTCCGCTAACCATAGCTGGGATACAGGGTGTTAAGCTGTGTTAATTATTATTCTGTGTTACTCCTGCCCCTAACTTAGGACTGAACCTGCAGTCTAGAGATAACTGTCACTTAGAACTGTCATAACCTAACTCCTTTATCCACTAGGCTATGTATCCAATTTGACAATCCAGTGTGAATTTTGGGAACTTATAAACCTAATGTCTTGTTTTGCCTAGAATATCTACCTATTCACTTATGTATGATTTTTACCTAAACTCATATTGTTTGTTTTTTATTGTTTTTTATCTAGTCTAGCCTTTTTAATTGTAGGTTCCCATACTGTGTTCATTTCTATACTTGGTCTACTTAAGAGATTACTATAGCCTATCATATGAGCTGATTCTTTGAGGCGTCTTCTCTTCCAATGTTCTTCTCTATCTATGTTCTTAACTTCATCCCATAAGGGTAGATAGTTTCCCTTTTCATTCCATATATGTTTGTACAGTCATCATAATTATATTTATTTATCTTGTTAAACATCACCTGCAGACTTCCATCTCTATTATTTCTTCGCCTTTAACTTAGATCTCACTGGTGGGTAAATGGATTCTGTTTTTGTTTTGTTGTTTTTTTAATTAGGAATAGAATATCTTGGCTTTATTTGTTTGTCATTTTTTTGTATTTCTTTAACATTATTATTTTTATTTTACTTTTTTATTTTTTTATTTTAATTTCGTTTATTTATCTATTATTGTTTATTTCATTTTTATTTTTTATTTGTTTTTATTTATTTTTTATTTTTATCTATTATATTTATTTTTTAGCATTGATGCAAAACTCCTAGGGATAAATTTTCTCCATTTACTTAAGTAATTTTTTCTTTTTACTTAAAATGAAAAAAAAATTATTTTGAATGACTTTTCGACAAAATCTCACAAATATCGAGGCATTAACGCATGCATTAAAACAAACAAAAATCGTAAGAAAATCAAAGCTCAAAGCAAAAAAAAAAAGATCGAAAGTTTAAAAAATACGGTGAAGAGAAAATAGCTTAGTGCCTTCGATTTCACTAATGATAGAAGCAGATCGATTGTGATTGAGGCCAAGCTGATATGATGCTTTTTTTTGGGGGGGGTGTTATTGTGCATTTGTGCAGTATTCAAGGATTATCAGATGCCTTATTATAAAAGTTTTCTTTCATCTTCCCCGTGATCTGCTGGAACTCCAAACTCTACCAGTTAACAAGTTCTCTTTTTCTTTTCAGTTAATACTATGTCTGGTCATCTGGCTAGGATAAGGCGATCCATTTTAATCTCAATGTCCCAGAGAATTTGATGTGTTTCCTTCTCAAGAACAGGTTCTGGTTTATGCTTATAACATTTTGTTCTATGATCAATTTTTTTTTTTTTGCATAATTCCCAGTGGATCCCCTTTCCAATTCAGTCATGCCTAGTTTTGTATTATGTGTATAGAATAATTATTAGTATAGAAGAAGTACAGGGCCGGTTTAGCTACGTCGGTAGAGCATCAGCCAGGGAACTACAAGGTTCCTGGTTCGATACCGGCCCTCGTCAACCCAGAGTATGAGTAGGAGGGATCTGTGCGGTAAGGTGAGGAGATCATGGTAGGTGTGGCGCTCCACCTCAGATGCCAAAACAATCTTCTTGGTCTAGCGCTAATGAAAAGGGGATAGACTCCCTCGCTGTATGGTTGATACCGACTTTAAGTCACTCCGACGATTTACTTACTTTAGTATGGAAGAAATATGTGCTAGAAGGTGGTGGCTGAGGGTCTTATTGTCCTGGTTAGTTCCGCTGATTGTAAATCCGAGTATTGTATTGAGTCTAGTTTCAGTTGATATTCCTTGTGGCATAAAGTTTGAAGTATTCCTTGAAATCCTCGGTAGAAAAGGATGTAGTCTGAGTAGATATCCTCACCTGTAGTGTTCCTTCTGGTATTAAATCCAGTTAGCAACTGATTTCAGGACAATTACCACCTTTAATGCATTCTACGTCTCATTTCATTGGCCAATGCCTCCTTCTAATTTTGTGTAAGTCTATAAATATAAGTGGCAATTTTGCGTATATCTTGTATCAAATAACCTAACACCATCTATGGGTTAAATAGAAAAATTGAATTAAAAATGTGTTTAAAAACATTTAGTTTTTTTTAAAGTTCAGTACCAATGGAGCGTGGTAACAGCGCCATAAAAGGCCCAAGTTACGTAGTAGTAGGACTGGTTAGCTCGTGAGTCACACACATTCACATGGGCAGTGCGCTCCAACAATAAAAACAATATATGAAGTCGAAAAGGGTTGTTTATTTTTCCCTCGGTTCGTGGGTTTTCAGAACGGAAGACTAAGGTCAAACTTTTCTATCGTAAATTAAATTCATTACCACTATGCGCACTACTCACGATCAGCCAAAACAAATGCTCAGCGGGGCCCGAAAAACGACCTCCTCTTCTAGAGGGACCCTAGCAAAAAAGACAGAGTTCCCTTTACTTTCGTTTGTGGCCTCGAGGTGGGATAATGGACATATCCGTTTCCGCTCTTCTGTAGAAAATTTGAGACATCCGTTTTTTTATCTAGTTCAGTGACTGACATACCTTGAGTGCTTATAATCCTAAACTTTATTTTCTTTTTCTTCTTATTTCTTTTTTTCTCTTTCTCTTTAACCAGAAATCCGATTACTGTTTTCTTTTCAATTCAAATTCTCCATAGATCGTTTTACTTACGTTACACCCATCAAGAATGAATAAAAGAAAATATCTTCAGCATAAAATAACCCAATAATGGTTGATATGCCGTAAAATCCAACCAACTAACCAACCAACCAACCATCAAAAATGCTGCTGTCTAAATATTCTCACACCTTCCCAGGATTTCTTGTTTCCTCAGCCACTTTTCCAGTTTCTTTTGGGATTTTTCCAAGGCTCAAGATCTGATTACTATCACTGTCAACTTTATGTTCCACAGTTTATTCTGATTTTGTTGTTTCTTTGTGTGTTTGTTTCTTTGTTTGTTTGTTTTTACACTTTTCTGCCAAGGTCTTGACATGTATCCAGTCTTTTTCTTTTTTCGATTTCCTGTAATTTCACTCTTCGGTGTGATATACCAGAGAAATCTGACAAGATCTTTCCCTTTTATTATCGACTAGCAGGGTTACCCGGTGTTGTTCGTGTATTATATGAAATTAACACCTGTAAAGTATATTTGTTTTGTTTGTTTTTGATCAGAAAATAATTGGATGATGGGCAATATTTACTACAACTAAGAATTATATGCACCCTCCTGGTGCAAGTATTTAAGTTTCAATGTAATAAAATGTTACATTAAATTAGAAAGGCTAATGAAACTAAATAAGAATCCAGATAAAAAGATTTGAAAAGCAGGGGGAGTATAATCGAAATTTAGAACAACTGAAACTTACTCTTCCATCACTCCCATCTTTCATTGCTGAATGTTCCTAATTAACTACTTAGTTAAATTAGGAAGTAAGGAATAAAATGACAGTTATTTCTTCTTGTTAATGGATTTCTTTTAAGATTTATTGAACAGATGTTTGTTCATATTCATTAAGATAAAACCAAACAATTAGAAATCAGTAATACCAAGCACATATTTATTAAAATCAAATTTTTAATATCAATATGCACATTAGCCTTTCCGTTTCCACTGTAAAACTCTTTTGTTGTATATATAAATGCAGTTGCATGTTATTAGTATGTAGATGGGGCCAAGAGTATTAATAATGTCAAACAGTTACATTAATAATTGGTATTTAAATGAAAATAAAATCATGGTGAATGTGACGTAAATAACTAAGAGAATTGTGACTTGAGTACTGATATAATTTCGGTTACAGACATACAAACACACAATCTCCATTATAATAAGATTTCATTTTTTTACCCTATCAAAATAGATATATTATCTTTTTCAAATTAACACCTGTAATCAGGACTTCCAATATGATTTTACTATTCCCCACTGATTAAGCAAAATATTTTGATTTACAAAATAATTAAATATCATAAAAAAACATCATAAAAATTGTATGCATAAAACAATGTTATGATTTAATTTTTGCCATAAACACTTTGATTTGAATTATTTGGATTTTCGGGCACAAAAAGGACACAAAATTCATACTAAAATATTCCTTGCTTTTAGGATTAGGTTATGTTTGAAAAAATCCATTTTAGTTGGTTCTAAATAGTCGTAATTAGCAATTAAGTCGAAAACTGTACCGTCCCTCACTTACATTCTGCCTATTACTTCACCCTCTCTATGTATATCTTCATTACCTCCTCGTTGTATGTGTTAGTTTCTCTCTGTGAGTAAGAGGGAGATGGGAGAATGATTGTGATACACATTTAAATACTCACTTTATTTGCAATTTAAGATTCAGCGACGAGCCGTAGCGTAATAAAATTCAATGATACATTTCAATTTAAATTAGGTCAAACGTTTCTTTCTTAGAAGTCTTACAAAATGAGTTTAATGTGTTTTTTTTAACTCTCCGGCCGTATGTTGTTTTTTTAATTCTCCTATCATATATATATATATATATATATATATATATATATATATATATATATATATATATATATTAACTCTCCGACTGTATGGGTTTTTTAAAAGTTTAATTCCCTTTGCCAGCTCTCTTTTCTCTAATCCCAATTATCCAGCCAGAGCTCAATGAGTGACCCAATGAGTCACGTTTTGTCTAGTATATACATAAAGATAAGGTCTTAGGGACAGGATTCGGTAATCTATTTTAATCTATCTGATTAAACTCGATTATAGTGTTTCCCTCTTTTTTGGAGTATACACAGTACTTCTTCCACTGTTACTAAGCAACCCTGAAATAGATTCTCTTGCTCCTACATTCTTCACCTTTTCCAAGAAGAACCCGTATCGATAAGCATTATACAATCATGACATTAAGGGGAGGGGAAACCTTTTCATTAGGTTAGTTGAATCCCGAATGCTGTTTTTGCATTCAAACTGGGATCTATGTACTGTTAAACGACAATGCCACCGGCTTTACACATGATTCAACTCTTACAACACCGGACGGAGGACCTTTGATTATCTCTTTGCCTTTTTTTCTCCTCCTCCTTCCTGTCGTGTCCTAAAGAAAAAAAAAGTTACGTTCAGTAAAAGAAAGAATGTAACCGGAAGCTGATTAAACCGGAAACCCAGGAAAAGGCGGAAGGATTCAAAGAAGTTCAGTTCATTTACAGAATGTAACTCTAAGGTTAGTACTAAAGAAAACAGGCATGGCCATAAATAATAGGGCTTTTTTTTCTTTTCGCTGAGTTTGATGGTGTCAATAGTACCAAGAAAAAGCATTTTAGGTTAATAAAGAAAATAAGCATGGGCATAAATAATAGGGCTTTTTTAAAGTTTGGTAAGCTGGTACAAATGAAGAATAGCATGCAAGAGATATTATCATTAGAATCTCATTTTACGTATGAATAGCATTAGATTAAGGGAGCTCTCGAAGTAGCCTAACACTAGCCCTAAAACTAACCCTTTCCCTAACCATAGTTTTACAAAGTTATCGGGTAATTTCCCTGAAATGTAATGCTTTTTATATGTAATCTACTGATGTTATCCGTTACGCTCTATTCTGCCTTAGTCCCTTATAAATAGGCATGGGCATAAATAAAAGGGCTTTCTTTTTCTTTTTAAAGTTTGATAATCTAAACGAAATAAAGAAGAATTATTTTAGACTAAAGTTTAGTAAAAATTAAACAAGCAGTGGCATAAATAATGGGGCATTTTTTTTTGGGGGGGGGGGGCTTTTTAAGTTTGATAATCTTAAAGGAATCAGGAAAAAGTATTAAATACTGAAGTTCAAATTTCGGAGAAATTTTATCATCACTTTCAAAAAAAAAAAAGAATTATTGTATAAGTCATAAGTAATGCCATGTTGTTTAGAAGAGGTATAATTACCAACACAGGAACCTGTATCATACATCAAAATGAAGCTGGTCCTCTGTGGATTTCATCCCTACTTCTCCACATAGTCACCGTTTTTCCCCTTCGAATGAGAGCATGTATCGCTGCCCTGTAAAATTCGGTTGACTGTTCTTTGAGTCACTTCTTCACAACAGATTTCACTTCCTAGTCACTGGAATAATGTTTGCCTCTCAAAACCTCTTTCATGAGGCCGAAGAGATGATAGTCTTAAGCAAACATTATTCAGACGTTGTAATAATTAAATTAGCATACTGTGGTATATCCACAGGTCATGCTAGTATTAATTATTGAGCAGACATTAACTTCAGTTATCTGAAATATTTGCAAGGCAAGCCATCAATTAAAGATATCTTGGGAATGTTTTGTATTCTATTGTTTTTTGTTTGTTTTTTTAAAGAAAGACCAACATGAAACCACTGCGCTCTTATATCTGCAAGATCTCATATTGAAGTGTTACGATGACATAATGAGTTTGTTTACGTAAATAGCAGAAAATAAAAATGCGCCAAGGCCACCTGATGACAGTTAGCATTCTGTAGATGATAATATTTATATTTAAATGAATTAATGAACTAAACATCATAACACTCGATATCTGAAGTAGAAAATATCCCCAGGCTGTAGGAGTGCATTTCAAATGTTTTTGAAGACAGAAAAAAACAGGCGATATATATACATATATAATCAACTCCTCTGCACGAGCAGAGGTGGATTTATCAAGCGGATTTTAACAGATTTGACATAAGAGCTTTCCTTCTCCTAGACTGGTTGCCTAACCAAGGTTAAAGAGCCCAGTTTGTCATACTAATTTCCCATAGCTGGGGGAGAATAATTGCATTCATTGTTCATCCAAGGGTATTAGCATTATGTGAAATGCAAACAGCCTTGTCGAGGGTTTGAACTCGGATGGACGTGTCTATTTACTCAAATCTGACCATTGTACCACACTCCCCCCTCTCTCTCTCTCTCTCTCTCTCTCTCTCTCTTCTCTCTCTCTCTTCAATATATATATATATATATATATATATATATATAATGAGAGAGAGAGAGCGCGGGGAATAATATAGGTGCTATATTTAAGTAAATAGTGCTCAATAAAGTGAGAGTGTGTATATATAAATGAATTAGAGTATTATAATATTCGTTTATTTTAAGAATAGTCTGTTTTTGTTGTTCACATTTTTTGAAACAATTTTATTTTTTACGCGAGCTTTTTTGCCTGTTGATGGTAGAAATGTATTCGTTTAATTCCTTCTTTTTTACCGTTTTAATATATAAAATCAAATGCTAAGAATTAAATATTTACAATATTTGCTCAATAAAGTGAATAGATTGTGTATATATGAATGAGGGTAGCACGGACATTGACTACTGAGGAGTAAGACCTCCTTCCAATTGGTCTTCCTGTAGACCGCGTGTCGCGACCTGTGATGCTTATGGACGGAATCCTGGTGGCTAAGCAATCTATGACATGCTATACTACACTTTGATCCTTATTTGGGATAGACTGGCGTCAAGCCCTAGCACCTATATGATTATCCTAGACACTGCCAAAATATTGTCTTATTTTCGTTTTAAAAACGAATTAAAATGAATGAAATTGATTATTTAAGGTCAAATTTTTGTGTAAGTCAAAAAGTAGTAACATAATGAGTATCAGTAAAAAGACCCAAATAATATTACATATGTAATTTGTTTTTAATACATTTTAAACCATTAATTTCCCTCAAACATTTTGAAAACATGGACGCTTTTTATGATGTACTTGGGACTAAAAAAATACATTATTTAGGATTTAAAGGCTTTGTAACAGTTGCTTGTTAGAAATCAATAACAAACAAACATTAAATATTTTTTGTACAGAAGAATTCATAACTTTTAAATGCAATATATTTTTCTTTTTGGTTTAAATACGCAAAAAAAAAGACACTGGAAAATTTTGTGGGTTTTGTTTACCCCCTCCAAAAAATGACCGGTAGAAAATATCACGTGACCTCTACTCCTATGGAGGGCCGACGTCGATTAAAAAATAAAAAATCAGGGAATTATCTGATTTTTATAAAATTTTCTGTGTTGACTTATAAAATCTCCTAAGATATTTTTTAATTTTTTTTTTTTTAGTTATTTTCTACCAGAGTAGGTCCCTTAAAAATTATTTTTCTTCTATTCACACCTTTGGTCTTTTATCTTTTTTATTTATACTGTAATTAGTTTCAAAAGTATATAACCTCACCGATATTTTGCCCCCCCCCCCCCGAAAAAAATAGGGTGCTGAAAGTTAAGTGATTTGAAAAAAAATCAGAAAATTTTGAAATAAAATAACTGATGTAATATGGAATTAATTCATTGATAAATCAACACTGAAAAAATCATTAAAATTAGATAATTCCCTGATTTTTTGTTAAATTTATTTTGTAAAATGCGCATATGACAACAAAATTAGCAGATTCTAGGTTATCCCGACCGTATTGCTCTTCTGGCAAACTACCGACCCGTTTTATCATAGATGTACTAAAAGGCGGTTGCTGTGGGTCTTAGTCTCTTGGATATGACGTTAAACTGACTCAAGTGGTGAGGTTCCCATTCTGGAGGTTTTGGAAGAGTAGATTACCCCTACATTGCCATTAATCCCTGGTTCACTTTGACTCGGAGTGATAATACCTGTTATAGTCCCATCTATGGGGTAAATAGATAAAAATAATGAGTTAAAAAACAATAATAATGAATAAAACAAACACCAATACCCAATAATAATGAATAAATCACACACGACTTCGGCATAAAATGACTCAAGGGATATCATACTGTAAAATCCAACTAACCAATCATTTGAATGCAAATTGTTCGTTTATTAAAGATTTGACGATAAACAAAGCTAAGAATTAGTGTATTATAATATTCGTTTATCTTAAGAATAATCACTTTTTGTTGTTTACATTTTTGAAGCGATTTTATTTTTTTACGCGAGCTTCCTTGCTGTTGATTTCCAATGGTAGAAATGTATTCGTTTAATTCCTTTTTTACCGTTTCAAAATATAGCAATAAAATGCTAAGAATTAAATATTTACTATTGTCCGTATTACAATCTCATTTTTCTTTCTTTTTTTTTTTTTGCTTTATATTATTTTTTTTTTTGGGGGGAGGTTGTTTTTTAAAACTCTTTTGTACATATGACAAATGTCAATTCAGTTCTTAATTCTTTCTAGGAGATGTTTATCAGTTTAATTCATTTTCGACCCCTAAAAGTCACAAAGAAAGTAACAAAGAAGCTAATAACTAAACATTACCTTATTTGCAGGTGGAATATTTCACGTAATAATTTGATAATGTTTATTTCATGAATAGTTTCTTTCAAAAACATTTGAGTTATACTGATTACAAATGGATATATTTTTTCTCTGAATGTTACATAGAAAAATAATTAATACAGCTCCTACCCCAGCTATGGTTAGCGGAATGAGAACAGGATACCCCCGTGGACTGAATAAAGAATTAGGTTCAAAGTTCCGTGATGGCTCCCGATTACGACAAGAAGGTTCCCGACTATGACAAGAAAGTTACCGAGTTCGAAAGAAATACCTGAAGAAAGCCAGAGGGCATATCAGCCGAAACGTTGTACAGATAACAATCAAGATGAGGACAATAGTCCGAATAACGCAGATAATACTGGATATATTTTATTCTAAAATGAAAGTATTAATAATAAAAAACGTTGAATTTGTATTAATCGTTAAATGTTTTCGTTTATTATTCTTGTTTAATTCGCTGAAAAAAATAATTCCACATACAAATTACATATTTAGAAATATTATTTTATTTTCTTTCTATACAAATAATTATTTCTAAGATTGGACCGGAAATACGTGAAATTCCGAGCTGAAACGATTAGGACACGAATTTGTCTACTTTGAATTATCTGCAGCGGCGCCGTACTACTATTTTGAATCACTGCTGATATAGCCAGCAGCCAGCGAATTTTTTTATAATAGCAGCAGCAGACATACCACGATTATCGCAAATCGTTTGATTTTTGTTTAATTAATTATATCCCTTAATCAGTAAAAATCTATAATCAAATTTGATGTGTTTCTTAGTTATCAGATTATCAAGGGGTATGCAAGATTTCGAATCTGAATAACATCTATTTTCTGAGTTATAACTCGACACGTACATACCAAACTTTCTTTTATATAAGTAGATGTGTGTGTGCGGGCGCACGCGCGCGTGTGTGTGTGTGTGTGTGTGTAAACATGAAGGTAGTCACATCATTCTCGTGGAGAGGGCATGTTAAATACATACTTCATGGAATTAGCATGAAGCGAAACGCTAATAACCTTGTCCAGGATATGATATTGACTCGCTCAGTTCATTTTTTTATGGCGATAATCAATTACGATACAAGTAACTTACCCGTAAACCAAATACTAGGGTGATTCAAAAAGTAATGTCATTTTGTTTAGGACAGGTATAATTACCAACACATAAACATGTATCATACATCAAAATGAAGTTGATCCTCTGTGGATCACATCCCTACTCCTCCACATAGTCATCGTTTTTCTCAATAGTAATGTTCCACTTTCGAATGAGAGCATGTATCCTTGTGCCGTAAAATTCTGTTGACCTTCTTTGAGCCACTTCTTCACTACAAATTTCACTTCTTCGTCATTGAAATAATGTTTACCTCGTAAACCCTCTCTCATGGGGCCAAAGAAAGGCAAACATTACTTCAGTGACAGGGAAGTGAAATCTGTAGTGAGGACTGGCTTCATTTTGATGTATGATACATGGTCCTGTGTTGGTAATTATACCTGTCCTAAAAAAATGGCATTACTTGTTGACTCACCCTCGTATGTATTGTATATGAATAGACTGATCAATATATATATATATATATATATATATACTAAAGCTGAGTGAATCAATGATTGTTTGCTAGAGGAGTTTTTCCTATATAGTTTAATGGCACAAAATACATCCCAAAATATTCCTTAGTTTTGGGATTAAGTTATGTTTGAAAGAAATTCCATTTTATTTGATTCTAATTAGTTGTAATTTGCATTTAAGTCAAAAACTCGCCTGTCTTTTACTTCACTTTCCCACTCTCTATATATATTTTGATTAACTACTCCTTATATATCTAGTTTTTTTCTCTGTATGTAAGGAGGGAGATTGGATAGTGTGAGCGGTAGATTGAACTTCCCGCTTTATTCGTATGTTACGTTCAGCAACTAACAATTGACTTAGATACAAGACGGGTCAGTTTTTGACTTCATTGCAACTTTTATCATTTGAAAGGCAAACATTATTCCAGTAACGTAGGTTGTAACATTTTTGTATTGAGTATTTTGATAGTTCCTGACGTAAAATAGGAATTATTAGTTGGCGTTATTCTCTTACCAAATGACAGACAATTCGAAATCTCAGCTTGAAGAAGAAGAAAAAAAAACCGATAGATTTTTATTTAGTTCATTGCACTGTCAACAGCACCGTAGGGACACCGACTGTCGTTATTAATGTTATCTCTGATGTAGTCATAAACTGACAGTGTTGTTTTGATTTTTATTTTATTTCTTTTTTTAATAGCTTCAATGCAGATGCAACAAGATATACCGGGCCAACCACCAGATAATCCGAGTTTCGGAGACGTAACTTGTGGAGTGGCACCTGAGGGGGAACATTCCAGTACGGCATCGTCTCGACTTGAAGGTAATCATATTTTATTTGATATTTAGACAACTATAAGCACAAATTCACCATTCATCTTTTCCTATCTCGCCTGATTCTAAATTACTTTTTCTTTTCTTTTTAAATGTTTCGTTGTGCCTCCTCCTTAAATATAATAAAGCTGATCGAATCAATGTTTGTGTCCTAAAGGCTTTTTTACTGTTTAGTTTAAAGACACTGAAATGATACTAGATTATTCCTTAGTTCTAGGATTGATTTATGTTTGAAAAAATCCATTGTAATTGGTTCTAATTAGTCGTAAGTTGCAATTAAGCCTAAAACAGACCAGTCTCTCACTTCACATTCTGCCTATCACTTTCCTCCTCCCTATGTATATCTTAATTACCTCCTCGTTATATATGTTAGTTTTTCAATGAGTGGAGAGAGAGAGAGATAGAGAGAGAGAGAGAGAGAGAGAGAGAGTTTGAAACTGATTTGTATGTTTCACAAGCTGCTAATTCGGCCATTTTCACTCTGAATAAATTTAAATAAGCTCAAAATTCCCTTTCTTAGAAATCTTACAAAATGATTCTAATGTTGTTGTTTTTTTTTTGGGGGGAAGGAGGTTGTTGTTGTTTTTTGTTTAGATTCTCCGGTCATATTTATTTTTTTCAATTTAATTCGCTTTTCAAACTTACTTTTCCCTAATCCCAATTATCTACCCAGAGCTTAATGGGTGACCCAACGGTCACATTTTGTCTAGTATATATATATATATATATATGGGGTATATAAATAAATCTGACTGTATGTAAGTATGAAAACTATTCAGATGATCTCTATTTATGAATGAATGAATTGGTCTACCAACGTTTGAGTGATTCGTTTTAGATCGACTATTGTACTAAAACTGAATGAATCAATAATTGTTTCCTAAATACTTTTTTGCCTATTTAGTTTAATGACAAAACATACATACTAAAATATTCCTTAGTTCTGGGATTAAGTTATGCTTAAATAAAATCTATTTTAATTGGTTTTGATTGGTCGTAATTTGCAATCAAAACTAAAACTGACCCGGCTGTTACTTTACATTCCACCTATCACATTCACCCTCTCTATATAAATCTTGATTAACTACTCCTTGTATATGTTAGTTCCTCTGTGAGTATAAAGAAAGAT
>CM042155.1:40883930-40918930 GCA_023376005.1 Doryteuthis pealeii
ACAAAATTAAGCATGTAAACCAAATGTCGTCATTAGAGCAGAGTGTTTTGATTTTTGAATGATAGACTAGTAATACTTATATATATATATAGATATATATATATATATATATATATATATATATATATATATATATCAACAAAAGTCCCGAAGATCTACTAAACAGATAGAAACACTGCAGCTTTGGCTGAATAAATATCACTCATTTTATTTGAACCTGTGTTTTTTTTTTTTCACTATATACACCACTCTCTCTCTCTCACACACACACACACACACACACACACACACACACACATATATATATATATATATATATATATATATATATAAATGGAAATGATCCCGACGCTATGTAAGTAAAAAAAAAACTAAATAAAAACAAGGTGTTCAGAAGAATGATATTTTTAATCAGCCCACGCTTTTTATAGGTGCAATTTGTAAATCCGCTTTGTTAATTAATTTGGATTGTAGCCAATTTATTACGTGAGGTGTATTGCAGTATCTTTACTACTTTTTTTATATAACTGATATTGATATTAGGCCCGGCTTAGCTCAGTTGTTAGAGCCTCGATCTAGGAACTTCGTGACTCCAGGTTCGATACCGACCCTCGCCAACTCAGCGTATGAGTAGCACGGGGATCCGTGTGGTAAAGTGAGGAGATGATGGTAGGTTTAGGCGCTCCACCTCAGACCCCAAAACAATCTCCTTGGTCTAGCGCTAGTGAAAAGACGGTAGACTACCTCGCTGTCTGGTTGATACCGACTTTAGGCGCCCTATCAACTTTACTTTCCTTTTTTATTTCTTTTTTTTACGATATAAAGTTTAGCTTGAATGAATACTTCTTATCCATTTAATGGAATTATGTTACATGTGTATAACTGTAAATCTCTATTTAAGACTTTTAGTTTAGTGTCTTTGTTTAATTACATATCGTGGGTTATGCCAAATCCATCCTTGTAGAAGAACATTAATATTACTAATTACCTCATAGCTGATGGGATGATCTGGTTCATACCGTTCCCAAATGTATTAACCCGAAAGCGAACGGAATTCGAACTCGCTCACTACGATGTTCCAGCCTAGCACATTTGATACTACACCAGTGTTTACGTATTCACTCAACCCGTTTGTTATGGATAGGATGTGACACAAGGTCGCAGGTATGGTGCATCCAGCGAGGATCGAACTCGCTATTCAGTAATAATGGACCTGCATCACTAACTTACTAATCATAGCAGCACGAGGGGATGCACATGCGACTGTGTATATACATATTTACGAACCCCTCCGAGCAGAATGCGACACAAGGTCAATTTCTTAAACGGAGTTCAACAGGTTTAAATTCAGAGTTTTCCTTCTCCTAGACAATGTTAAAGAGCCCAGTCTGCCCTACTATTTTACCCATAGCTGGTAGGAGAATTGGATTCATACCTTTCCCAAGGGTATTAGCACTAAGTGGGATTTGAACTCGGGACGACAAGTCCATTTCCCATGAACTTTAACCATTACACCACGCGCTTCCATGCGACTGTGTATATGAGTTTATTGTTGTTGTTTTTCTTTATGTGTGCACCTTTTGCCCGCGGGCGGAATTTAAGCCATTCTTACTATTCTGGTAAAAACTAGGAGTTGTTTATTTTGTTTTTTAATGGCATATCAACTCTTTTGAGCTATTTAATGCCAAATTTTATTTTTGGTATGCATGATATTTAAGAGAATATTTCGTTGGAAAATATTTTTGTTTCGCTTTATACAACTAAAATAATTTCAATTAACTTCATGTTTATTGATCGCCAGAAACAATTTTATGTTAAATTTTCCATTAACCTGGTGAGAATTCATAAATTGGTAGAATTAATAAACAGGTGGTTGACCTCGGTCACTGCCTTCTAGTACACACATGATAAGAAGAGTTGGATGTTTGCCAATTTGGAGTAAAAAGTCGAGATGATCATATATACACCAACCCCTCCGCACGAGCATGATGTGACATAAGGTCAATTTCTTAAGTGGAGTTTAACAGGTTTGAATTCAGAGTGTTCCTTCTCCTAGACTGGCTACCTAACCAATGGTTACCTAGCTATGGTTAAAGAGTCCAGTCTGGCGTGCTATTTACCCATAGCTGGAGGGAGATTGGATTCATACCTTTCCAAAGAATATTAGCGCCATGTGAAATGCCAACAGCTTTGTCCAGGAACTGAACTCGCGTTGACGAGTCGATTTCCATTAGACCATGCACCTCTCTCTCTCCTCTCTCTCTCTCTCTCTCTATATATATATATATATATATATATATATATATATATATATATATATATATACCAACCCCTCCACACGAGCAGGATGCGATACGTGGTCAATTTCTTAAGCGGGGTTTAACAGGTTTGAATTCAGAGTTTTCCTTCTCCTAGACTGGTTACCTAACCAATGTTAAAGAACCCAGTCTACCCTACCACTTACCCATACCTGGAGGGTGAGTAGTTGGATTCATACCTTTCCCAAGGATATTAGCTCTATGTGAACAACCTCGTCCAGTATTTGGACTCTGCGTAATCATATATGTGCTAGGGCTTGACATGACCTGCCGATTTATCGTATCTGGCTTCTGGGACCGTCCGTCTAGTCCAAGGAATGAGCGAAGTGTAATGTTGCATGTCACATGTCCATTTTTTACCAGGGTCACGGAACGCTCAGCCATCCCGATCCTCTCCTCAGACATTACCGATGGCCAGCCACGGCCAACAGTTGGTCCCATTGGTGGGGGGCTTATCCCTCTGCAGAAGTGCAGTAGGTGTATTCTACAGACCCAACGGAGAAGGCGGAGAGACTGGAAGTGATTTTGATTCTCACTTAGTGCCAATATGTAATGCATTAAGCTTCATCATCATGAGGTCCAGCTATCAGCAAGGATCCCCCTGACTCTTTCTCACCAATCACCCCTGTCAGGTCTTCCACACAGCATCAAGTATTTGCACGGGGCTGATTGAATTAGGTTTTTGCTGGTCGGCCTACACTGGTTTGTCATGAAAAACGTCACTTATGAGTTCGTCCTTGCTTCTCTAACAGTTAAGTATGTCTTGTTCTTCTCATTTGCATGGTTTGTGTACAGCTGTTTTCTTGTGGAACACTGATTCAATGATTTGATCAATACAGCGTAAACAACATTGTGTAACTACCATCTAATTTTTCTCTTAGCGCTTCTTTTGGGGACTAAGTGGTGCGGCAGTATAGTAGCACTCATACGGCTACAGAAATAATAATGATACTCATTTAACGATTGTATATCCGAGAAAATGTATTTCAATAAAAAATTTATATATTTTTTTTAATCAAAAAAATATATTTTAATTTGTTTTTGTTCACGAAGTTCAGTTTGTTGAAATTGCATTGATATTTTTCATATTCTTTGATGCTAATAGAGATGTACAGTAAATCATACACTGCTAGAGTGTGTAGACTTTGATCTAGTGCGAACAAAATACTACCAAGCAACTAATTTGAAAAAAAATCACGAAAATGAAAACATCCAGGATTTTTAAATTCATTAAAGAAATGGGATTATACTAAAAAAATATGAGTAATTGAACAATAGTTCAATAGTTCAATATATATATATATATATATATATATATATATATATATATATATATATATATATATATGAAGCCAGCCAATAACATAACTGACGACGCCATCCTGCGCTAAGTCTAGCGTATTTCAAACAAATATATATATATATATATATATATATATATATATATACATGGTGTTCGGGATGAATTTGGCAGTCTCATAAGCAAAAAGAAAAAGTGCTTGGTAACTACAAAATTTAATGGGTTGTAAATAAATTCAACAAGTACGGAAATTACCCTACTGTCAACAAGTTTCACTCAAATTAATCGCCATTAGCGTCGATCATAGCCTCAATCCTGCTACCTTTGTTATCCAGGGTTTGACTACAGTGTTTAGCACCTCCACATAGGCATCTGAGGGTCATCCAACACATGCAGATTTACGAGGAATTCTGCTGTACGAACGTAATCGTCTGTTATGTCGCTTTCTTCTAGCCACAGCCTCGTAGTCTCCATTGCAATTCTCCAGTTCATGCGTGACTGTTTTTACGGTGTTTAGGGAGCATTGGGCAGCAACCAAAATCTCCTTATTTTGATGGCTGGCGCAGATCATCATGATATAAGTTATTCTTTTCCATGATTCAGTTGAGTTCCAGTCATCCATTCTATCTTTCATCACGTATATGAATGAAGACGAGTCCAAACCTTTAAATGATACATAGTGTGCGTCAATACCTCCAACCTACGGAGAAAAATAACCAAATATGAATATGTCTAATTTATCCCGAACACCCTATATATATATATATATATATATATGTGTGTGTGTGTGTGTGTGTGTGTGTGTGCATTTATTTTCCATCAAACTATCGTCGCTACGAATTTATTTCAAAATTTTTCTGCATTAAATGATCCACCGAGGTTGATATGCCGTAAAACAAACAAAGAATTATATTCTTAAGGCAAGTATTGTATACATAGTTTTAATGTGTATTAATATAAATGCCTGCTTAGGATAGTGTGCGTGTGCGTGTGCGTATGTATGTACACAACCGGATGTTGATTTGTGTATGAGTGTACATATGTGTGTGTGTGTGTGTGTGTGTGTGTGTGTGTGTGTGTGTGTGTGTGTGTGTGTGTGCGTGCAGAGGGTTAATTTCCAGTCATAACTTTTCATTTGCGAAATTACCGGAATGAATATCATCGGTGAATTGCAATATTTCCAATTTACGGTCAGGGGGAATCTACTCACTCTCATACTTTTTCCATTCAACTCTTCCTTTCTGTGACAAACTGCACACGCACATACAGATATATATATATATATATATATATATATATATATATATATATATATATATATATATTAAATATATATATATATATGTAAGTTAGGATAGCATAGAAGTAGACACAATGTCTACGATATCCTACCATAGATATATATATTTATCAACGGTACAGACTTTATAAAAGAAATATAGCAAACTATATATATATATATATATATATATATATATATATATATATACCAACGCCTCTCATTAGGATCCCATCACTTGGTTAAATAGGAAAAAATGACTTTTATAAAAATGTATAAAAAATAAATGAGTATCCATCAGGAATAAATAAAACTATTTTTGGGTCTAAAATAACCTAATGGGTCGACCTGCCATCAATCCCAATCAACCAACGAGCACGAGCAGGTTGTGGCACAAGGTCAAATTTTTGCGGAGTTTAACACATTTGAACTTAAATAAGACAAAACAGTTAGGATAGCGAAAATATAAAGTTCACAGTCACTTTCTCACCTATATTTTTAAACAAAGTCGGTGTGCTTTTAAAATTTAACTGAACGATTTATCGGAGGGTGTGTGTGTGTGTGTGTGTGTTTAAAGTTTAGTGAGAAACTGACTGTTACCAAGCGCCGTTGACTTTTTTCGCTACTCTAACGTAGATGTATACATGTATACCAATCATTTCGTGAGAGAAGCATGTGACACATGGTCAATTCAGTTTTCCTTCTCCTAGACTTATTTCCTAACCAAGTAAAAAATAATCTAGTTTGCCCTACTATGCACCCATAGCTGGAGCGAGTATAGTTGGATGCATACCTTTCCCAACTGTGTTAGAGCTATGTGAAATAGGGTCTCGTCCAGGATGTGAATTCGGGTCAACGATTCCATTTCCTGTGACGATAACCATTACACAATACAATTCTCTCTCTCTCTCTCTCTCTCTCTCTCTCTCTCTCTCTCTCTCTCTCTCTATATATATATATATATATATATATATATATATATATTATATATATAGAGAGAGAGAGAGAGAGAGAGAGAGAGATATAAAAGGATATGAAAACACACAATACTGTTGAAATGAAAATATTTTATATCATATTCATAGCTAATATTGAACAATATTTCGATTTATAAAAATCATCATCAGAGCTTGTTTTTAATCCGGACTCATCGAGAGAGAAGCAGAAAATAATTTAAATTCAAAACGGAAGCATTGATGTTCTAAAAAGCGTGCGATCGTTTCTTCATATATATATATATATATATATATATATATGTGCAAAGGTGTAATACCCCTACAATGGAGACACCTGTCGGCTATGAGCTTACAAGCCGTGATGCTTAAGGACGGAACCCTGGTAGCTGAGCTATCCATGACATGCAACACTCCACTTTGGCCCTTATTCAGGCTAGATGGGCGGTTGGAGAGGCCCCTCTGACTAATCGGCTGGTCATGTCAAGCCCTGGTACCTATATGATTGTCCCAACCCTATTGTACTTAAATAAAGTCCAATACTTGTTATCATATATGTGCTAGAAGGCGGGGTCTGAGGGTCTTATCGTCCTGGGTATGACGTTAAACTCTTACTGAAAGTGAGGTTCCAGTTCTGGATATCTGGAGAGTGTGGAGGAACCCTTCATCACCATTGCGCCAATGTCCACTCTGGCCCGGAGTGGTAGTACTTAATAGGCTTATATTTATTGGGTAAATATAAAAATGAGTTTAAAAAATGCCGTCGGTATAAAATGACCCAATGGGTTAACATGCCGTAAAACTGACTCAACCAACCATTATTCTGTATGTATTTTTTAATTATGAACCCTAGTAGGTAGAAAAATGAATGGTGAGAAATACCTGATAGGGGAGGGGAGTAGCCTTTCTGGAGAGAGATTTGAGTAGAGGAAGTAGCAAATGGGAGTGATAAAAGGGGGTGGTTAGATGACCATAAAATCAAAATCTGTTTGTTAGTATGTGGGTTATGGCCAAGTAGGTCACCAAAGTGAGGGTCATCAGGGGAGGTTAGGTTAGTAGGGGGTGGGAAAGTGGATACATATCAGGTATTTCTCACCATTCATTTTTCTACCTACCTCCCTCAACTCACTTCCCATCTGATTTCCTTCTCATTTTCCCCAAAGATTTCCCCTATATCCAATCAAATCTTTCCCTCACCTCAAAACTTACCCACCTACCTACTCCCCCTTCTATAAATCACTTGTATGATCCGAATAATTCAATAAAAGCTGAAGAAGCCGAGTTCAAAACTCCAGCGAAATATACTACACATTTTTGTCTGAGTTTTGTTCTTTCATTCCTTATATTTCACCTCATTCTGTCGGATTCATTCCAACCCCCTTTTCCTCATATATATATATATATATATATATATATATATATATATATATATATATATATATATATATATATATATATATAGCACAGCACACATACATATATATAGATATATATAAGTTAGAGTACCAAAATATATTATCAATATATATATATATATATATATATATTATATATATATGATCAACATTTTATCAGACCGATCAAGTATGAAATCTTCTAGTTCCCCAAACCCCAAAAAACGCTATTCTGCAAATTATTTCTACCGAAGTCAATATTTCCAGCCTATCCTTTCTCAAATAATATATATATATATATATATATATATATATATATATATATATATATATATATACACACACAATATTTTATGTTCAAATATCATTAAATAATATGACTGAAATATTGAAAACGGAAACTGTTGAAATTAACAATTTCGGCTTAGTTCACAAGAGCTTCATCAGATATGAAAATTGCTTCTTCTTTTTTTTAATGAAAATGGAATTCCATAACGATAACTTCAAATTTCCAATTTCAGTTTTAAAAGAGAATTTCGCATTATATGAGGAAGCAATATTAATGAAACATGTTATGTGAATATATTGATAATTTGAACATTTTTTCAATCATAGGTATGACCCTATATATATATATATATATATATATATATATAGTATGTGCGTCTAAAAATGGATACACAAACTGATTTATTATAACTCACTCGTGCTATTACCCTAATGACAAAGATCTAACGAATAAATAGGGTGAAGAAGTTAAATTGACAACACCCCTATGTTCGCCATTACCCACATCTTTGAACTTTACATGGTGATATGCCAGATATAAAGTTTATAGCAGCAAACCTGCAAAAATCAATGAGTTGAAAGTACCAATTGAAAAGGAATACACCTAAATATCAATTGGATTGTTTAGTGAAATTTGCAATTCCATCGATTTATATAATCAGAAATTATTGGATCGGAACATTGGACATTTCGCAAAATATTATACACTTTTACTCTTTAACAAAAAACTTTTTTTTAAATCGTATATATGATAAAATAAAATTATATATATATATATATTAGTAGAGGAAAAAAGTTCAGGGTCTACCATGCTTTCAATCCAAATTATTTCATCAGGACCCTACCCTACTAAGTCGATGTAATTCCTGAGTTAAATTGAGATACATTTATTTTCGGATGATAACGGTTGTATGAAGCATTAGTTGATACTTTTCTATCAATTTTCGCGTGCGGCTTATTTTATTCCTTGGTTCTCAATTCTGTATTGAAACCATGGTAGACCCTTAACATTTTTCCTCTACTAATATTATCATTATTATTACTGCTCTATGCTTTTGATATATTGAGCATCTTTGGATTATTTAGTGATGCCACTGCAACGGAAACTTTAAAGCGGCAATTGGATAATATATATATATATATATATATATATATATATATATATATATATATAAGTTGTGTGTGTGCGTGCGTGTGCGGTTGGATTATACGCCATATCTCACCCTGTTTGGGTTATTTTAAGTTAAGTTTTGTTTTATTCATCCTTCATGGGTACTCACATTTTAAAACTCAATTTATTTTTCCTTTTTAACCCAAAGATGTTACCCTAACAGTTACGCCCACTTCGGGTCAGAGTAGGCCTGGGAGTAATTGTTATGAAGGGGTAATCCATATTCCGCAGAGATCTGGAACTTCATCATCAGATAGAGTTTAACGTCAAACTCAGGACATTGACCCTTAGCCACCGCCTTCTATCATATATAAGATAAAAAGGGGGGGGTTGCTATAAGAGCAATAAGCGTTGGGACAATCATATAGGTGCAAGGCTTGATATGAGCAGCCGATTTATCGGAGTATGTGTGTGTCTGTGTCTGTGTCTCTCTGTGTGTGTATGTGTGTGTGTGTGTGTGTGTGTGTGTGAGTCTAACCAATCACTCCGCCACGGGCAGGATGTGACGCAAGTTTAATTTTACAGCGGAGTTTCTTTTCCTTTTTTTTGCTTTTTTGTTTTCGCTGCTTTGAATTAAGAGTTTACCTTCTTCTGCTCTGAAGAGTCACCCTTGGGTGTAATGGGTAACTACGAGATCATAGTAAGTACTTTCGTACACCAGTCATGCTATTGCATTTAATTTCGGAATAAACCTTGGAAAAAGTATCAATCTCGCGACTTCCAGCTACAGGTCGAATAGTACCATTTTCGGCCTACAACGAATGGTTATATGCCATTAAACAGATAAACCAACCAACGAAAACTAAATAACAAAATCTGCCCCAGGATTTTCCATGTCACTAAGGGAAAAGAATACAGCCTTGTCCTGGATTTGAACTCAGTTCAATGATTTCCTTTCTTTCTGGGGCGTTAGAATACACCAATTGCATCTCTGCAATTAAGAGGTCCATGGACTGTCAACTTTGGCCCTTACTTAATGCGGTCGGGAGGGCCTCGTGGGCCAATCATAACGTGTTGGACTACACTTTGTAGATGAGTTCACACGTCGGGCTATTTCGTTTACTTTCGAAATAATACCTTGGGAAAAGTATGAATCCGACGATATCCCCAGCTACAGTTCAAATAATACCATTGCCGGCCTACTAAGGAGGCTTTGGTATTAAATAACCAAGGAATGTTGATATGCCATTAAACAAATAAACCAACCAATCAAGGAAGACTAAATAACAAAATCTGCCCTCGATTTATCAATAGCTTGGAAGAGAACACGTGGATTCATTGCACGAAGGGAAAAGCAAACAGCCGTCCTGGATTTGAACTATGGCCACCCATTCCATTTCTTACGATTGTAAACCGTATCATGTATTCATGTGCGAATGCGTGTACATGTGTGTATACCATTTTTAGTTATAGTTTCTTGTGTGTGTGTGTGTGTGTGTGTGTGTGTGTTTTCTTTTCTTTATTTCTTTTCCAGTTGTCACGAATCTTTGGTGATTCCTGCACAGTGCGCACCACTTACTTCTCGATATGTCACGTTTGCCCTTTGCCTCATTTCGAAGTTGCTTTCATTATCTGACACTTAATAAAACACCATTCTTATCTACATAGCCCTGTTTTAAGATCTAAACGGTTCAAAGCTATCAGGAGAGAACCCTCATTGCGAAGTGTTTATGAAAAGACCTTCATAGACGATTATCCTACTGGAAATCTTCTACATTTCTCTATATCTGAGTCTTTTGCAATTATATAGATCATATGGAACGCGTGGTGTAATGTTTACCGTCGAAGGAAACTCGGTGACACGAGTTCAAAGATGAGGTTGATTGAATTTCATATTGCGCTAATACCCTTAGGATAGGTGTGCATCCAACTATTCTCCCTCTAGCTATGTGTAAATAGTTTGGAGTTTTATGGGAGTTTTGAATTTGCTTAGGTAACCAGTCTAGAAGAATAAATCTCTTAATTCAGACCTGTTAAAACCCGCTTAAGAATTTGTCCTTGTCACATCGTTTTGGTAAATAAATATACATCGTATTTGGTAAATAGATATACATTTACTAACCCCTCCGTAAGAGCAGGATGTGACACAAGGTTATTTTTTAAGCGGAGTTTAACAGGTTTGAATTAAAAGTTTTCCTTATCCTAGACTGGTTGTCTGACCAAGGTTAAAGAAACCAGTCTGCCGTACTATCTACCCATAGCTGGAGGGAGAATAGTTGGATTCATACATTTCCTAAGGGTATGAGCGCCTTGTGAAATGTAAACAGCCCTGTCCATGATTTGAACTCGGGTCGACGAGTCTATTTCTTACGACTCTAACCGTTGCACCACGCGTTTCTATGCAAATAGATACACTCTCTTGAGCAGACAGTTTTATTGACACCAAGCTGACCACGTATATAATAAGAAAAATATCAATGAAATTTCACCAAAGTTCGAATATACATATTTACCAACCCCTCTGAATTTCTAAGGATGAGACACAAGGTCAATTTCCTAAACGGAGTTTAACAGGTTCGGGCGATATAATTCCAAATATTAACATTTTTGTATTATCTTTATCCAAAAATTTTGAAGGTAAATATTGGTTTGATTTTATAGAACGGTAAAAGGGATTTTCATTAACTTTTGAGTGAGTTTTGATAAATTGGTAGAATTTATAAATGCGCCGATTTAGCTCAGTCGGTAGAGCATCCACCTAGGAATCGCAAGGTTCCTGGTTCGATACTGGTCCCTCTAAATAGTGCATAGGTAACACATATTGGGTAATCTGATCAGTGCGGTAAAGTGGGGATCTGAAGATAGTTGTGGTGCTTCACCTTAGTGAAAACAACCTCCTTGATCTAGCGCTAGTGAAAAAGGGATAGACTCCCGCGCTGTCCAGTTGATGCCAACAATAGCCCATTCTGCCAACTTAACTTTTACTTTAGAATTGATAAACTGTTGGTTGATCCTCAGCAACGGCCTTCTAGTACCCATATGATAAAAAGATTTGTGTGTTTGCTGTAAGAGCAATTTGAAGAATAGAGTTGGGATAATCTTATAGTTGCTAGGGTTTGTCCCAAACCTATTGCCCTTACGGCAAATCCTGACTCTTTTTATGATAACTATGCTAGAAGGCGGTAGTTGAGGGTCTTAATATCCTGGGTATGACGTTAAACTCTATCCGATGGTGAAGTTTAAATTCTGAAGCTCTGGAAAGTGTGGAGTACCCCTTCATAAACATTACTCTCTCAGATCCACTCTGACCTGGGGGTATTACCTGTTAGGGTCCCATCTATGGGTTAGATACAAAAAATCAGCTTAAAAAATGTGTTTCAAAAATTGAGTTTCCCTGAAGAATTAATAAAACAAAATGTCTTCGGCATAACATAACCAAGCAAGGGTTGATATGCCGTAAAATCCAAACAAACCAACCGAAAAATCAAAATAATACACATCAAGCTTCATCTAAAAAATTAAGACAAATAAACACGGAACCAGTCTTAGTGGGTTTTTTTTATTACACCTTGTATATATCATACAATAAAATGAACTGAAAAAAATCGGCAGTTAAACTAAACTATCGAAAAGTATTTCACCCATTTAAAATTTGAAGATAAACAATATTTTAGAGGGGAAAAATATTTTAGTGTTCTTACTTTCTTCAACTTTAAATTGCACAACTTTCACTTTCACTTTCACTTTAAAAAAATATCTAATGTGAAATTTAAACAAAAGAAAATCATGAGGTCATGCATTGAAGAACCTATATTCATAGACTGTCGACACATTTCTCCATGTGTAATGAGTCAATGTGTAACATGGTTGTTATTATTTTATGTACACATTGTGAAGGTATTCTTAAATTGCATAGAAATAATTTTTAAAAAAATAAGCAACTCTTACTTATAATTTCGATATTGCTGTTGTATTTCATTAATCGTGGGAGAGTCCATGTGGCGTAATCACTCACATACTGGTCTGTGACATCGCAATATGCGAGTTCGAACCCTAGTATGCTATTACGTTCACTTTCGGACTAATACACATGTGAAATATAGAAACACGTTAATTTCGCACCCAGGCATTTCTGTCTACGATCAGAACATGGTTCCTCAGGCTTCGGACCAGGATATAAGTGTATTATCTGTTATTCTTACTTCTCTCCGTTCTTCACTTCTCTTTCCCCTAAAATTGATATATACGAGGGTGAGTCAAAAAGTAATGTCATTTTCTTTAGGACAGGTATAATTACCAACACAGGAACATGTATCATACATCAAAATGAAGCTGGTCCTCTGTGGATTACATCCCTATTTCTCCACATAGTCATCGCTTCTCTATTAGCAATGTCTCTCCTTTGAATGGGAGCATGTATCCCTGCCCAGTAAAATTGTGTTGACTGTTCTTTGAGCCACTTCTTCACTACAGATGTCACTTCCTCATCATGGGAATGTTTGCCTCTCAAACCCTCTTTCATGGGACCGAAGTAAAGTCAGGTGCTAAATCTGGTGAGTATGGAGGATGAGGTAACGTAATCCATCCAAATGACGCGGTTTTCTTACATGTCCTGATGCTTGTGTGTGGTCGAACATTGTCCTGCAGAGGAGGTCATTGTCGATTTGCAAGTTGGGTTTATTCGTCGGATTCTTGCTCTGAGTCTCGTTAGGGTCCTAATGTAGGCCTTAGTTTTATTTTGTAAAAACTTCACATGAAATAAAGAAAATGGCATTACTTTTTTTACTCACTCTCATATATATATATATATATATATATGTGTGTGTGTGTGTGTGTGTGTGTGTGTGTGTGTGTGTGTGTGTGTGTGTAAATAATGCTTCAGTATTGTACACACCTCGTATCTAGAATCAGTTTTCCTTTGGTTTCAGGGACTCTTCACTGCTTAGCATTGCTAATAAACATAGCTACCAAACGCTACTTAATAACTTAGTTTCCTAACGCGCAACTATTTGTTTGGTGATAGAAAGGAGCGATAATATATGCGCAATGCAAGGGAAAATGAAAAATGCAGATAAAACCTCCTCTGTGCAAATAATTAACGACCTTTGCCCTCCGGCAGTAGGTCGACTTTCTCGACGAAATTAGAACGATAGTCTTTTCGATATTTTGTTTACAGATTTTGTTTTTTCTTTTCCCAAAGAACGTCTTCTGTTCCCTCTCTCATCGCTCAATCGAGATGTATTGCAATGGAATCAATATTATTTGCCTCCTTCTGGAAATAATGTTTCTTTATTCCATTTCACTTCAGTTCTCGGGTGAAATCAATGAAATATAAAAAGAGAAATATTTAACTGGAAAATAAAAGAAAAAGAAAAAATCTGAAATTTAACACCTGGGGTAAATTGCAGAATAGCGCGCAAGTGATAATATTATTAGAATCGCATTTTACGTATAAATAGCATTCGATTACGGATATTATCGAAGTTGCCTAACATTAACCCTAGCCTTATTTCTAACCCTAAAATTAATCCTAACCCTTACCTTAAGCGTTTCAAAGATCTAGGGTATTTCCATAAAAGGTAATTTTTATTCGCAAGAAATAAAGTTGGCAGAACGACCTATTGTCTGTATCAGCCCGATTGCGAGGGAATCTAACACCTTTTGGCTAGCGTAGACCACGGAGATTATTTTTGTTGAGGTGGAGCGACACACCTACCATCAGATCCATACTTTACCGCACGAATCAGATTACCTGTACTACTTATGCACTGAGTTGGCGGGGACCAGTATCGAACCAGGAACCTTGCGATTCCTAGGCGGGTGCTCTACTGACTGGGCCTGTAACTTACATATTTTATACGTAATCTAATGATATCTATTGCGCATTCTTCTGCGTTAGTACGATTAGAATGTAATGAAATGCTTTTTATATGTAATCTAATGATATTATCTCTACGCGTTATTCTGCATTAGTACTAACCCGGACATATTGCTTTATTTAATAACATATCAAACTTCGTGGGTTGTGTAATGCCAAAGCCATCCTTGCTGAAGAACATCAGTAACGTCGGCGGAGGAGTAGCCTATTGTCGCTATTAGCAGATCAGTTTCTATTTATGATTACATTTTTTTAGGTTTGGTTTGGTTTATTTCTTAATTGCATATCAACCTTTGTAAGTTAAAAAGCCATCCTTGTTGTTATGTGACGTAAATAACTATGTCGAAAAAAATCGACCCTTGTGACCAAGGTAGAGTGGCAGTCATGGATGCTAAAAAATATATTCCTTCAGCGACCCTCTCCTGCATTGGGTCAAATAACTACGGTGTAACTTTACAGAAACAGGTAACACTCTTTTCTGAAGATGTTAGAATACAACTGAAAGGGAAGGGCAGCCTATTTATAGGTGTTGTTTAACTACCTCACCCCAACTTACCTCAGGAGATTATGAATTTGTCCCTTCTCGGCATTGCGTTCTCAATACCCACGTGCCGTAAGAGATCACCTCGGCCGAACCAGCAACTCCCCGGTAAATCACCAGTCCACCTACCTTTTTTCTCAACTAAGAGAAAAGGGACTTGAGTAGTGAGATAGGTTCGGTTACAGACATACACATACACAATCTCCATTATAATAAGATGATATATGTCACGTGTTTGATGCATATGATCTATATGCTTAAATACCCAAAGTGCCAATTGCTAGTGTATATAACTACGAAGTCGCACCTGTCAAAACGTTTTTGGAAACCCTTAAAATGATTTCATCCTTATTTGACTGTATTTTTTCGATATACCTCTGGCAGATATATTTTTTTTATTTAAAAAAAAATATGCTCTTCTTTTTAACAAATAATTTAGAATCTATCTAAATATTTTAAATGGTTTTAAATTTTTAAGACCAGAACTGTGCAGATCCGTTTTGGACGTCCCTACAGTTTGTATATTTGATTTTATGGAAAAAAGTATTTAAAAATTAAGAGGATTCATAACAATATGTATAACTGCTAATTAACTAATTACTGGGCATTACTAACAAGTTCCTTACTGAAAATTTTATCTGTAATTATCATTTAATAGTAATTTAAGTATCCACAGTCGTCGACCCCAGTGGCATAGTTGCTAGGTCTTCTTTAAGGATGGCCTTGATAAGGACACATTATTTACGTAGCCTTATGGTACGAAAGTCCCAGTACTGATTCCATTTATGGTATAGACATTGAATCAATAATATTTATTCTAATTTCCTGTGGTTCATAAATGAAAAACAAACATGGTATTATGGGGTGCCAAGAGGTTTAATTATTTAAGGTTCAAAAAGGTGGATGACGTTATTCTTGGTGCGTGTTCCCCGGGTTATGCTTTCAACCCCATATCATTTGGTGGTCGCACTGAAAAGGAAGGAATTCAAGGAAAGAAAAAGGAAGAGACAAAGACAGAAGTTGGTTTTATGATTTCGGCTTTATTCGCGGGTCATAGCCACCACGTGGCAAGGGAATTTCGCTCTGGCCAGTAGTAGTGTCTTGTCAGACTTGGGCTTTAAGTCGGAATGGACGATAGATTCTGTTGGGGGGTCAGAAGTCGGTCCGTTTTTCCGCACATGCGCGATACGTGCTTCCAGTGAAGGCTTATGGGAGTTTATTTTTTATTCTAATTTTATTTTAATCCCCACAGTATACTTAAAAACTTTTTTTTTAATTTATTTGGATGTCTCATATTTTTGCATTGTAACATTTGCGTGTTTGCGAAACTGTTCTCGTTGACTGTTTCAAAACGAGGCTTCGAATAAGATCTTTGCCATTTGTAACATGGTTCTTCTTAAGTATTTTTTTTACTTATCATCTTTGAGGCGTATTTAATAAATATAAGTATAAATATACAGCACGAGAATCTGAGAATCTTTCTTGTTGTCCATCTTTTTTCATAGATGAAGTTGTAACCCTGGAATGTGAGGGAAAAAAAACACAACACCTCTGTCATTTATTTTGACCTTCTGAGTTTTAGGGTCCTTAGCGGGAACTGGAGAACGAAGTCAAACGCGCTTTATCAACGGTGAAAATGTCACTGGAACCACATTTTTTCAACTCCCCGTTTTTATATCTGGTTTTTGCTTTCATTGACATTTAGACACTTTTTCCCGTCCTTCTAAATGTCTTTCAATATTGGGGATGCAAGAAACAGAATCGGATATCACCAGTATATTAAGAAAAAAAATGGTGTAATGTTTATCGTCGTAGAAAAAGGCCTCTTCTACCTGGTTCAAATCCTGGACGAGGTTGTCTGCATTTCCCGAATCCGCTAATACCTCGGGAAATGTATGCATCCAACTACTCTTCTTCTAGCTATGAGTAAATTCTAGGGCAGACTGGGCATTTAATCTCATATATGATCTTATATTTATATATATATATATGGAGTCACGTGGTGTAATGGTTAGTGTCGGAGGAAATGAACTCGTCGGCCCGAGTTAAAATCCTAGACTAGGCTGTTTTCATTTCCCATAGCGTATGCATCCAATTACTCTCCCTCCAGCTATGGGTTAATAGTAGATCAGACTAGGCTCTTTAACCTTATATATGATCTATATATATATATATATATATGGGAAGGAACGGTAACGAAACTTTTTTTTACACATTTTCCAAATTCAACGCATACAAAACATCCATTATCTTTTATCCACATAAAACCTTGTTTCTTTTTAAATAATTTCACAGTCCTGAAGAAGATTTCCATTGTAAACCGAAATGTACGAACATCGACTATAAATCTATCATCATAACATCCTCTGTTGTTTCTCTCTCTCTCTCTCTCTCTCTCTCTCTCTCTCTCTCTCTATATATATATATATATATATATATATATATATATATATATATATATATATATATATGAATCGCGTGGTTTAATGGTTATAGTCGTAGGAAGTGCACTTGTCAACCCGAGTTCATTCCTGGACGAGGTTATTTGCATTTCAGATTGTGCTAATACCCTTGGGAAAGTTAGGCATCCAACTACTCTCGCTTCAGCTATGAGTAAATAGTACCGCAGACTGGACCTTTAACTTTGGCTAGGTAACAGTCTATGAGAAGTTAAACTCTGAATTCAAACTTGATAAAATTCGCTTAAGAAATTGACCTTGTGTCGCATCCTGTTCATGCAAAGTGGTTGGTATGTATGTGTATATATATATTCCAAAATGTAAGATGATTCCATTGTTGTTGATATATAACACGAGAATTTAAAACTGATTCAATAAAAGTCATCTTCAATATCAAGAATTTGATCTGTATATAGATATTGTATTAATATTGTATTAGAAGTACCTGTGGATATACGATAGTATGATGATTTAATTATTACAACGTTTGATATGTTTATTTAAGTGTTATTGCATATAGTTTAATAGGTAAAAAGTATAATAATCTTGATTAAACTTTCTCTATCTTTTTTCTCTTTTCTTTTCATCTTTTCATTATGTTGTTAACCTCTTTCTCTTTTCCCCGTAATCCCATTCTTTCTTATATTTATTCTATGTAGAATGTCCTTTTTTCTTTTCTTTATAATAAAAACGGAATGGTCCATTATTTAGCTGAGGAGATGAATTCGGCAGATAAGCAACATCAGATAATCAGGATTTACAAAGTCTGATATGTTTAATTAAGAGCTATTGAAAATTTTCAATATGTAAAAAGTATAATAATCCTGATTTAACTCTCTCTCTCTCTCTCTCTCTCTCTCTCTCTCTCTCTCTCTCTCTCTCTCTCTCTCACTCTCTCACTCACTCACACACACACACATACACATACACACACTCTTTTTCCTTTCTTTCTTTCTTTTTATATTTTCTTTATATTCGATTGAAACAGATTAGTTATAGTTTCCGCAGGCACACACCCTCTTTCTATATTTTCTCTACTCACTTTCTTATTATATTTTTCTGTATTGCATGTGCTTTTTCTTTATACTAAAAATAGAATGTTTTATCATTTAGCTGAGTCGACAGCTGAGGATAAATAAGAATTCGGCGGATAAGCAACACCGGATAATCAGGTTTATATTTTTGCACTTCATCTTGGACGATTTTGACAGTCTGTTTTTAACCAGAGTGTGCTGTAAGGTGATAACAATTTAGGAATACATGAGTATTAATTGATCATTATAAAAAGTGAATTTAGTATTTTAAAGGGACACGAGTATAAATATATTAAGTAAAGTAAGTTTATTCGACGTGGTGGCCTAATGTAGGTATTAGCCAGACAGCGAGGTAGTCTATACCATTTTCACTAGCTCTATACTAAGAAGATTGTTTTTGCGTCTGGGGTAGAGCGCCACACCTACCACCAGCTTCCCATTTTACCGCACGGATCCCTTGCTACTCGTACGCTGTGTTGGCGAAGGCCGGTATCGAACCAGGAACTTCACGATTCCTAGGCAAGCGCTCTACCGACTAAGCTAAACCGCCCTATGGGGTTACTACCTGGCTTTACGACATTTTTACTCCTGGGTATCTAGTGTTGATTCCTTTGCGGTTATCCTGATCGTCAAATGTCCAATAAATATATATATATATATATATATATATATATATATATATATATTGATAGAACAGTCACTTGCCATACTGACAGTGTTGTCGAAGCCCGAGCCATTATTGGAAGTAAATTCATCTAATTTCCCGGCTTCAAACTCGTCATCAAAGTCAGGAATATCCGGCAAGGCCTCTTGTGTATTGACAAGTCCCTGCCTTGTTGCCATGGTATCGTAATTCGATCATAAGTTGAGGAACTGCCGAAAAATAAATCATCAATGTCGTAACACGTCGCGTTTCATGAAAACCGCCATCTTTGCTCGTTCTGTCCCAATAGCATTTAATCTTTTATGATCAAATCTCATTAGAGCAATTTTGGTTGTATAGAAACGCACATGTTTAGGCAACCAAATCTCGAAAGTATTAAGTAATGGCTAATCTATTCCTCCATTGGATAGTAGTAGAATTGGGGTACTTACTACTCACATGATCACATAAATGCACAGATCGAGTAGGGGCCCCTTAGCATTGGACAGCAATCCCTCTAGACAAGAAAAAGGCTGTTATAAAACCACCGCTGCCTAGCAGCTATACCTAAGGCTAAGGAAATGCTAAGGGTGTGAACCCTGAAATCAAATCCGGAGCTGGAGTCCTTAAGGTAATGTGATGCTGAACGTCAGCATAATCCACCAACTCCTGTGCCAACTACATTGTTTATTTTGCCTTTCTTTTTGGAACGCAAGGGCAGTTTGGATAGGGGGACCTGCTGCTTGGGCGACATCCTCTATCTGCCTAAACTACGTGGTTCCTCGTTTTTGGGTTTTTTTCTTTTGTTTTTTACACTAGGCTATCGTCCCTAGTAAACGGATGGATGCCAACGATTCCATAGATATACAGAAAAGTATATTTAAACCTTATATTTTAAATCTTCTCAAAATAAAACTGGCTGAACTTGCACAAAGGTGTCAAAATTAGAGTGACCCAGAAAAAAACAGAACCCACAAATTTTGTAATAAAACTGCTAATTTTAACTATGGGGTCTAGGGTTAGGGTTTAGGGTTAGAGTTAGGGTTTAGAATTAGGGTTAGGGTTGGGGTTTAGTGTTAGTTTGATGCCTTTATGGCAAGCTTCAACCCGTTTTATCATATATGGGCTAGAAGGCGGTGGCTTCATGTCCTGAGTATGTCGTTAAACTCTGATGGTGAGGTTCCAGTTCTAGATGTCTGGGGAATGTGAAGCATCTCTTCATCCCCATTGCTCTGAGGTCTACTCTGACCCGGAATGGTAGTACCTGTTAGGGTCCAATCTATGGGTTAAATAGAAAAATGTGTTTATAAACAAAATTGAGAATCCATTACGAATGAATTTATTCTAAAATATTGTCGGCATTAAATGACCCACTGAGGTTGGTATGCCATAAAACAAAACAAACAAAACCAAAGTGTAGCGATTATCATGAGTACTACTCTGATGTCCATATAACTGCCATAACCTTATCCACTGTGGCAGTCGGTCGTTAGGTTCGACGTCAGGTCACTTACGGTGTATGGAATGTGTTATTTGAATTTAAATTGTAATTCTAAAAATAACGGATTTCCGGTAGCGATGGAACACTGACAGTGTTAGGAAAAAAATGTTTTAAAATCGGAAGATAACAAAGCCGTCCAACTTCAGAAACAAACTAGTAACTTCAGAAATCTTATTTCGCTTTTTTTTCCCCTTCTGTTTTGAATAACTTTGTAAGATGACTATTGAACAATATATCTTTAATTTCAACATTTTGTCTTGGCATTTCCGTTTTAAACTGAAAAGAATTGCATGATAAAATAGGAAAATAAAATAGTCATAATGATAACAATGAATATGATAATAGACCAACAATTTTTATTCTAGTTTCCGATACGCACAGTTCCTCGCTGTTCTAAAAGTGACTCCTAAAGTGGACTGCGATAAAATGCAACCCGGATACGGAAGATGATTAATAATCATCATCATGCTGTGCCGACAGGAAGGATCTTCCTGACTGTTCTACGCCAGCCGTCCCTATCGGCCATCGCTTTTGGAAAGTCTTCTTAAAATTTGACTATTGTAGATCACATACCAAAGTAGCATCGGCTATTGTAACTGTATTTCGCTGACAAAACCTTCGCTACGATGTGCAGTTTCTGGCTGTAACATATAAAATCATCATTAGATGTGCATGTTGTAATGGACTATCTTATTGTAAGCGATAAGGGATCAGCAAGCTTTTGAGCCACGTAGTTGCCGATCAACATGCACTAAGATTTGTTTAATGTGGTCTGTTGTTTGTGCGATGCAAAGCACACTCTCTCTCTATCATAACAACATAACTTATACAGGTGAACAGTAGGAAGCGCGTGGTGTAATGGTTAAAGTCATAAAAAATGGACTCGTCGCCCCGAGTTCAAATCCTGGACGTAGTAATTGCATTTCACTTAGCGCTAATACCCTTGGGAAAGGTATGAATCCTACTCTCCCTCCAGCTATGGTTAAATAGTAGGGCAGACTGGGCTCTTTAACCTTGATTAGGCAACCGTTCTAGGAGAGGGAAAACTCTGAATTCAAATCTGTTAAACTCCGCTTAAGAAATTGACCTTGTGTCACATCCTGCTCGTGCGGAGGGTTGGTAAATATATATACAGGTGAACTGTTATGTGTTTATTTGATCACATGTTGTTTTATATAAACGATATCACAAGGCAGCATTAAGGACAATGATGACCAATGACTAAGATAACATGTGTGTCGTATCCTGTTCTTGCGGAGGGGTTGTTAAATATATCTAAAATCATCGGTCTACTTTAATACGGGTTATTTGCTTGTAAATTTAGTCGAAAATATCGGAATCCAAATTTATTTGGGTGTATAATACACAAAGCATCAAGGCTATCACCACTTTGATCTCAGTGATGTCTTTCGGGAAGATCAAAGCAATCCGTTCGTTTATCAAGTATCCTGACTTGATTTTCCCGCCAGCTCTATTTTCCCTCATCCCTTTTTTCTTCTCCTTTTCATCATTTCTTTATCTTTTCTCTTTTTCTCCTAAGCCCTTTATTTGTTTGTTGGCCAAGGAGAACCTATTTTAAGTTTGACGCATTTTCTATTCTCTCTTCTTTCTTCAAATCTTTCAACTTGGCCAGTTTTACACAAAACCAGAAAAGAGAATTCAAGTAGAAAAAAGATTTTTCAACCGAGATAATCGGCTGAGCTCATAATCTTTACATTCTCCTTTCTCTCTCCTCTCTCTCTCTCTCTCTCTCTCTCTCTCTCTCTCTCTCTCTCTCTCTCTCTCTCTCTCTTTATCACTTCCTTTTCTCATCTGCTCTCTCTCACACATTTGCACCCTCTCATCTCTCTCTTTCTCTTTCTCTCTCTCTCTCTTATCACTCCCTTTCTTTCCTCTCTCTCTCTCTCTCTCTCTCTCTCTCTCCCTTTATCACTCCCCTCTCCTCTCTCTCTCTTCACCCTCTCTCTCTCTCTCTCTCTCTCTCTCTCTCTTCTCTCTCTCTCTCTCTCTCTCTCTAAAGCCCAACTCTTAACGGTTTACAGTATCTCTTTATTTTCTCTCTTCTTATAATCCAAGCTTTTTTATTTTTTTCAATTACTTTATATTCATATCAATTTATCAATCTATCTCCTTACTCTACTTTCTTTCCATATTTCAACTCTCTCTCTCTCTCTCTCTCTCTCTCTCTCTCTCTCTCTCTCTCTCTCTCTCTCTCTCTCTCTCTCTAACTATTACTCTATTTCTATTTTGATCCCTCTGTTCATTTCTATATTGTCTTCTTCATCTGTCTCTTCTCTCTCTCTCCCTTAGTATTTTCACAATTTCTCTTTCTCTTCAGAGTCCTCTTTATTTTTATGTTGCTTTGTCTTCTGTTTCATCTCACTATGTCATGATGACATATTTGTGAATTTTGTTACGTGACATTCAATAATGGGAAAAGCGGATACTTCAATCTCACCAGTTGATCTGAAACAGTTGATCAGTATCGACCATCGGTCGCTTTTTCAATCCACTCTAATTAGAAAAAAAAATACGGGCACCGATTGACATTAGAATTTCCATGTTTTTCAACGAACCCAGAATTTCGTTTTTATTTATTTATTAATTCATAAGGGTCCAATTTAGCTCAGTCGGTAGAGCAACCGCCTAAAAATCGCAAGATCCCAGGTTCGATATCGGTCCCAGGCAATTGTTGACTGCTCTTTGATCCACTTCTTCACTACAGATTTCGCATCCTCCATACTTACCAGATTTAGCGCCTTTAGACTAACATATCTTCGGCCCGATGAAAGAGGCTTTGAGAGGCAAATATCATTAGAGTGACGAGGAAGTGAAATTGTAGTGAAGAAGTGGCTCAAAGAACAGTCAACAGAATTTTATGGGGCAGGGATACATTCGAAAGTGAAACATTGCTATTGAGAGAAAAGTGGAACATTGCTATGGAGAGAAACGGTAACTAAGCGGGAAGTGGGGATGTAAACCACAGAGGACCAGCTTCATTTTAAAGTAGGATACATGTTCCTGTGTTGGATTATACATGTCCTAAACAAAATCGTTGATTTGGCTGCCAAAACATGTCCGTTTCTATACAACCAAATCGCTCGAATAAGATTTGATCATAAAAGATTAAATTCTTTTGGGAAAGAACGAGCAAAGATGGGTTTTTATGAAATGTGACGTGTTACGGTCTTTGGATATACCACGGTATTATAATGTAATTATTACAATGTTTCATATATTAAGAGCTATTGCAAATTTTTTTTTAATATGTAAAATTATAATAATCTTCATTTAAATCTCTCCTACTCTTTTTTCTTCTTTCTTTCCTCCTTTTAATCTTATCTTTTGTTCGACAGAAGCGATTAGAGTTATCGCTTCTGCACTATCACCCATCTCTCCCTATCTTTCCACTGCGCTCTTTCTTTCTTTCTTTCTTTCTTTCTTTCTTTCTTTCTTATTATATTTTTTTGTGTAGCATGTCATTTTCTTTCTCATTATTTTTTATAATAAAAACGGAATGGTCTATTATTTACCTGAGATGACGACACTCATAAAAAATAATTTAGCGGATAAGCAACACCGGATAATCAGGATTTACATTTTTGCATTTCATCTTGGACGATTTTGACGGTCTGATTTTTAACCAGAGTGTGTTGCAAAGTGATAACAATTTAGGAACACGAGTATTAATATATAGGTCATTATAAAAAGTGAGATTAATATTTTAAAGGGACACGAGTATCAATATATAAAGTAAGGTAAGTAAAGTCGACGAGGTGGCATAATGTCGGTATTAGCCAGACAGCGAGGTAGTCTAAACGATTTTCACTAGCTCTAGACCAAGAAGATTATTTTTGCGTCTGGGGTGGAGCGCCACACCTACCATCAGCTTCCCACTTTACAGCACGGATCCCTGTGCTACTCGTACGCTGTACTGACGAGGGCCGGTATCGAACCAGGAACTTTCTAGACAAGCAATTAGGAATACATGAGTATTAATATATAGATCATTATAAAAAGTTTGATTAGTATTTCAATATTGTGGTAGCAGGTTTGCTAGTTTTTTTAAGGCCACCTCAGGCACTGATTCTATGCATCGAATTTTCACGGCTTTTCCAAATGACATTTCGATTCATTATTTTTTTAAACGAAGTAATAACTAGCAGATACCAAAATCTGGAGAGAAAAAACGAACATTTTTCTTTCGACACTAATTTGTTCATACTTCTGCTCTGAGAAAAAAAAAAAAAAAAAATCTCCTTACGAGCAATGAAAATATTACCCAAATTACAGTGACTTCTCGTTATCCTTGTGTGTTAACATGCTGAATATATTACATTAGCTAAATATTACTAAAAAATAAACAAAACAAAACCTTCTTGCCCATAAGTTGTGTCATGGTTATCGTCGTAGGAAATTGATACGGCGAAAGTTGTTCAAATCCTGGACGAAGATGGTTGCATGTCATCTAGCGCTAATTATTATTCCTACAGGTATGGGTAAAATAGTGTTATATACCCCTTATAACACATTGTTTATATAAACAGCGAGCGAGAAACAGAGAGTAGAATAAGGTCCTCTTACTTAACTCGGCCGCAATATTCTTCAGGGTTGACTCTAGGACCGTTTCTCCGGGTTGCTTTTACTGCTTGTTTATTCGGGTTCATTTTTTCGGGCTGGTCATTTCTTGTTTAAATAATTTAACAAGGCTTGTTGTTTTTCTTTTAAACTTTTATTTAAAACAATGTTCAATCACGCGTGGAGAAACGACTCTCTCAGCACGACAACACGTCTTCATTGGCCAGTAACTAGTCGCATCTAACGTAGAATTTAAACTAATCTCCCACGCCTCTCATGGTGCGTTTTTCAAGGGATCTAATAAAAAGGTTATTACTTGTCAGTAACCGTCGAAGTAACTTTCCACAGGATCTCCGTTATTCTGAATCTAACGAACCCCCATTCAAAAATATTCTTACTACAGTACGTACATAATTCATTAACTATCCAACTATAGTTGGCAAACCCAGCTAATAAACTTTGGTATGGCAACCGATCATGGAGAAGGAAAGCTTGTTGAACTCCTCAAAATTTGACCTTGTTTCGCATCCTTCGCGTGCGGAGGTATAATAAATGCATACATCTTATTTCTAGGGGATCATTATACAATCAAAACGAATCTTATTCGGTAATATTTATCAATAAAATCTATGGCCTCTAACCAAAATGTAATGTTAGTAGGTATTTACCCTACCCCGTTTTTAACAGGTAGGATATGACACAACGTCGAATGTATCAAGCATCCAGCAAGGATCGAACCTATTATTTAGTAGTAATGGATTTCCGAGACTAACTTGCTTACGAATCCAAAACGGTGGGACGTCTGAAAATGTAGTGTGAGTATGCAACAGTTAAAAAGGTATAATTATCATATCTGGTGAGGCATGAATACCTGCCACATTTTAAACTGTCACTTGTGTGGTGCAAATGAATTTAGGCAAGTGGTAATGGTACTTCTATTTAATCTAACCATTTATTTTTCAGTTACCATTAGTTACGAATATTTAATTTTTCCAGTTGGTTTTCTTTTAAACAAAGATCAGGCGTATCTGAAATTTTCAACCCATAGTAGTATAGATTTTCTACACAGAATAGCATCATGTAGCGGGAGATAAAGTGAATTGCCTCGCGAGGCTACAGATTGAACTCACAGCCTCCACGTTCCGAGTGGTGACTCGTAGTAAGTCTCCTGTCACCCATGCTGGTTAGAGTCTATTTTAGTTTTGTTAATTTCGTTTATTGGGGAATATTTAACGTGGAATGATTTCCCTAAATAATAGATGAGATCACCGAATATGAAGATCAGTTTGATATTCGTGTTACATAATAGTTACTACCCTAACACTTATGTACAGTTAGTGTAGAAACCAAAATGACTGTTATAAGTTACGGCTAGCAGCCTTTGAGTACGATATCATGGAGAATTGAGTGACACGTGTTGAACTCACCTTCAACCTTTTCCGGTGGATACCGTGACAATCGGTGGAAAATCAGAAAGAATGTTTCTTCCGGTTTAGATTAGAAAGAGTTAGTCAGTATTGCCAAACTAGGGACAGAACAAGTCGCGCTTAAGCTCGTTGCCATACTCAATCTGCGCAGTAAGTCTAGTGGGGATTTCGGAATAAAATATGATCTAAAATAAATCGAAGTCTTGGGTTATTATCTAAAAACTACCAATGACCCAGGGCTTATGATAGATGAGAAATCCCCAATGGAAGACCAGACACGAAGTCCCTAAGACGAAGTCCAGACCCCAGAAGAAGAACATAAGAAACCAAAGAATAATAGAAGAAGAATAAAGCGAGTATACAACATTCGCACCTTTGCTTTCGGGCTAAAGAAGAAATGCACGATTATTATTCTTTTAATCCTTTTTTTTTCTTATCATTTTATTATTGTCTAATAAATTCGCTGATATAGACATACATTCATATGTCTCTTGAGACAAAATAACACGCTGATAATTTAACAGCTATTGACCGAATTCAATACCTCGTCAAAATCTCAGAGAGAGAGAATTTAAAAGCAAACTAACTCCCTTATTATTATTTATTTTATTATTATTATTCTAATTATTATTATTATTATTATTTTGTTTTTCACACCCACCGTAGCTAGTGGTTCACTGGAGGCTGAGTGACGGCAAGTCTTCTCAGGACTCTTCTGAGTATTCTAGCCGATCCCAACAGTACCGTAGTTTGGATGGTCTCGATTCTTCCTCTGATCTCTTGTTCACCCAAATCCTTTTCCACTGCTTTGGGGATCGTTCCAAGGGCACCAATTACAATTGGTACGACCTTCACCTTCATGTTCCACAGCTTCTTCAGTTCTCTGGCAAGGTCCAAGTATTTGTCTATCTTTCGCTTTCCTTCATTTTCACTCGGTGATCAGCTGGGACAGCAAAATCCACGAGATGGTAGGTTCTCTCCTTCTTGTCTATTAATACTAGGTCCGGTCTCTTGGCCGGTCGCAGCAGCAACAGCAGGGACAGTTATTGTACCAGAGTATAATGTATTTATAACGTTTGATATGTTTACTTAAGAGCTATTAAATAGTTCAATATGTAAAAAGTATAATAATCTCTCTCTCTCTCTCTCTCTCTCTCTCTCTCTCTCTCTCTCTCTCTCTCTCTCTCTCTTATTTTATTTATTTCTTTCCGTTTTTATCTTTTCATTAGGTTTGATGGAAACAGGTTAGCGTTAACGCTTCTGTGCGCCAACCTCCTCTCTCTATCTTTTCCTCTCGCCTTCTTTTTTTCTTCTGTGTAGCAAGTCTTTTTTCTGTCCTTTATTTCTTTATAGTAAAAACGGAAGGGTCCATTATTTAGCTGAGGTGACGACAATCATAAGAAATAAGAATTTGGTGGATAAGCAACATTAGATGATAAGGATTTACATTTTTGCATTTCACCTTGGACGATTTGGACGATCTCATTTTTTACCAGAAGGTGTTGCATGTTTATAACGGTTGTATTTTGAGGAACACGAGTATTAATATAATATATATATATATATATATATATATATATATATATATATACGAGGGTGAGTCAAAAAGCAATGCCATTTTCTTTATTTCATGTGAAGTTGTTTTTTTAATAAAACTAAGGCCTACATTGAGACCCTAACGAGGCTCAGAGCAAGAATCCGACGAGTAAGACCCAACTTGCTAATCGACAATGTCCTCATTTTCATGACAATGCTGGACCACACACAAGCACCAGGACAAGGGGGGAAATCGCTTTATTTGGGGGACAACTTTACCACATCCTCCATAGTTACCACATTTAGCCCCTTCAGATTATCATCTCTTCGGCCGCATGAAAGAGGGTTTGAAAGCAATCATTATTCCAGTAACGAGGAAGTGAAATCTTTAGTGAAGAAGTGGCTCAAAGAACAGTCAACAGAATTTTACGGGACAGGGATACATACTCTCATTCGAAGGTGGAACATTGCTATTGAGAGAAACGGTAACTATGTGGAGAAGTAGGAATTTGATCCAGGTTTGATACAAGTTCATGTTTGGGTAATTATACCTATCCCCCACCAAAAAAAAGTCATTACTTTTTGACACTCCCTTGTATAATTGCTAGTTTTCATTTTTCACTCATATATTTATATATTTATATATTATATTTTTTTTTTTTTACAGATTCAGGCAACGACCGATCGAATAGAGTAGTTGACCCAAGAGAAGCTAACAAAAAACTGAGTGAGTAGATCCTTTTTTTAATCCTTTCATAATTTTTCTAATATTTTTAAATACTTTCATCATTTTAACCTCGATTTCTGAAGATATCATTTTTAACAAAAAAAAAGAGAAAAAAAATAAATAAAAAATAAAATAAAACATTTGAAATAAACAAGAACAAGAAAAGGTATACAGTGCGTCCACAAAGTCCATGTGCATTTTTTATATATAAATTCTTTAAAAGTGCACATGGGTTTTATGGACACGCTCTATATATTTAGATATAATAAAAAAATAAATAGTAATCTTCCATTTTGTTTAGTCTGTTTTTATTGTTATTTTTTAATCTTTAAAAAAAATTGTTTACCTTTTTTTTTCTTTATTACGTTGCTAGAAGAAACATTCCTTTTTTTCCTTGGTAGTGTCCATGTTTTCTTTTTTTTTATTTTTTTTTGCTCCAATTTCTTTTTTACATTATTCAAATTCGCGTGTTTGAGATTTTCACATAATTGACCTGTCAGCTCAGGAAAAAGACCATTTTTCTTGATTACAGGTTGATCCTATATAAATTCAGTAAGAATCAGCTTCTTTAATTGTTCTACCTGCATCTTCATTTTCTTTTTCTTTTTTCCCTTCTATTTGTCATTTTCCTACATCTTGTTTTTTTTTGGGGGGGAGTCTTTACCTAACACTTCTGACTTTTATCTTACCCCTTCTCTATTCTTTTGTCTTTCCGTATCTCTTTATTCTTGTCAGCCTCTCTATTTCTCACTTCTTTTCTTTCTCTATCTGCAAAATTATCTATTTATCTGTTATCTCTTCCAAAAGTCTATGGCTTTATTCTCACTTCAATGTCTCTCTTTTGCTTTTTTTTTTCATGTAAGTTTTCTTTTATTCTTCATAACACTTCAAACTCTTTCCTTACTTATTCCCATTCCTTTATCCACTTTCTGTATTCCTCTGTTTTTCTCTATCTCTTTACTCTTGTCAGTCTGTCTTTATATTTGTTTGTGTCACCTTTTTTCTCTATCTATATATTATCTTATCATTTATATATTATCTTATTTCTTTTCTCTTGTATCGCGGTTTGTTTCTCAATCTTTATAGTTATCTATGTTTCTGTATCTCTTTACATCTGAGGTCTCCATTGTGCGTCTATCTGTCTGTCCGTCTATCTCTGTCTCTGTCTCTGTCTCTCTCTCCCCTCACACACACACACACACACACACACACACACACACACACGCAAACTTCTTTTCTCTATCTATGCACTTATATATTTCTCTATCTTCTTACTCTTGTTAGTCTCTTTCGCAATCTGTTTTTCTCAATCTTTACAATTATCTATTTTTCTCTATCTCTTTACATCTGCAAGTCTCTCTCTCTCTCTCTCTCTCTCTCTCTCTCTCTCTCTCTCTCTCTCTCTCTCTCTCTCTCTCTCTCTCTCTCTCGTCACCTCTTTCCAATCCAAATCCAATTTATGTTACCTGAAATTCTTTCTCTTTTTGTCTATATTTTATTTTTAACACTTATCTCCCCTTGGATTCCAACCCCCCAACCCTTTTTCGTTCTACCTACTTTCTCCTGTCTTTTCTTCACTTATTCCATTTCATTCAATAATTCTTCCCTTTCGTTCCCTATTCTTCAATCAGCCATTACTCGTTTCTCGATCATCCACTTTCTTTAGCTTTTCTTTATTTCCTTTCATTCACGTCGTCTATTCTTTCGAATGTCTCTGTAATTCTCAATTTCTTTCTTTTGCTAAAAGAAAATACTCCCTTTATTGTTTGTTTACTCTTTTTGATTATCCCATTGACTTTTGGGCTTTTCGCATTGGACCAGAAGCAGAGAGGGCCGAGTGCATCTGTTTTTATCCCCATCTGATCTCACTCGTCTTCAAATAAACTATTATTTATCCAAGTAATTTCCTGTCTTTCACGATCGCTAGTCACACCCAATTATTTTTTGACCGTACCGATAGGCTAACCACAATAACGCCCGGAACTAGAATTGACTGGAGAATACCTTAAGGAAATATTAATTGATGCGTAGCTTTCATGCCTTTTTAATATCAATCCAAATAGTTTTTTTTTCTCTGGGGTGAAGCTATGGAGTGCAATTTTCGCAGACGATGAAACGATTAAGGAAATGGTTTTATTCTATTTTAGACTAGCTGCAGTACCCGGTAATACCCGGGTTATTCTCAGTTCCTACAGTGCATCTGAAGATGCTTGCCAACCTGGGTACTCATACTGGATTTTCGATAGCATCCTTTGCTAGGTGTGTTTATGCCATATCATTATTTATTGGAGGCTACCGTGTTTCTCCGAAAATAAGACAGGGCTTATATTTATCTTCACTCCGAAATATAACACTTAATTTCGGGGTGTGTGGAGTATTTGCGTCGCACGATGTGATTGAGAAGAATGCTTATATCTTTCGTCTGTCTGCAGCTCTCAACTAGGACTTATTTTAAGAGGAGTGCTTATATTAAAATCATCCTGAAAAATCACGCTAGGTCTTATTTTGCGGGAAGGTCTTATTTTCGGGGAACACGCCATCAGCAGCAATTTAAGTCATAAGTTCCCTCCAGGTTTCTTCATTCAGAGTGAATAAGCCGGAGAGGTTTGAGCTCGGAGAGTATCGAACATCACTTATTAACATGTGTATAAAGTGTCATTATTTGTGTGGAACTATCTAAGCACTTTTTCCATCCAGCTTTCTTCATTTAAAGTGATTAAGCCGGGGAAACTTTACGTTCGGGAGTATCAAACTTACTCACAAACTTATGTATGTAATATTATAAAAATTGAAAAAACACAAGTTTCATTAACGAATGATGTTTAATTAGCCGACGCTGCAGTGTTTCAGTTTGTTTAACAAACCTTCCTCAGGACCTTGATTGGTTTAAAGAAAGGTACATTATTAATGAAAACAAAAGTCTGCAAGCCTTTGCTTGGATATGTAGCTGCTTTTGTTGATATTCAAATATGTAGAAAGAAAAGACATAATTAAAACGCTGATTAACGTCGGCGTCTTCATGTAAAACTACGTAACGTAATTTTTCCCCAAAATTTTGGAAAATAATTTTCATGAATAGAAAAATTATTTACGTCGGCGTCCCCATTTATACTACGTGATGTGATTTTCTTTTTCTAAATTTTAGTTAATGGAAAAAATACCTTATTTAATTGAGTAAAAAAATATATTATTGATCAACATATGGTATTTTGTGATCTTTTAACCTCTAATTTAACTTAATTAAACACTGCAGCGTTGGCTAATTAAACATCATTCGTTAATGAAACTTGTGTTGTTCTTTTGTTTTTGTTTCTAATTTTTTATATTACATATTGTCTGATGTATTTCCACTTTTTCTTCAAAACTTATGTATAATAGGAAAGGGAATAATGAGAGAGAGAGAGGGGGTTTAATAGTAGTATTATCTCCCCACCCCTTCTTCCACTAAAACGTTTTCTCTTTGCCCCTCCATTCTAAAGATATGACAATTTTGAAACTAGAGATGACTGCAGAATCAGCATTTGGATTCCTCTCTTTTACTTGAATTCTTACTCTGATATCTCGCACGACAAATGATTTTATTGATGAATAAATACAAAAAATAAACAGATATACCACTGATAACTATCTACTATATGAATTGTTTCTGTTTGTATAACCAGTTGTTGCCTTCACTAGTGGTCCAATCATGATGAAACTGTATACACATGTGAAGTTACTATACAGGAATAGGACTGGCTATTGGGGTTTCCATAAACATCAATAATGGATCCCCAGAGGACATCATTACAATGTTAATTATAACCAAATAAATGTGTCCCACTTTCGTTTCGTCCCACTAGAAAATAACACTTTTAAAGGATCTTCATGACATCGCTCCTTAATATTTCCCTGATGATGTTTAATATATTCAATATATATTCATATATATATATATATATATATATATATATATATATACCGAAAATATTGAAGGTAGGCAGAATTACTTATACATTCATTCATAAACACATCATCTAAACATTCATTTTTCATATTTGTATACCCACTACTTTATATAATATATATATATATATATATATATATATATATATATATGAAGTAGGTGGACTGTCCTATTGTCGATATTATCCGGACAGCGAGAGACTCTATCCCCTTTTCTCTAGCACTAAATAAAGGAGATTATTTTTGCGTCTAAAGTAGAACGCCATACCTACCATCAGCTCCCCACTTTACTACATATATCGAAGACGTGCTACTTATGCACTGAATTAGCAGGACCCATATCGAACCTTGAACTTTAATTGGGAATATTCTTTGTATGGCCTCTTTAGACGACTAGGATTTTGCATTACCAAAACGGATATGCGTGATAATTGGATAAATCTAATTTTTGAACAATAAATAATAATGAACAGAATGTTGTGTTACTTCCAAACATAGATAATTAAATGAATTAGAATTTACAAACTTTTGCAGAACAAAACATGGAACAAAAAATAATTATTTATATTTACCCTATCATTAATTGTGAATCGCAAATAATTACTTATCATCAATTTATATTTATCAATTATGCGAGGGTAATACTGAAGATTAGGTATCTAAAATAATTAGAAAATACAGAAACTTTTATCGTTTATTGTCAACTAGAAGCGGTTACCTGGCGACGCCTGGGTACAGGAGGTAGTCTAGTCACGCAAATACAAATCATTGAATTACGAGTTGGATATTCGCAGGATGTCCCACTAGAATCCCTATGGAACAAAGACCTTACATTGATCCGGCTTTGTGCGCCGTCAAAAAAAAAAAGGGAACAGACACTCTGAGAAGATTTTTTTTAAATTCCTTTTTTTAATCATCTTCCTTTAACAGCTAACTAGATACGCTTTCACGTATGTACAAGACACAAATCAACTATTAAACGTTGATTTTTTAAAAGTACGAGATGTGTTCAATAAGTATCGAGACTGTAGTTGTATTTACCAAGATAGAGAAGAACAAGGAATGAAAATAGAGCCATCAACACATATACGCAGTTTTGAATGAATGTATGCGTGAATATGTGTGTATGAAGCATATGAAAGAAACATATTTCAGAGTAAATCTGTTTAAAAAAAAACAGCCAACACTGATTGTTATGTGTGCCAGATATGTTCTAAGTTATGCAAAACTTTGGCAGGATTGCGAAGTCATAAACGAGCTCAAAAACGGATAATGAATGAGGAGTGGCCGTCGCCTGATAAGACGTTGCGATCAATAATGCATCATATGAACTAATAAACATAAAGGCTGATAAATACATTTTCTAAATTAGTAAATCGCGACCACTTTCATCCTTAAGGCCATCATCAGAGGATGTTGATTTCAAAATTGTTTACATTTCAAGAATGACAGACTTAGGCACCCCAGGGGAAATGGCATACAAGTCTCTATGGCAATTTAACATTAACTTAACGGTGTTTCAGTAAACTTGTTATTATCTTTAAAACATTTTTAATTTTGGAAATATTTTCGAAATGTCATTACTTACAAGAAAGAGGGTATCATCATTATCATCATCATGTCACGCCAGTCGCACTGATATCCATGATAATACCTCGCCAACCGTTCTTATCATTCATTGCTCTCAGAAGGTCCTCTTCGCAGAATCCAGTATCCGCAAGTCTTTGCTGGACGGGCCACATTGGTGTGACTATATGTTTATTTCTATAGGAGAACGTCACTTATCCCAACACGATGTGATGCTCCTTCTGGGATTAATGTATATAATTATTATATATATATTAATAATATCTCCTCCCCAATTTCATATTGTATAAGTAATTTAGGGTCTCCAAGGAAAGCAAAAGTCTCTTAGGCGGAAATGTTGTTCAATAGAAAAAGGTTTATTAGGATTCAATGTTCTGTTTTGATCTATAGTTGTTTATGCGTAAATTGTAGGACCATTATTAAATGCCTATACACTTACCCGGCCTCATGCTCGGTATCCAGTGGCTTCGGCCATCGGTCCGGTAAATATATAATACTAGG
>CM042155.1:40921430-40926430 GCA_023376005.1 Doryteuthis pealeii
TTTGTAATTTTATTATTATTTTACATTAGCGATACGTGTTTTTATTATTATTTTATATTAGCAACACGATTTCAGATCTTCTGGATCTTCTTCAGGTGTTATTTAACCATATATATATATATATATATATTATATATATATATATATATATATATATATATATATGCATTCAAGTATTTTTTTAAATTATTTTTTATTAGTCCATGTAAGCAAAATGGATGGAACATGTAACCTCATTTAAGTAATTAGATTCATTATAAAACAGTGATTGCAATTATTATTATTATTATTATTATTATTATTATTATTATTATGTTCACTTCTATGAGTTTTTCACACCAGCGTCAGTTGATGGCATTTCGCTGGAGTCTGAGAGACAATACATAGAGTACTGTACTGTTTTATTTTAAAATTAATGTATAGCGTAGTGGCTAACGTGCTGTACAGCGACATCGTAATTAAGCAAGTTCAAAATCCACTCATTCTATTATGTTACCTTTTGGATTAATACCCGTGGGAAGTGTATTTACATTGGAAACTGAACCTCTGCTATCATGAAATTGGACAACAAGTCTGTGTCCATTTGAGTCTGAGTATTCCAGCTCATTTCACCAATGCTGTTGTCTCGATTGTCTCAATTCTTCCTCTGATTACCAGTTCCTCTAGTCTTTTTTCTAAGCTTTTGGGGACCATTCCAAGAGCCCCAACTTCTATTGGTATCACTTTCACCATCATATTCCACCGTTGTTTTTCAGTTCTCTAGCAAGTTCTAGGTATCTGAAATTATTATTATCATTATTATTGTAATTATTTTTGAGTTTTCACATCAGCATTAGCTGATGGTCTTTCACTGGAATCTGAGTGACAGCAAGTCTCCTCGGGTCTCCAGGACTCTTCTGAGTATTCTGGCAGATTGCAGCAGTGCAGTGTTCTGAATGGTTTCAATTTTTCATCTGATTCCCAAACTTTCCAGACCCTTTTCCAATCCTTTTGGGACTGTTCCAAGTGCACCAACTACAATTGGTATTACTTTCACTTTCATATTCCAAAATTTTTTCAGTTCTCCGACAAGGTCCAGATATTTGTCCATTTTTTCATTTTCCTTCAGCTTCACCCTGTGATCTGCTGGCACTGCAAAATCCACCAGTTGACAAGTTCTTTCTTTTTTGTTTATCAACACTAAGTCTGGTCATCTTGCTGGGATAAGGTGATCCGTTTTTTATCGTAAATATTATTATCATTATTATTTTTCTTATTGTAGGAGTAGTAGTAATAGTCATTTTTAAACATTGAAAACTACCTAATATAAAAAAAATATAACTAAACAAAAATGAATGAAGCTTATATATATATGCAAAGAGCTTGATAGATATTTGTCTGAATTTTGTAGATGAGGCTTTATAAGTATTTTGATTTTTCTGACTGAAACAGTCTTTATTGTGGAATAGACATAAACAAAGTTTAGGCCGTTGTACCCGCTAAATACCTGTAGAACCCCAGAGCGTACAACGGCAGAATTTTGTGTATGTATATTTCGCAATAAACTTGAGGACAACAATCAATAAAGTCAAAATAATACAGTCTGATAAATGTTGATATATATCAGTTTCTGGCTTTGCATATGAGCAGGATCTAATTGATTATGTATTGGTCAACAGACCTAAAGATTATTGAACTGTTTATTGTATGATTATATATATATATATATATATATAATATATATATATATATATATATATATATATATATATACACTGTGTTACAAAAAAGTATCGAGACTCTTTGGACTTTTTGACATACGTTCTGAAGAAATTAACGTTCCATTCATTGTTTATTTCTATCTTGAAAAATACAGTATCAATCTCGATACATTTTTTACATACCTTATATATATATATATATATATATATATATATATATATATATATATATATATATAAAGGTTTTATAAATTTATTTATTTGATGACAAAGGAACAGTCACGACCATTTAATTTCATTCATGCGTAACCGCAAACATTTGTTAGGTGACGTTGGTTCAAATGCATTTGTATATAAAACCTTTATATATTTATTTTATTATATTATATAATAGCTCTATCTTTTATATTGGGCACTCTCCCAATAATACTGCACTTTGGCACACCGTTCCAGTAAGAGCTGAAACAGTGCCAATCCCACGCTATAGTTACACACACACACACATATTATATATATATATATATATATATATATATATATATATATATATAAAGATAAATCTAATGAGACAGATCTTAGCCTGAAGAGCATTAAGCAAAACTAATAGTAGGTTCGTCTGACTCATTAGATTTATCTTTATTATTTGCTCTACTTAGGTATTGAGCACTTTTTACATATTAGCTATTCTCCTAGCGGTTATATGAATATATATATATATATCTTATATACATATATATACATATAAATTGTTTTTCTTTTGGCCAAATACTGTACCAATAGATTATTTTTTGTTGGTACGACTATTTTGGTCTTTTTCTCCCCGGTTGGTAGTATATTTTTACAATCAAACTATTTGCTGGTTTTTTTCTCACCGCAAGGATTTACCAACACGCTTGGTATATATATATATATATATATATATATATATATATATATATATATATATATATATATTAATCTGCTGAATTGAAAGAGTGTTAATTTGAGTAATATTTTTAATAAGGGATTCTATTTTTCTTCTAGGACAAAATTATTTCTATATTTAGCAAGATATTGATTATTAAGTTAAATTTCTTCTTTTTTTCAATTTAATTTTGACCATTTAACTCTTTATGAATGCGTAGTGATAAGTGAAAAAGAAGTGCTGAACTCATTGCTAACATTGCACAGGTTGATAACGATTTGGCTGTCTGCGTGGGAAGCTGTGGCAAATAATTTCCACTTCGCTGCTTACAGAACAGGTAAAACCTTGCCAAAGTTTAGCCGGTGGAATACAGCACTTAAGAAACAATAAGATATGCAAATGCCCAAACTGAATCTGTTGTCTCCAAGAGTAAACAAAGCCAATATTCGAGTGCCGATATGTCTATGGGACCGTTAACGTCCAATCGGCTTTTCGAAAAGGAAAAGGTCCTTCGGTCCATACATATCTTTAAGTATGTAATATATAAAATGATCTCCGTATAAAATAAGCCCCCTTTCACTTGAGATTGGTTGGGTGTTTCTTTTAATGGCATATAAACCCTAGGGGATTATTTAATGCCAAATCTTATGTATAAAGTACCTGCGTCCGTTTCAGTGTGTACGTCTTGACTTACATATCAGAAATGAGATGATATTGAGCATTAAAATCGCACATACACTTTAATATGTACGTAATAAGAAAAGGTACAGAATTAGTTTTTAAATTTTTGCTTATTAGATATGTTTAAAAGTAAATGATTTGTGGAACTCTTCACAGTTCTTCATAAGTAAGTACAAAATGCACGTGCAACCCGCCATGTTTATATTTTCCACTTTATTATTCAATTGAATTTATTGTTATTTTTCTTTAAATATTTTTTTTTTTTTTTTGTAATTTGGTGCCAATTATGAAAAAATTAAATCTTAATCTTTTGGAGAACTAAAAAAAAACATCAAAATTTATCAAGGCGCCTTTTTTTAAATGTAAACAAATCTGAATTGTAATAAGTAACACATTTTAGATCCCTGGCTACTTTTTATTGTAGCTAAAGAATAAATGAATATATTTTCTGACCTCCCATCAAATCAGATGAACATGAAGTCCGATTATGATGGGGAGCCACCCACAAATCAAAGCACATCCAGTGGCTGGTGGTAAAAATGGCGTGTATCTCTTCGACATTCCTCTTTTGAGACGCCCCGGCACAGGGAATTAAACCCAGCCCTGTCCCTTTAAATCGCGTGGGCAGGTGTTGACTGAGGCCATATAGCCTCGTGGTATTACGCTTGTAGCATATATTTTACCGATCCAGAGGCCAAAGTCACTGGATTAAGTAGAGCTAAAAAAATAAATAAAGCTGGATTTTTACTTAGAAATACGGACACATTCTTTAATTCTTAACTTTTTCACTCTAACACTGCAGGTAGTTAAGGATTGAATTTAAATTTCTTGTCAGGAGGACTTATTTCTTATAACATAAATATATTAATTTTACTCCGTGTAACCCAAAAGCTTAAAAAAAGAATAAATCAACTATTCGTTGAATTAAACAAATATTTATTTATTTATGTGTGAAATTTTCCAAATAAGGACACATATTTAATATTAACGCGGTGTGTCTGAAAAGTAATCTGACTGTTGTCACAAACAATTCATTTAAAATGAGCTCCTTCAGCTTGGGTAAAAGAAAAAAGTCACGATTTGTCCTGCCACAACAATCGTCCCTTCCCACACACTTCCCAAGCTGAAGGTGCTCATCTAGAGGACCCGTTTTGAATGTATTGAGACCATCAAGAGGTTGGCAACGACGGTGCTGAGAGACATACCAGAAGAATCCTTCCAGCAGGGTGGAGAAACGTGACAGAGAAGGATGGGAAAGTGTATTAGATTAAATAGTGGACTTCTTTGGAGGAGAAAACATTTAGTTTGTTGTTCGGATTTTAACTGAATTGTTTGTGAGAAGTCTCATTACTTTTCAGACACACCTCGTATGTTTCGAAAGACTTAGTAGTTTTGGGTTACATTTTTTAAATAACATTTTGTTTTTCAACAATACACGAATTAGTAGCAAATTCTTTATGGATTTTCATGATACCCCTCATTGATGTTGCATAAATAAAGGTTATTATATCCATTCTTTATATTGATACTCGTGTTCCTTAAAAGTACGACCGTTATCATATTCCAGTACCCTCTGGTTAAAAATGAGACCCTCCAAATCGTCCGAGATGAAATGCAAAAGTTAAATCATGATTATTTGGTGTTGCTTATCAGCTAAATAATGAACCATTCCGTTTTTATTATGAAAAAAGAAAGGTAACAAAAAAGACATACTA
>CM042155.1:40931430-40941430 GCA_023376005.1 Doryteuthis pealeii
CTATTTCTACAATTGCAGCAAAAAGTTTTCAAAAACTGCCTAAAATAACCACACTTGTTCAGAAGTAAAAGAATGATAGTAACATTTGAAATTTGATTCAAGGGTTGGCAAGATATAAAAATCAAGATTAAAATTGTATATCAATTACACATCCCCATTTTCACATTCATAGAAATTTGAAGCTTCGTATTCCACTAGGACAGGTACACAACTGTAGGAAACTCGGGAAGCAGCAGGAGTAGCGCAAAGAATCCAAGTTCTGAACAACCTTAACCACCAAGATTTAAATCCTGTGGGTCATTAAAAACAAGACTAAACAACATTTGGTTTGGTCTATTGGTTTAACAGGACATCAATCTCTCATGTTATTTAATGCTGAAATTTGTCAGTATTAGTAATCTATACAAGGGTGCTCATTATATCTTAAACATGGATATAGAATAATTGTAGAAAAATTAATAGTATTCCACGGTTTTGATCTTAATAGATCTCTTCGGGACTATGAGATAAGCTACAATGTGTAGCTTAGCTCATAGACCGGAAGAGGTCTCTGTAATATGGAAACTGAGGTAAAATAAAAAAAATAAAGTCGGTCGAGTGGCCTATTATCGGTATCATCCGAACAGCGAGGGAGTCTATCCCATTTGCGCTAACGCTAGACCAGGGAGATTGTTTTTGCTGAGGTAGAGCGCCTCACCTACCGTCAACTCCCCACGTTACCGCACAGATATGATAACCAAATCCGTGCTACTCATGCTCTGGGTTGGCTGGGAACCTTGCGATTCCTTGGCGGGTACTCTACCGACTGAAATTTCTACAATATATATATATATATATATATATATATATATATATATATATATACTCTGTTTTTATTAAGAGGCTCAAGCTTGGTTCCAGTCATTTAACACCACGTTGTTTGTGTAGTGTATTTCTGCTCACCTGCACCGATAAGATGCGTACACAGATCTCGATCCGCCCTGTGGTCTGGGGCTTTAGAATACACCGACTGCACCTCTGTAGAGGGGTAATATTCCTTTAATGAGGCCACCTGTTAGCCGTGGGTGGTGACTCGTGAGGGTTGAGGGCGGAACCCTTGTGACTGAGCAGTCTATGACATGCAACACTCCACTTTGGTCATTACTTCGCCTAGACGGCCGATCGGAGAGGCCCCCTCTGATTATTTGGATGGTTGCATCATGCCCTAACATCTATATGATTGTCCTAACTCTCTTGCCCTCAACCCCTAACCCTTATCATATATGCGCTAGAAGGCGGTGGTTGAGGGTCTTATTGTCCTGTGAACGACGTTAAACTCTATCTAATGGTGAGGTTTTAGGTCTGGAGGTCTAAGTAATATGGAGCACCAATTCATCACCATTGCTCCCTGGTCCACCGGAGTGGTAGTACCTGTTAGGGTCTATCTATGGGTTAAATAAAAAGAAAGTGTTTATTAAAAAAATTAAGTATACCTTAAGAATTAATTTATTTCAAAACTTTATCGGCATTAAATGACCCACCGAGGTTGATATGCCGTAATCAAAACAAACCAAACCAATGTCAATGTTGACATCGTTTGAAAAGTAATATAATTGATAATAAACATTTGGAATTAGTGAATAGTTGTACCCGATGTTTTTGATTCCTCTTCGTATAACACTATTATATGATGCATCGGCTATTACTAATAAGAGCCGTTTAAAAAAATTAAAAATGAGTTTAAAAAGTTGAGTACCCATCAAAATGCATAAAAAACTTCTGCATAAAATAACCAAACACGAGTTGTCATGCCGTTAAATTCCTGCCAACCATCCAACCAGATATATTTGCGTACACAAATCTCGTATGATGTTGACATCGTAAAAAAGTAGCATAGTAGAAAAGTAGCATAGTAGTTCTGGTAACATATACACAACGTGTTATATATAATAAGCATTTGGAATTAGTGAATAGTTGTACCCAACGTTTTTGATGGCCCTCGTATAAATCTTATATGATGCATTGGCTCTGACTAATAATCTAAGAGCCGTTGTTCATTGCCCTGCAATATGTTACATAATATCTCATACCTAAAGAGAATTTAATACTACTGGCATCTATTCATGGCTTTTCTTTGTTCATATTAATTTCTGTGGATGGCTGTTCGATTTATTATACAAGGTGTTGCTTCTAAGTTTTAGACTTCTAGAATTTTCTAGCATGCATTAATACAAGGGTGAGTCAAAAAGTAATGCCATTTTGTTTAGGACAAGTATAATTACCAACACAGGAACCTATATCATACATCAAAATGAAGCTGGCCCTCTGTCGATCATATCCCTATTTCTCCACATAGTTGAGTCAAAAAGTAATGACATTTTGTTTAGGACGGGTATAATTACCAACACAGGAACCTGTATCATACATCAAAATGAAGCTGTTCCTCTGTGGATTACATCCCTACTTCTCCACATAGGTGAGTCAAAACGTAATGCCATTTTGTTTAGGATAGGTATAATTACCAACACAGGAACATGTATCATACATCAAAATGAAGCTAGTTATCTGTGGTTCACACCCCTACTTCTCCAGAAAGTCACCTTTTCTCTCAAAAGCAATGTTCCTCCTTCGAATGAGAGCATGTATCCATGCCCGGTAAAATTCTGTTGACTTCCTTTGAGACACTTCTTCACTTCATCACTGGAATAATATTTGCCTCTCAAACCCTCTTTCATGAAACCGAAGAGATGATTGTTTTATTCCAGTGATGATTTTTATCGACAAAACTGAAGAAATGAATGTCAAATTTTATGGGAACATTTAAAATAGTATTGGGTAACAAGAAGTTATCTTATCTTGATTTGGAGGTGTGTCTTCCTTGATCTCTTGAGACATCACTACTCTCAGAGGGATATATATATACAGTTGTAGAAAAAGTTTTTTTCTTTCTACTATGGTTTCGGTGTTCAAGGTACACCTTCTAAGCCGGTGGTTCACTGAGAGCTGAGTGACTGTAAGTCTCCTCAAATCTCCAGGACTTTTCTGAGTATTCTTGCCGATATATATTAATGCTGTAGTTAATATATATATATATATATATATATATATATATATATATATATATATATATATCAAATTCTCAACATTTTCACTGTAGTAGCATTAGTAGTTAATCTAAAAAGTGCTCAATATATTATAAAAACTATGGAGCCTTTGTAGTTGTAAAAAAAGTTTTTTTCCTGTAACAGCATTCTTAATATCGGCAAGAATACTCAGAATAGTCTGGAGACCTGATATGACTTACTGTTATTCAGTAAACCACCGGGTAAAGCGGGTGTGAAAATATATTTAATGGAGTGAAATAATAATAATGATAATAAATACCGTGAATTACCGCCAGTTAACGCTGGTGTGAAAAGCTCAGGAGTGAAATAATAATAATAATAATAATAATAATAATAATAATAATAATAATAATAATAATACCTGGACCTTGCATGGGAATTGAAAAAGAACATGAGAGTGAAAGTGATACCAATTGTAGTTGGTGCTCTAGGAACGGTCCCAATAAACTTGGAAAAAAGACTGGAGGATCTGGAAATCAGAGGAAGAATTGAGACCATCCAGACTACTGCACTACTGCAATCGACTAGAATACTTAGAAGAGTCCTGGATACCTAAGGGAACATGTTGTCACTCAGAATCCAGTGAAATACCATAACGCTGCTGTGAAAAATCCAAAGGGAGTGAAATAATAATAATAATAATAATAATAATAATAATAATAGTAATAATAATGTGATCATAGAAAGTTATTTGGCACCAAACATAACGATTGCTTTCGGCGATATTTAAAGAGTTGTTCATATTTTCTAAATTTCAAATATTTTTGTCTATTCATTATGGAAGAAGGCAATGGACTGGAATTAAAATGTCGACACTTGGACTTGAGGGCGATCTTTCAAATGCGTTCAACTAGTTGCTCTTGTTATTTAAACTTAATTAGAAAGTGCAAGAGAGCATAATGACGCATGATATCATTATCGAACCGCAAGTTTTAATGAGATCTATTTATTCACTCCATCTACCATAGCCTCAAACCCAAATTAGCTTTGGTGAGTAAAGATATAAAATAATAAAACAAAGGAGAAAAACAAAATGACAATAAGCTAAAAGAAACCGTGAAATACGTTAAATAATGTTGATGATGATGATGATGATGAAGACCGTATGCTGGGTCGGTAATACGCTGATTGCATCTCTTGAATAGTCATCCGTATCATCAGGGCATACTGACATTACGGATCTCCATGGCTTTTCCTCGCTACACATCCCTATCTCCGATCACTCCTAGAAAGTCTTTTGCACAACACCCGCATTGATGTAGGTTTTTTTTTCTGGCTGACCAACACTGGTGTGTTTGGTTGGTTGAATTTTATGGCTTGTCAATCCTTGTTGGGCTATTTTATGCCGAAGACATTTTGTTTTATTCCTTTTTGAAGGGTACACATTTTTAACGACATTTTTAAATCTATCTATCTGACCAATAGATGGGACCCTACCAAGTACCACCACATTGAATCAGAAGAACCTAGAAGTAATGGTTAGGAAGTGATATCCCATATTCCCAAAAGCTCCAGAATCGTAACTTCAAATAGAGTTTAATATAGGTTTCATGCCCAGACACTAAGACGCTCAGCGACAGCCTTCTAGCATATATAAATATATGATAAAGAGTGTAGGGGATTTGCCATAAGGGTAATAGGGTTAAAGAACCATATAGGTGTTAGGGCTTGACGTGACCAGCCGATTGATCGGACGGAGGCCTCTCCGACCGAACGTCTAGCCTAAGTAAAGGCCAACGTAAAGTGCGGCATGTTATGGACTGATCAGCCACCAGTGTTCCATCCTTGCGCATTACGGGTCGTCACCCACGGCCAACAGGTGGTCCCATGGAAAGGGTCTTATCCCTCTGCTGAGGTACGGTCGGGTATACTAAAGCCCCAGCTGATAGGTCTGAACACTGGTGTGCCCATGAGGAAAGTCACTTATGAGCTCGAATCTACATTTCTCACATGTCTTGACCGTATTGTTTGCGTCATAGGAGAAAGGGGTGGAGAATAGGCTGAATACATCTCTTGCTGAGTATTCATCATTACCATCAGGTCATGCCGACACCATGGATCTCCATTGGCACTTCCTCACTACATGTCCCTTTTCTGACTTCGCTCCTTGAAGGCCCTCTGCACAACATCAATACAGAGTTAATTGATGTAGGTTTTCGTTGGCCGACCCATACTGGTGTACCTATGTCTAGTTCCTCGTGGGTGAACATTACTTATAAGCTCTTCCTTGAATCTCCAGCGGTATCCAAAATCTCTTTTTCGTCTTACCTGTATGGTTTGCAAGTGGCTGTACATCTTTTTGTGCTTTCAGGGTTTGCTCAAGTCAGCACACAACATTCTTATACAGTTCTCATTTAAATTTTTCATTAATCTTTTTGTTAAAGTTCAGGTGATGCATCCATACACGAGCACTGACGCGGCTACAGTTTGGAAGAATTTTCGCTTCATCTTATCAGAGATCAGATTTCTATATATTGATAATTTGCCTATAGCATTCCAAGCCTTTCTCTTGTGTATATTGGCATCATTTTTAGTAAATGAGATATTACTACGAGGGTGAGTCAAAACGTAATGCCATTTTGGTTAGAACTGGTATAATTACCAACACAGGAACATGTATCCTACATCCAAATGAAGCTGTTCCTCTGTGGATTACATCCCTCCTTCTCCACATACTCACCGTTTCTCTCAATACCAATGTTCCACCTTACAATGAGAGTATGTATCCCTGTCCGTGAAATTCTGTTGACTGTTCTTTGAGTCACTTCTTCACTACAGATTTCACTTCGTCGTTACTGGAATGATGTTTGCCTTTCAAATCCTTTTTCGTTGAGCCGAAGAGATAATAATCTGAAGGTGCTATATCTGGTTAGTATGGAGGAAGTGGTAAAGTTGTCCACCCGAATGAGGCGATTTTCTCCCTTGTCCGGATGCAAGTTTGTGGTCGAGCATTTTCATGCAGAATAAGAACATTGTCAATTGGCAAGTTGGGTCTTACTCGTCGGATTCTTGCTCTGGACCACCTTAGGGTCTCAATGTAGGCCTTAGTTTTATAAAAGAAAACTTCACATGAAATAAAGAAAATAGCATTACTTTTTGAACCACCCTCGTACATATTAATATATTACTAGTACAAGATTTACTCGAGAGTAAAGTAAAGTAATTTTCTTGGAGGAGAAATAGAATAGATAATCTTAAAGGATTAATCTGTTGGGAATCAATTGTCAATCCCGACTGAAACTGAATAAATTTCAATTTGTTCTTGTGTCACCCTAAACATATTTTGATTAGTATCGTCTCCGTTGATGAGATTTGTATGTGTCTTACGTCTAACATCACAATAAACGTACGTAATGGTAATGTCTGCGATTTTGAGAGACAATATTATTACGCTTAGGTGATGCTTCGTTAGAAAGACTTGAAATTGTTTTCAATCGTATCTTTATAATAATACTCGTGTTCCTTTATTTCTGAAAATACTATTTTTAGCACTTGAGTTTGGTTCGGCATTTCTTTCTACAAATACTACTTCTTTTACACTCCACTACTACTACTTCTACTACTACTACTACTTCTACTACAACTACTATGTATGTTAACAACCGTGTTGATTAATTTTACGACCGTTATCATCTTGAAACATCATCTGGTTAAAAATCCGAACGTCCAAATCGTCCAAGATAAAATGTAAATCCTTATTATCTGATGTTGCGTATCCGCCTAATTCTTATTTCTTGTGAGTGTCGTTACCTCAGCGAAATAATGGACCATCCCGATTTTTTATTATAAAGGGAAGAAAAGGGACATACTACACAGTAAATATGTAAGAAACAAAGAAAGAATCGGAGAAAGATAGAGGGGGTGACCGCGCGGAAGCGATAACGCTAATCTGTTTCAATTGAACGTGATGAAATAAATAAAAAATAGTGAGAGAGTTAAATCAAGATTATTATACTTTTAGCAATAGCTCTTAAGTATACATATCAAATGTTGTAATAAATAAATTATCATACTGTGGTATATCCACAGGTCCTGCTAGTAAGTAATTAATTCCGATGAAACATATCTTAATGTAAAATAAAATGCTAAAATATTGATTGTGAACAAGAAATATACTGAAAATGCTATGCATATTTATCCAAATCCCTCCTCGCTAAATAAATAGAAGCTGAATTTATATTATTTGAAGTTCGGACTATTATTCTCGTCTTTGTTGTTATCGACACAAAACATCTGAAGTAGGCCGGAGGGCATATCCGCCTAAACGTTGTGTATATAACAATAAAGATGAGAACAATAATCCAAATAACCAAACCTCATCTCAAAAATTAAGAGAAACAGAAGTTAAATATTCTGCATATTACTGACTATATTAATCATCCTTATATTATATATACTAGCAAATATATGCACCCTCCGGGTGCAAGTATTTAAGTTTAAATGTAATAAAATATTAGATTAAATCAGAAAGGCTAATGAAACTAATTAAAAATTCAAATAAAAAGATTTGAAACGGAGGGGGTATAATCGGAAAATAGAACAACTGAAACTTACTCTTTCATCACTTCCGTTTTTCAATGCTAAATTTTCCTAATTTAACTATTTAGTTAAAACAGGAAGTAAAGAATAAAATTACAGTTATTTCTTCTTGTTCATGAATTGCTTTTAGGATTTATTGAAGAGATTTTTACTCATATTCATTAAGATAAAACCAAACAATTAGAAATCAATAATACCAAGCACATTTTTATTAAAATCAGCTTTTTTAATATCAATATGCAAATTAGCTTTACGTTTACACTGAAAACTGGTATTTTGTTGTATATATAAATACAATTGCATATTATTAGTATTTAGGTAAGGCCAACAGTATTAATAATGTCAAACAGTTTTATTATTAATTGAGGTTTAAATAGAAATAGAATCATGGAGAATGTGACGTAAATAACTAAGGGAATTGTGACTTGAGTAGTAATATAGTTTCGGTTACAGACAGAAAAACACACAATCTCCATTATAATAAGATATTATACCGGGAAGTATCATACCATTTGTGGGAGATTACTGATATTTGAATTTTGCGTATTCGAGCTAGATATTTTCAATGTTGAATAAACTTATATATTCATCGCGTCGCCCTACAGTGCTGTGCGATTCATTTGAAATAAATAATATGATGACCTTTATAAATAAAAGATATTTTGAAATTTTGTACAGAAGAATTTGTATAGCGTAAACAATGCACAACTTCCTTTATGGGTTTGATTTGGTTTACTTTAACTTTTTGACAAAATTTAAAGATTGAAATTTTTTCGAGTGTATTCCATTTTATCGCGCCTTTTTCTTAATTCCTTGTGTGTGTGTGTGTGTGTGTGTGTGTGTGTGTGTGTGTGTGTGTGTGTGTGTTGGAGTTTTGAAAATATATTTTTAAATTCTTTGTTTTAAGTTCTTTGTATCTTAAAGAATTAAAATTAGTAAAATATAAAGAACGATTAAGATTCTATTTTCTTGTTCTTGTTGCTGATTTACTATGAACGGACTAAGATCCAAGACAAGTGTTGAAACAATAAAAGAAACGAATAATTAAAAAACAAGAGCACGTCTTTTAATACCGTCACAATAAAACCCTAAACAATATTCAGCGGCCATTTTTTTTTCAGCTGAGCCCATTGTGATCGGATGATTCACTCTTAAATAAAAAAACAACAAAAAAGAAATTAATCGTTATAAAATTTTATTGAATAAATTGAATTGCAGGGTTTTTTTTTTCAACAAGAAGACACTTAAATAATTCCACACAAAGTGTTCGGTTTTGTGAACAGTAAATTGACAACATACCAAACAAAAAATAAACACCTCATTGTTCCAATTGTAATGGTAAAATGAAAAGGGTTTGTTTTCTAAAAAAATACTTTAGTGTCTATTAAGGCGTAAGAACGTGACCAAATGAAAGCTTTGAACAATAGAATAGAATTGTTAATTGATTCCACTATTTCTCTGTATTTTCTTAGATAATTTGTATTATTTGGATTATTCGGCGTTGGATGACTCAAAAAGGATTGATATGCCGTTAAACAAAACCAACCAACCAACCAACCTGGGCGGGGATGTAGTGGCTTCGGCCTCTGGACCAGTAAAGTAATTAACGGCGTGATCCCAGGGGGCTATCCCCCAGGCAACACCTGTTCCCTTGATTTAAAGGAACAGAGCTGGGTTTATTGTCCGGTGCCTGAGGCGCCTCAACTTGAGAAGGAATGCCGACAGGATCTACGCATTTTGCACCCACCATCCCATGAGCATCGGTTCGTGGATGGTCCCACATTAAAAAGACCATGTGTCATACCCTCATAAGCGGGATGCGAGGTAAATAACCAGCCACCAACCAACCAAACGTGTCTTTGTTACAATTTCTGGAGTCATAAATTGTTAGCAGACCCGGTAGCTGAAAATAAGGGCCGTTAATTTTGAGATCAGGGAGTGGAAATTTACCAGTGACGGTTATAACCCCCTGATCCCTGGAAAACGTACTATGATAGACATGTGACAGTTTTTAGTTTTAGTTTTTAGAATTAGATTTGACCTGACTTTGGAGCAGAGCGGACGTGTATCTCTCTGTTGAGGTCGAACTCTCGGCGAATAAACAATATGGGCTGATAAAATAAAAAGCTTGATCAAACGAACAATAAGTCTTGTTAGTTGATTTAATTGAAAACAAGTAATGGCTCGAAGAAAAAGAATAAGTCAGGCCTTAGTTAGAATAATTAAGCTGAACAGAGAGGAAAAGGAAATGGAAGATAGGAACATGTCGGCCAAAGAAGTTAACAAGTTATAAAGACCATTTCCCCCCTCTCTCTCTCTCTCTCTCTCTCTCTCTCTCTCTCTCTCTCTCTCTCTCT
>CM042155.1:40943930-40956430 GCA_023376005.1 Doryteuthis pealeii
ATATATATATATATATATATATATATATATATATGTATATATGAACGCTTGTTTTTCACTCAGTATTTTTAGGTGGATTGACCAACAAAAGACTCTCACAATCTCCTTATTATCTGTGATAAATTTATTTTCCTTAAAACAAAAGCCCTGAAGAAGATCTACTAAACTGATTGAAACACGTTGGCTAATAAACTTACCACTCATTTTATTTAAACCTGTGTTTTTCAGATTTCTCACTATACTACATACCGTCGGATTTACTTCCATTTCTCTTCACACACACACACACACACACACACACACACATATATATATATATATATATATATATATATATTTCGTGACAATGAGGCTCATTCTATGTGTAGTTTAAGCGTAGTGATAAAGGTTAACTGTAGTGAGAGCTCGATGTACCTAGTGTCAGTGAGCGGACGGACAGAGCAATATATTTAATAAATGAAGGAAAGAAACTTTAAATTTGCTCCATTTTAATAATTTATTTCAACTGTATTACTGCAGCAGCATCAGACATGAGCAAAAACATGGATATTACTGAAAAAATTCCCAAGAAACATTGGTTTAAATTTCTAAATTTTAGGAGGTCTTAGTTTAGGAGGGTAGGAGGCAAAAAGTACTTGGGGGGATCATGTGTATGTTAGTTACATAGGTGATTAATTGTCTGGGGCTGGCTTAGTATATTTGTGCTATGTTTGCTTTTGGTTTTACTAGGTTTTCATATATTTTATATATACTTAGTTCTATTTCAACTTCCAACTCTGGAAAAAACATCTTCAGCTTGTACGACTGTATTCGAGAACTTAAAGTTCTTTTCTCAAATAGAACATTATATATATATATATATATATATATATATATATATATATATATATATATATATATATATATATATATATATATATATATGGGTTCTTTTTTAGTCAAATTACTAAGTATTGAATGAGTAAATTCAAATTGTAAATATTCTTTTTATTAGGCTACTCTAATTTATAAATTTTTTCCCAATTATCTAAAGTTCTTTTTCGACCCTTAATAATTTAAGATTTTTTTATTCACGAAAACTTTCCCTGATACATTTAATGATTGATAAATTCTCTTTTTTTTTGTATAGAAAAACCAAAATCATTTTTTAATATATAAGAAAACATCAATTTAATTAATGTCTATTTTTTCTAATCTAAGAGGCAGAAGCGGTTGTAATGTCTGTTTACTTTAACAATTTAGGAGATATGAACAATCATATAGAAAAAAATCACATAGCTCATTAGTATAGTAACTATATATATATATATATATATATATATATATATATGTGTGTGTGTGTGTGTGTGTATGTATGTATGTATGTATATGCTGTGTGTCCCTGGTTTTGTCAGGTCTAAATAGTATCCGTCTAAATTTAATTATACACATTTTACATTGTGACCATTAAACCATATATATATATACATATATATATATATATATATATATATATGTGTGTGTGTGTGTGTGTGTGTGTGTGTGTGTGTGTGTGTGTGTGTATGTGTGTGTATGTTACGTATAAACTTTGTTCTTGTGAACTTTTTTTTTGGGGGGGTGAAGCATTGGTAAAAAGAACAGAAACAAGAAAAACAGAACAAAAATCAGAATTTTAATATTCAATTGTTGTTCTGTTCCTGGTTTGATCAATTCTGATATTTCGTGTGAACATTCACCCTTTTTCAAGGTATATGAGACGGTCTGGAGAGAAAAAAGGAAATGCTGTATATGAGTGCAAAAAAGTAATTAATTATATATAATTGGTAAAAAAAGGCTTAAAATAGGCCATTTTGCAGTTACATATCTATTTCTACCCGCAGGTATCTGTGTATATGATATGTATATGAGTTTCTTCAGACCTTTACCTTTATTGAAAATGGTAAAGAAAAGTGGTCCAACTTGAAATCATCCTAATAACAATTTAACATGGCAACTCACTTTTCGGATAATAATGGTTGAACAGTAACGGAAACGTTAAAACGGCAACTGGATACTCTACGCATACACACACACACACACACACACACACACACACACATATATATATATACATATATATATATGTGTGTGTGTGTGTGTGTGTGTGTGTGTGTGTGTGTGTGTGTAATTATGTATATAGAAAGAGATGTGGGTCCTCATTGACAATGTTGGGTGATAAAATATGTTTACGCAGAAAAGCATGGACTGGCAAAAAAATGCTAGCACTTTTGAAGTAAAGTCTTTATTCTTTTTTTTTATTATTCGGCGCAATTGTCTTATTTTGTTATATGCTTTTTACAGATCGCTTGATTTGAAGTCCTAATTGTTGATACATTGATAAAAAAAAGAAGAAAATATAGTAAAATCTTGTCTTCATTAATTGTCCGTAACAAACAATGTAAATATTTTAGATGGTGATTAATGATAATTACAAGAGCTGTTAAATGGATAAGAAATGACGCTCAAACAGTTTACACTTCACACAGAACCAGTGTTCCCTATCATCAGCAGAGCTGCGTCATCAGATGTGTGTGTGTGTGTGTGTGTGTGTGTGTGTGTGTGTGTGTGCGCGTGCGGGTGTGTAAAAAATATAATCTTGATTTAACTCTCTCTCACTCTTTTCTTTTTTCCTTTCTTTTCATCTTTTCATTATGTTCAATTAAAACAGACTAGCGTTATCGCTTCCGTGCATTCACACCGTCTTTCTATCTTTCCCCTACTTTCTCTGTCTTCTGATATATTTCTGTGTAGCATGTCGTTTTTTCCTTTCTTTCTTCATAATAAAGACGGTTAATTTTATTTTCATTGAAACCTCAATTATTAATAAAATTGTTTTACATTAACAATACTGTTGGCCTTATCTACATACTAATAACATACAATTGAATATATATATATATATATATATATATATAATATATATATATATATATATATACAAAATAACGGGTTACAGAGTGAACGGGAAGGCGAATTTGCATATTGATATTAAAAATTTGATTTTAATGAATATATGCTTGGTATTATTGATTTCTAATTGTTTTATTTTATATCAATGAATATGAGCAAAAAAATCGGGTATAAATCTTAAAAGAAATCCGTTAGCAAGAAGAAATAACTATAATTTTATTCTTCCTAATTTAACTGAATTGTTAAATTAGGAAAATCTAGCAATAAAAACTGAAGTGACGGAATAGTACGTTTCAACTGTTCTATCTTTCGAATATATCCCCCACTGTTTTCAAATCATTTTATCTGCATTCTTATTTAGTTTCCTTGGCCTTTCCAATTTAATATAATATTCTATTACATTAAAACTTATTTACTTGCACCGGAGGGTGCATTTATTTGCAAGTATTAAGAAAAATAAATAAACTATGTCAACTTTCACCCGGGCAGTCATTCGCTTATAATGCCACAACCGGTTTTCTTTCTCTACATTCTTTCCAGTTCTTGAGAACAACTTTCTGATATGCGACGTAATTGTTCCAGTTTGGTCATACTCTTAAGATGAGGTATATTTACCTTATCATTTTGTTGTATCTACTGATATCTTTTGTACAAACGTATTTTTCCTCCCCAATATCCAGGGTTAAAGCTGAATACATTGGCTGGTTGACATGATATATTTCTGTTTTCTTTTGATTTATCGTAATGTTTTTTTATCTAGGTTCATTGCACGGCAGATGTTTTCTCTTTGGCTCGTGAATTTGTGTTCCATTTTCCAACAACTCGAAATATTATTGGATAATCTCAGGAGAGGGGCTGATATAATGCGGTGGCAGCTTCTATAAGTTTAAAATATATTAACTTCTGTTGTATACCCATGTTGGGTTGTCTTCCCTTGCCTGGAAGAGTTATCTTTCCTCTGGATTCTCGTTTCTCACCACCAGCTCTTTTGCTATTTAAGCAGTCAAACGCCAGATTCGAATCCTCTTCTTCTTCTTCTGAGACACCTCACGCACATGGGTTAGACTTTTATGTCTACACCCTTCTCGGGTGGGGGATTCGCCCCTAATGCAACGCTAGTAAGTGACATTGCCCTATGAACTCTCCATAACTATCCCTTACTTTTATATGTACATTTAGGTATCTCTTGTATACCTCCTTATTGTATCTCTATTCATGAATGTGTCCTTTTTTACATCTTCTTAGTATTTCTGTTATATGTATCATTTCCATGTGCCTGTATTAAAGTCCATGTTATGTTTAACACTTGTGTCGGAGTTGTTTTGTTCAACCAATTATAACATTATTATAACCTTGAACCCTACACCCACATAAATCGAGTATATAATAGGGAGACAGACAGACAGATAGAGTAGAGATGAGATTATGGTTCTTACTTGCTAATATCTGTTTGATGGTTCTAACTTGGCTGCCATTTTCTCTGAACTGACTTCTCTTCAGGGCTTTCTGCTGGTGGTTGATTTTCATTGTTGATTTCTTCGTGTTGGGCTAGCCATTGTTTGTTTTGATATTGACTCAACAAACAATACTTGGTTGTTTTCTTATAAAATGTATTTCAAACCCAGCCCATATTGATTCCACAGCGGGGGAGATGCCAAACCTCGGAGCCAGCGACTTCGAGTCCACTTGCTCTGAAATCTGTGTCACATTTCAAGCTAAAACTATATCACGCCTAATCGCGTCTACCTGACGGTCAGCTGGGATCATCATCATGCCAATCCTAACCCCAATGGCTATGAAAATTTCCCACCTCCGATTTTAAATCTGACGAACTTTATTTACTTATTCTACAACTACAGGTACGCACATTATTTATAAATCGTCCAAAATGAAATGCAAAAATGTGAATCTTGATAATCTGGTATTGCTTATCGTCGAATTCTTATCTCTTATGATTGTTGCCACCTCAGCTGAATAATGAACCATTCCATTTTTATTCTAAAGAAAGAAAATTAAGAAAAGGTACACGCTACACAGAAAAAAGAGAGTAAGAGAAGGATAGAGAGAGGGATGAGCGCATGCAACCGATAATGCTAATCTGTTTCAATCGAAACTAATGAAAATGTGAAAGGAAGAAAACAAAGAGTGAGAGAGTTAAATCAAGATTATTATACTTATTTACATACTGAACTATTTGCAATAGTTGAATAGATGGGTTAAATGGAAGAAAATTAGTTTTAAAAACTGTTTAAAAATTGAGTACCCATCAAGAGTGTACAAAAAAAACTTCGGCATAAAACAACCCAACAGGGGTTGTCATACCGTAAAATCCTACCTACCAACCATCTAACCAGATATATTTGCAAAACATTGTCATTGGCATGCTACAACGTTTAACAGAATTAATTAAGTGATCAGATGGAGAAAACCACTCCCTCATGATTATTCAACCTTCCTACGCAGAGAAACAAACCAATGTTAAACTCATAGATTACTTTGACAGAATATTATAATATATGGATGCATTTAAATGCAAAAATCTATCAATATTTACTCATACCAAAATATCGAAAACCTTTAAGCGTTCTGGCGAGCCAAAATGGCTAGAATTGGCGCCGTTGGGCTTTACAGCTAAATTTTTCTAAATGCCATCCAAACCCGTCTCTTCCAAAAGCAGACTATCCACGCATTCTTTTTGCTTCACCTTCTCTCAGTACCACCTTTCCATTTCCTAATATGAATTTTTTTCGTTCAAACATTAGCGTGTAATAGCGTGTAATACCTCCAACAAAATAAGATACCAATGCGTTCGTTCCGCTTTTTATATCCGGCTGTGTACACGGCCAGGTCTTCATCAAGCTAATGGCCCATAATGTTTGTTTGTCTTAGGGAAATAAATACATTTTCGAATCACGGTTTGTCTGACAATGGTCTTGAACGCAAACAGTGCAAATAAACCCCCCCTCCCACGGATAAAATTGTTTAGAGCGGTTTTGTAAACTTAATTTAAGAAGATCTTAATTCTGACTTTATTTTATTCCGACACTGATAGAGCGAAGTAGTACCGTAATCGTCAGTAACTCGAGCTATAACCACTACAGTAGATTAAAAAAGTACACGGTCTCTTATTTGAAATGGATAGAATCAAGGATTTCTATATTAATATATGTGTTCCTTATTTGTCCGACCGTTATCATCTTGCAACACCCTCTGAAGAATCAGACCGTCTAAATCGTCCAAGAGGAAATAGAAAAATTCAAGTCCTGATTATATAATGTTGCTTATCCGCCGAATACTTATTTCTTATGAGTGTGGTAACCAGAGCTAAATAATGGACCATTCCGTTTTCATTATACAGAAAGGGAAGAAAATGCACATGCTACATAGAAAGAATGTAAAAAAAAGAGAATACAGAAAAGAGAGAGAGAAAAAAAAAAGAAGATTAGCGCGCGAAAGCGATAACGCTAATCTGTTTCAATCGAACATAATGAAAACTAGGAAGAAAGAAAAAATCAGAGGTAAATCAAGATTATTATATTTTATATATTTAACTATTTGCAATAGCTCTTAAGTAAACATATTAAACGCTGTATCTATTTAATTATCATACTGTGGTATATCCGCAGGTCCTGCTAGTTTTCCTACTTTCTCATTTTTCAACGTGGGATGATTTTATAGATCTTAAAGTCGGTGGAATGGTCTATTGGCGTTATCAGCCGGATAGTGAGGGAGTCCGTACCCTTTTCGCTTGTGCTAAAATAGAGTTTATTTTGGCGGTTGAGGTAGAGAACCAAACCTACCATCAGCATACAACTTTACCTCACACATCCAAACTGTATGCTCTACAGAGTGAGCTAACCTGGCCCTTAGTGGAAATATAAGGCTGTTGTTGTTATTATCTGTTATATATATATATATATATATATATATATATATATATATATATATATATATGGTAATTGGGAAATAAACCTACAAACGCACAGTCTTATTCTTCCGAATTTTTGTGTGTATGTATGTTACATAATAATGTCTTAGTATCATTCCCAATTCTTCGTGTATGCGTTGGTACTTACCATATATAGGAAAATGGCTGTATATATATATATATATATATATATATATATATATATATATATATATATATACTAGGAAAATTATGTTCCCTCTAGGCAAAAGTATGAAAGTTTTAATATAGATAAATATAGGGAATTATTAAAAATTAAATAAGAACACCCAAAAGATTACACCTATTTTTACTAAAAAATCAATTATGATTTTAATATGATATTATACATAGGAATTTTCTAATACGTTGTAAAAAAAAAATTAAAAATCAATAACAAGTAATTATTTATTATACACGGTTTTGTTAAAACCGGTATGCAAATTATTCACTCTATATACTATATAAACATTTATTTCTTAATGATATATAGCACATATTGCAGTATCAACACATTGATAATATGCGCTGTTTTGAGGCAAATCTGTCTTAGCTAGAAATTTATAGAGTGATAAATAAATAAGATGCTAATTAAGATTGAATAATGATTATTTAATAGCCATTGAGAATATTACGTAAATAATAAAGGGAATTGTGACGTTGGGGATGACGTAGTTTTGCTTACAGACAGACAGACATATATATATATATATATATATATATATATATATATATATATATATATAGTCGTTTTCATTCATTATTTGCTGTCTCAGCGCTCAGGCCATTTTCTCACCTCTAGATTAAATTAAGTTATAAGAATTCTACCTCGTGTATTTTCCTAATATTTCAAAATATGTCACTTTGTGACAATCTTATAATGGAGATTGTGTTCTTATCTATAAACAAAACTATATCACTACTCAAGTCACAATTCCCTTGGTTATTTTCATTACATTCTCCATGATTTTATTTTTATTTAAACTTCAGTTATTTATAAAATTGTTTTACATTATTAATACTGTTGGATTTATTTGCCTCGTAATAGCATGCAATTGAATTCATATATACAACAGAATTTCGGTTTACAATTTGCACGGAAAGGCTCATTTTCATATAAATATAAAAAATTTGATGTTAATAAATATGTGCTTAGTATTATTGATTTGTTATTGTTTGGTTTTATCTTAATAAATACGAGCAAAAACCTCGAGGATAAATCTTTAAAAGAATCCATTAACAAGAAGAAATAACTGTAATTTTATTCTGTATTATAATTTAATTATATAAATTAGGGAAATTTAGCAATGAAAGACGGGAGTGATGGAAGAGTAAGTTTCACTTGTTCTTTTTTTTAATATACCTTTCTCTGTTTCTAATCTTTTTATCTGCATTATTATTAAGTTTTATTAGCCTTTCTAATTTGATATATTTTATTACATTAAAACTTAAATACTTGCACCCGGAGGGTATATATATTTGCTAGTTATAATAAAATATACATATATATACAGTAGTTTTTTTTGGGGGGTGGGGGGTTCATTATTTGCTGTCTCAGCGCTCAGGACATTTTCCTCATCTCAAGATTAAATTGAGTTAACATAATTCAAACTGGTGTATTTAACTGATATTTCAAAGTATTGCACTTTGTAACATAATAAGCATAACGATATCTAAAATAGGCGAAACTTCTGTTCATAAATCCATGTTCAATCTTCATGAATAGAATTTCTGTTTTTCTTTCTTTTTTCTTTTTTTTTTTTTTTCTTTTTTTTTTTTATTTATTCAGAAACTTCTACTGTTTCCCATCGGAGAGTTTTGCAGTTGTTTCAGATACAGACATTAATCAAAGTCACGAAATTGTTTAGAAAGTGTCAATGAGCATCACTAACTCGACAGATGTCGTATGGATCTCGCATGAAGTTGCCTTAGGTTATGATATGTCGTGAAGTCACTTTTGGCCTACTGTGAACTTCTTTTTCATGTGTAGAAGAAAAAAAAAACAGAAAAAAAAAAACAAGAAATTCTTTTGAATTATTCCGTTTACCATTTTTAACAAAAGTGACAGTGTACGTGTACATTAAGTCAATTTCAGCGTAGGCGTTCGTTCACATGCGCATGCGTGAGGGGGTGTTATGATTCGACTAACACATTTTTTAATGCATGCCTATTTTAAAATCCAATCATCATCATCATTATGTCACGCTAGCAGCACGGATATCCATGAGAATCTCTCGCCAACCGCCCCTATCATGCATTGCCCTCGGGAGGTCCTTTACGCAGAATCCTGTATCCGTACACAGCTGTTCATTGTATGTCTTTGATGGATAACCTACACTATTGTGCCTATGTGCTGGTTTCTTCATGAAAACGTCATTGATGAGTTCGTCCCCGTTTGTCTAGCATGTCTTGTTCGTCTCGCTTAGATGGTTTGTATGATGGTTGGGGGAGTGGTCGTACAGCAGCCTTCTTGTAGGATGTTGTTTCCACGATTTGTTTGAGATCGCACGCAGTGTTCGTGTGCAACCCCCATCTTGCTTATTCTCTAGACACTTCGTTGGGGTGCAACCGTACAGTAGCACTGATACAACTATGGCTTGGAAGAATGTTCGCTTTAATTTATCTGTGAGATCAGTTTTCCATATGAATAATTTTCTGTCTATAGCAAACCATGACTTCTCTTTGCGTACACCAATATCGCTTTATGTAGATGAGATATTACTACCTAGGTATGTGGCTTTGGAGGGTCACCGCCATGTGTGGAGATGCTTCCTTTCTTTTTAAAACACATCAATTCAGTTTTATCGTAGTTCACATAGAGGCAGATATTCCGTGCAGTCTTCTCTGGAGTATGTAGCAGGGATTCGGCTTGTGCCGGTGTATTTGTAAGAAGTGCCAGATCATCTACGTAGTCCACATCCGTAATAGTCTGTGTGGGATATCGCCTGGTTCTTGCCTTTTTTAGTGTGAGGCGTTTTTCTTTTATGAGATCTAATGATGATCGAAGTACATAGTCTAGGCATATTATGAATATAAATCCTGCTCACGTTATCACCTTGTAGGACTACAGCGACTATGCCAAAGAAGTCTGTGTCACCATCGGGTGAGCGTACCATTGCTTTAGTGTCTTTGTAGATCATTATTTTAAAACGGATTCCGTAGAAATCGATCCGCACTCTCAGATCCTGACTATTCATCGAATCATAGAAGAAGTTCGAGCCAAGAATCTTGAAACAACGCTGCTATTTGTAGATTTCTCCAATGCATTTGACGCCATACACAGAGAGAAGATGTAGCAAATACTTCTAAAATGCAAAAGCAGACTTCAAATATGGATTACTCCAATAGTTACGACTCTCTCCTTTCAATGTTTTCTCCATAGTTTTCTTCCCATTGAATATAAATGGATTGATATTTAACACCCCCACCCACCCTCTCTCTCTCTCTCTCTCTCTCTCTCTCTCTCTCTCTCTCTCTCTCTCTATCTTCGTCATTTGATAGTTGTGAATGGCTTATCATTTACATAAATTTTTCTCTCTTTCACTCTCACTTTGTCAATTTTTTATCAATTCTCTCTCTCTCACTCTCTTTCTCTCTCTTTCTCTCTCTCTCTCTCTCTCTCTCTTATATATATATATATATATATATATATATATATATATATGTGTGTGTGTGTGTGTGTGTGTGTGTGTGTGTGTGTGTGTGTGTGCGTGTGTGTGTGTGTGCGTGCGTGTCTGTTTACAGAAATCTATTAAGCTTATCTGCCTAGTATACAAAAAATAATAGAAAATTAATAGTTTTAATTCTGTTTCACTTTTAATCTAAATTCAAAATCATGGCTGATACCTACGCCACATTTATATCACATCATTAAAAAATATGCAATTAGTTTAGACATAAGACAGTTTGCATCTATTTTCCAAGATCGATAGATTTTTCTGAACTTTTTTATACAGCGCAATGCCACAAAAGCAAGCCACCCAGTGAGGATATATTCAATGCAGTATAGCTAGTTTTGAGACGAATCATGTAACCACTAGTCATTGGTGTGGTGCCTACATACAAGCACCTCTACACAAACACACAATTCCCAAACACAAACACCCACATACACCAGCGTCAAGTTACGTTGAACGCACCGGTTCCCGCTTGATCATTGAAGTTTAGCAGCGATGATCCTGTTCAATATCTTATTATAATGGAGATTGTGTGTTTGTCTGTCAGTAAACGAAACTATATCAGTACCCAAGTTACAATTCCTTTACTTATTTGCGTCACATTCTGCATGATTTTATTTTTTTCATTTAAATCCTAATTATAATAAAATTGTTTTACACTATTAATACTGTTGACCTTATCTACATACTAATAATATGCAGTTGTATTTATATATACAACAAAATAACGGTTTACAGTGTGAAGGGAAGGCTGATTTGCATACTGATATTAAAAATTTGATTTTTAATAAATCTTAAAGAAATCCATTAACAAAAAGAAATAGTTTTAATTTTATTCTTTACCTCCTAATTTAACTTCATAGTTGAATTAGGAAAATTTAGCAATGAAAGACGGGAGTGATGGAAGAGTAAGTTTTATTTGTTCTGTTTTTCGATTATACCTACCCAGCTCTGTTTCAAATCAGTTTATCTGCATTCGTATTTAGTTTCATTAGCCTTCCTAATTTAATATACTATTGTATTACATTAAAACTTAAATACTTGCACCTGAAGGGAGCATATATTCGGTAGTTTAACTAAGAGACCATTTAATTAACAAAATTATTGTAAAAAAGAACCTCAATCCTTTATATATCAAAATGCCTCGATTCGGAATTAAATTACCCAAAAAGAGTTGATATGCCGTAAAACAAAACACCCCCCACACACACACCATTCACAAAGATAATATACACATATAGCCATATATGCACATCAATTCAGACACAATTTTAAATCAACACAGACAAAAAAAAAAGATGTTCTTATATTTTACGTGTAATGAACTATGGTTTACTTATCTTGTCGTTTTTAAGTCTTTCATTATATATATTTACCAACCCCTCCACACGAGAAGGATGTGACACAAGGTCAATTTCTTAGCGGAGTTTAGCAGGTTTGAATTCAGAGTTTTCCCTCTCCTAGACTGGTTACCTAGCCATGGTTAAAGAGCCCGGTCTGCCCTGCTATTTACCCATAGCTGGAAAGAAATTGGATTCATACCTTTCTATACCAACAGCTTCATCCAGGAATTGAACTCGGGTTGACGAGTCCATTTCCTACGACTCTAACCATTACACCACGCGCCTCCACAAGTCTTTCATTATATGAGTATATTCGGGGGAAGCTCACGTGATGCAATGGTTAGCAAACTAGATTTTCAGACCATTGTTAGTGAGTTCGATTCTGATTGGGCGGCCCATACTTCTGGCTTTTTGCCACATCTCTGCTAAGCTTAGTAAATAACTATATGAGTATATACGGTATATAACTTTAAAAGGCGTCCTATTGTGACGTAAGGGCTTGCAAGTTAGTCTCAATTGTTATAATTGGTCTTATTGATTCTTAATTATTGTTATCAATCTCTTGCTGGGCTTAATTTATGAATTAAATTTAACCATAGATATGCG
>CM042155.1:40963930-40991430 GCA_023376005.1 Doryteuthis pealeii
TATATATATATATATTGTGTGTGTGTGTGTGTGTGTGTGTTTGTGTACGTGCTCAATATCCTTGATACAGCATTTATATTCAAGTTAAGGTAGCGTGGACATGGAATCAACACCTGATTATTTTCCAGTTTTTCACACACCACACACACACACACAACTTTGAGGTTTGTTTCGATGTCACTTATCGTAAAATATATACACACAAGCGCAACCACACACACACAAAACACCTTAAAAAATGCTCAATGTCATTTTTCGAACATACACACACACACACACTCATACTCACACCAAAAAAGAAGAATATTTGACGCCATATTTCAAACCGTCTACCTTTCCAGCGTTCTTTCTTCAAACTTCAAATTTTGAACAGATTGATAAACAAGGACTATCGCAGTTTTTCTCGTTATTCTGTGATAAAGATTTTTTATTACTTTTCCTTATATCAACAAATGCCCTGAAGAAGATCTAATTAACAGATCGAAACACTGTAGCGTCGGCTAATAAACTTACCGCTGATTTTATTTAAACCTGTGTCTTTTCAAATTTCTTAATATACTACATACTGTCGGATTCACTCTCTTCATACACACACACACACACACACACACACATATATATATATATATATATATATATATATATATATATATAATAAAATAATGCTATAGATATAGTTGTCAAATCAGACAGACATCCAAGTGAATATATCATGTGTATACATGCATACACTTTTACAGATATAAATTTCATATTGTAATTTCATTTCTTATATTTCTCATAAATAAAAGTCAACATTCACGCGTACACAAACACCCACATACATGATTTTCTTTTTTCCTTTTTCCATAATAAGATCGCCCTAAATTTATTTTCGCATTCAATGCGCATTTTTCTTTCTTTCTTCCTTCCTCATTTTCTGTACTACAGAAATGCAACTGACAAAAACAAAAATAAAAACAAATACACTTCTTCTATTTTCTATATTTGACTTGTTTATCCAAGAATAATGAACAAAAAAGAAACTTCGAAAAAAAAATTAGATTTCGTTCCGTTGCTTTTCGTTTATTTCTCACATTTCGGGAGCAATGTATTCCTCTTTTTATATATACTCTTTTTTTTCTTCTTCATTCATTTAAAAAAAAAACTAATTTGTGGTTTATCTATTTTTTTTTCTTTTTCGTTTCGATTCCTTTTCCTTTCGCTATTAAATTGGTATGCGGCTATTTCTGATTTTTAAAGCAGCTCCTCGACTCTTTTAATACACTTTCTCAACTGGCGTCAACATCTATTCTGTTTTTACACATGATGACTTTCAGTACATGCGACGAAGTGAAAGTTGGAAATTAGTTTACTAAGTTCGATAGAATCAAAGATCGAATAGGATTGGTTGGTTAGTTAGTTTGTTGGTCAGGTTTAACGGCATGTCAACCTATTGGGTCATTTTATGCCGAAGACGTTTTGGTTTTAGTTTGGTGGTTGGTTTTGAAGGCTATGACAATGGAAGTGTAAAGAAAAATGAGGTAACTATGAAGTTGTTTGTCTACCTTTGATTTATTTTCTTAATATTTCGGAATAAAGACCCCTTCGTCAGAAGATTTTTGAAAGCTAAATTCTGAAGCTGTTACCTTGTTGCTAGGATTTGGCTATTCTATTGTATGCCTGGTGATATCTTCCTCCAAATTCTCTGCGTGTAAGTGTGTGTATGTGTGTTTATGTGTATGTCCAACAATGTCTTAGAATCCAGTTTTTGTTTTATTCATTCTTGATGGGTACTCATTTTTTAAACCCAATTTTTTAAACTCTTGTTTTTTTTTCTATTTAATCAATAGATGGGACCTTAACAGGTACTGCCACTCTGAGTCAGAGTGGATATTACCCGAGCTCCAAAACTGGAACTTCACCATCAGATAGTTTAACGTCATATATCCAGGACAATAAGACCCTCAATCGCAACTTTCTAGCATGAATATGATAAAAAGGGCATTAGGGTTGGGACAATCATATAGGTGCTAGGGCTTGACAGATGATGACATTCAATATATGCGACGTAGTGAAAGTTGGAAATTAGTTTGCTAAATTCTATAGAATCGAATATAAAATAGGAGGCACCATGTCAACAAGGAGAATCGATTCAACCTCTAGTGGATAAAGGAGTTAGGTTAAGACAGTTCTAAGTGACAGTTATCTCTAGACTGCAGGTTCAATCCGGGTGAGGGGCAGCAGTAACATAGAAAAATAATTAACACAGCTTAAAACCTGTACTCAGCTATGGTTAACGGAATAAGAACAGGATACCCCCCCCCGCACCGTGGACTGAATAAAAGGTTAGGTTCAAAGTTCCGTGATGGCTCCCGATTACGACAAGAAGGTTCCCGAATCCGAATAGGTTTCCGAGTCCGAGAGATTTCCTGAATCCGACAAGAAATACCTGAAGAAGGCCGGAGAGTAAATCGGTCGAAACGTTGTACAGATAACAATGAAGATGAGGACAATAGTCCGAATAATCCAAATAATACTTACTCTAAGAAAGGCAGGACAACTCAATTTAATTGAATATAAGTTAATATCAGAACCTTTTAAAAAGTGTAACAGTATATATATATATATATATATATATATATATATATTGGTCTAATGCCAAAACCCCAATCAGTTTTATCGTATATTTGTGAGAAGCTGCCGGCCGAGGGTCTTAGTTTCCTGGGTATGATATTAAACTGCATCTAGTGGTTGGCTTTCATTCCAAATAGAATACATTTAAGGATTTCACTTCTGTCGAATGCTAATCAAAATATCATTTGTTATATACCCTACCTATGAACATTAATGGGTATGTCCAAATCCTCATAAATACGGGAGTATCATGCTGACTGAGTAGTCTTATACCACTAGCAGTGGTTTACCTTCTTCTCGCCGCTGGCGAGTGTTGTATTTTGTTAATGTTACTAGCAAAAAAACCTCAGGGTGGCGTAAAAATTAATTTTTTGAAAGATATTGCCTGAGGGGTGGAAGTTAAAAATTCAATGTTAGAGGTTTTTCTATCATAAGTAAAATCATCAAATTTATTAAAGGAGTAAAAATAAAAGTATACAATTAGAAATGGAAACTTAGTTCTGTTTCCCTCATAAAACTTATAAATTTATGGAAATACGGTGAGGAAATTAATCCGACAATATGAGAAGGAAAATATTTGGAAAAATATAACAAACACAGGATGTTACAATTAGGGGAAACAATTCTATGTGTCAATACTTAAGCATTTCGGTATATTGTACCATCTTCAGGACACTGTTAAGTAATGTTTATGTGAGGAACAAAATGAAAGATGTTAAGTGTATAGTGAATGTGTGAATATTCATACATTCACTATACACTTAACATCTTTCATTTGTCCCTCACATAAAACATTACTTAACAGTGTCCGAAGATGGTACAATATACCGAAATGCTTAAGTATTGACACATAAAATTGTTTCCCCTAATCGTAACATCCTGTGTTTGTAATATTTTTCAAATCTTTTCTTCTCTTATAAATTTATATCATCATCATCATCATCATGTCGCGCACGCATCACGGGCATCCATGACAATCCTTCGCCAACCCTCCCTATCATTCATTACACCTGGAAGCTCCTCTGCGGAGCAGCCAGCATCTTCACATAACTGGTCAATGTATGTCCTTGCTGGGCGCCCCACACTTGCATGTCCATGTGTTGGCTTCCACAGGAGAACGTCGCTTATGAGTTCATCCTGCTTCTCCAGCAGTGTCCTGCATGCTTGTCCGTCTCACTCGGATAGTTTGTGAGATGGGGGTGCAGGTGACCGTACAGCTGTTTCCTTGTGGGGTGCTGTTTCACGACTTATTCAAGACTGCACGCAGCATTCTTGTGCAGCTCCCATCTAGCTTATTCTCAAGACGCTTTGTCAGGGTCCAGGTGGTGCAGCCATACAGCAGCACCGACACAACCACAGCCTGGAAGAACTGTCGCTTCAGCTTGCCAGGGAGATCGGACCTCCATATGACTGATAATCTATTGTGGCCGCCCATGCCTTTGCTATTCGTGTATTAACATCGCTCTCTGTGGAGGAGATATTACCACCTAGGTATGTGAATTGTTCTACTGGTTTAAGAGGCTTGCCGTCGAGTGTGGAGATGTCTCCTTTATTTTTGAAATTCATGAACTCTGTTTTACCGGAGTTCACATAGAGACCTATATTCTTTGCTGCCTCCTCCAAGCTATGTATCAGTGATTCAGCCTTTGCCGGTGTATCTGCAAGAAGTGCAAGGTCATCAGCATAGTCCGCATCTGTGATTGTTTGTGCGGGATATCGGGATATAAATTTATATAAATTTATTAATTATTAATCAAATAATCATTCTGAATATTTTACACATCAATTTTACTCAAAATCCTTGGTATTTATTTGTTTGTAAACTTTTTAGTCAACCTCTTGTTACTGAAAAAAGGGCAAGATTAAAAAATGATTTAAAAACTGATTACAGGCTGTTCTCTATTCTGTGTATTGAGGATTTACGGTGCCGTGATGTAGTTTTGGTTAGAAATTAATAGAAACCGAATCTCCATGATAAATAGATAAAGATTCAATTTCATTTCCAACCTCCGTTTCTCATTTAACAACCTTTGTTAGGCTGCAACATAATTAGAAACTCCATTTTGAAAAGTCAATTTTAATAAAACTAAGCTAAAAACTATTTTTAAAAGAAGTAGATTCAGTCTATCGTTTCCAAATAACAACAAATTAATGATTTAGAAGATATTTGAGGAAGATTATCCTGGAGAAAAATCAATTTGTGTATTCAGCAAAAATAGAAACATTACGAAAAATATTTGCCAATGGATGTTATCAACTAATCTGGGTGACTTATAAAACCTTGGGGTCAATAACCGAGGCATTTGCAAATAGACATGTCAATTATGAGGAAATTAATTAATATTTTCATGAATTATTTTATTAGTTATGTTCAAAGTTGGGCAAGATCGGCTAAACAATATGTAAATTTTGTTCAAAACATCTAAAATAATAATAATAATAATAATAATAATTAATAATAATAATAATAATAAAATCATGTATTAAGTGAATTTAGCAATCTAGCACAACAGGAGTACAAAGCAAGGCACGACTGGGTTTGGAAGGTGATCCCCTGGGAATTATGCAAAAAATTAAACTTTGACCATACAACAAAATGGTATATGCATAAACCAGAATCTGTTCTTGAGAATGAAACACATAAAATTATATGTAACTTCAAGATAAAGACGGATCACCCTATCCCAGCCAGGAGACCAGACCAAGTATTGATTAACAAAAAAAAAAGAGAACGTGTTAATTGGTGGATTTAGCGGTCCCAGCAGATCACTGGGTGAAGCTGAAGGAAAGTGAAAAGATGGATAAATACCTGGACTTTGCCAGAGAATTGAGAAAGCTGTGGAATATGAGAGTGAAAGTGATACCAATTGTAGTTGGTGCACTTGGAACGGTACTAATAAACTTGGAAAAAAGACTGGAGGATCTAGAAATCGGAGGAAGAATAGAGACCATCCAGACTACTGCACTGCTGCAATCGGCTAGAATACTCATAAGAGTCCTGGAGACCTGAGGAGACTTGTTGTCACTCAGACTCCAGTGAAATACTATCAGCTAACGCTGTGAAAAACTTAAAAGGAGAGATAATAATAATAATAATAATAATAATAATAATAATAATAATAATAACAAGAGAAACTAATCATGTAAATGTTAGTATATGTAGATTATGGGTGAGAAAGGTAATTATGTGGGAACGGTGCAATCTACACAGTTTTCATTATAAAAGATACTAGTTATTTTTAAATGACATAAACCATTATTCAACGCCCACACACAATAAGAAGCTCGTGGGCATACTCACGAGTGGAAATGGTCCATAACCACGATACCCATGGTATTTAAGGCCTTTTTATTCACATATATATATATATTATATATATATATATATATATATATATATATAAGGAATACGAAAGCTTTGTCAGTGCCCACCTAGAATCAGCAGCTGAGTGCGTACCGACCAAAGAAAGAGCCAAACACTCTGTCCCCTGGGTGACAGAAGCAGTTAGAGAAAAGAGAAACAATATAAAAAAAATCAGCCCAACATAATAAAACAAACCCAACTAGCACCAATCTACACAACCTTAAGAAAGCCCAGATAGACCTAACCGAAATATACAAAAAAGAACAAATAGAATACATCCAAGTACAGATAAATAACATTAGACAATCGGTAGAAGACAGACAGTCGCGATTAGCATGGCAGACAGTAAATGAAATCAGTGGTAGGAAAAATACCTCTAGATCAAAGCTAAAGGCAACCAGCCAAAAAGATAGACGCCAGAAATGGAAAGACCACTTCCAGAAACTATTGAGGAACCCCCCTAAAATCATAGAAAATAATACCCAAAAGATTGTAGATAGACTAGATATCAAACTTGGGGATTTCACAATAAAATAACTAAATGAAGTCTTAAAGAAGCTAAAAGGTAGAAAAGCTGCAGGTCTTGACGAAATACCACCTGAGGTATGGAAGATAGGAAAGTTCAATGACATACTGCTTAGGCTATGCAATGCAGTATATAGACAAAATAGAATAGACAAATGGACGAAAGGATCCATCCTCCCATTTCCCAAAAAGGGAGACCTCGGAATCGCTAAAAACTACAGAGGCATAACTCTTACTGCTATTGCAGCTAACATATACAATGCCCCCCTCCTTAATCGCATCCGACCAGAAATATAGAAAATCCTTAGGAAAAACCAAAACGAATTCCGCAGAAATCGATCCACAACCTCCCAGATCCTGACTATTCGAAGGATCATAGAAGGGGTTCGAGCAAAGAATCTAGAGGCAACGCTGTTATTCGTAGACTTCTCCAGGGCATTTGATTCCATACACAGAGGGAAATGGAACAAATACTATTAGCGTGCGGTCTCCCCAAAGAAACGGTTGCCGCTATAATGATGCCCTACAAAGACACTAAAACAATGGTACGCTCACCTGATGGCGACACAGATTTCTTTGACATCGCCGCTGGAGTCCTACAAGGAGATACAGTAGTACCATATATATCTATAATATGCCTTGAGTATGCATTTCGAACATCATTAGATACCATAAAAGAAAAAGGCTTTACACTAAGAAAGGCAAGAAGCAGGCGATATTCTGCATGGTCACAGATGCAGACTACGCTGATGACCTTGCACTTCTTGCAGATACACCGGCACAGGCTGAGTCACTACTACACAGTTTGGAGGAGGCAGCAAAGAATATCGTCCTCTATGTGAACTGACAAAACCGAGTTCATGTGCTTCAGAAAGAAAGGGGACATCTCCACACTTGACGGTAACCCTCTCAAGCCAGTGGAACAGTTCACATACCTAGGTAGTATTATCTCATCCACAGAAAGCGATGTTAATACACGTATAGGAAAGGCATGGGCGGCCACAAACAAATTATCAATAATATGGAAATCCGATCTCACTGACAAGCTAAGGCGACAATTCTTCCAGGCTGTGATTATATCAGTACTGCTGTGTGGCTGCATCACCTGGACCCTAACAAAGCGCCTTGAGAATAAGCTAGATAGGACCTGCACAAGAATGTTGCGTGCAGCCCTGAACAAGTCGTCGAAGTAGCACCCAACAAAGAAGCAACTATATGGTCACCTGCCCCCATCTCACAGACCATCCGGGTGAGACGGACTAGGCATGCAGGACACTGCAGGAAAAGCGGGGAAGAGCTCATAAGCGACGTTCTCCTGTAGAAGCCAACACATGGACAGGCTAACGTAGGACGCCCACTAAGAACCTACATTGAACAACTATGCGAGGATTCTGGATGCTGCGCAGAGGACCTCCCAGGGGCAATGAGTGATAGGGAAGGTTGGCGAGTGATTGTCATGGATATCCGTGCTGCTTGCGCGACATGATGATATATATATATATATATATATATATATATATATATATATATATATATTAGGCATGTGCTATTGAATAACACGGAGTACTCTTTCTTCATTTTTTGGATCTTTATTTTTTCCAGTCGTCTGGCGATCCTTTTGTGTTTGGATCCAATTGATATAGAATATTTTCCATACTGTTATCCTGAGCGCTTTTGACCGTTTCGACAGTCGTCATCATGGGGTATATAAGTTGGGTTTAGTTCATTTTTTAGTTCTTTTATATATGTTTTTATTAAATTTGGAGAGTCTATTATTTTTTTAAGAAGGGGGTGTAAAAAAAAATAATACCCCATGATGATGACTGGCGAAACAGTCGAAAGCGCTCGGGATGACAGCATGGGAAATATTCTATATCAATTGGATCCAAACACCAAAAGGATTGCCAGACGACTGGAAAAAATACAGATCCAAAAAATGAAGAAAGAGTACTTCGTGTTATTCAATAGCCTGCCAATATATATATATATATATTATATATATATATATATATATATATAACGTGTCCATAAAATCTTGCAGCAGTTACAACATTGAAAACTTAATAACTCCTGTTGTACAAATGAAATGATCATTTAGTTTTAGTTTTTATGTACGTTTTGATTATTACATTTTAACAGAGCCGTCTAGCCCGAGTAAGGGCCAAAGGGAATGTTTCATGTCATGGACTGCTTAACCACCAGGATTCCATACTTAATCATCACGGCCAACAAGTAAACCCATTGGGAGGGGCTCTTACCCCTCTGCAGTCGGTGTATTCTAAAGACCCAGCTGACAGAGCTGATACTCCTTCATCTGATCACATTTTTCGAACGCAAAATATTGATTTCACATTTTTTATCTTTTCTACGTAACAAGAGGAAGAACATCTCTCTCTCTCTCTCTCTCTCTCTCTCTCTCTCTCTCTCTCTCTCTCTCTCTCTCTCTCTCTCTCTCTCTGATTGTTCTTTTTGTAAATTTTACGCTAAACGAAGAGCGAATATTAATTAGCATTACTATTGCTTTTTATCGACACGTTCCAACCAACGTGCTGCCCAGGGAATTTGCCATTAACAACCATAGGAAGAAATAACCGAACCGAATTCTAATCGGGCGGGGGGGGTTAGGTGCTCATTGACCAGTAACAATGCTTCATCTCAAAAGTCCAGATCCATTAACAGAAATTCAAAATTATGAAAATACATGATGTAGTATTGCAGGCGAATGGAGGCGTATTTTTTCCGCCCCATCGGACAGGGTATTGATATCTATACGTATAAATATGTTGGAATATTTTAGTAATATAAGGTGTGATGGAGCCCACCACTTAAAGTTATAGACCCTGCATGGCAGCGTGAATTCAATCATTCAATAAACACGGTCGAACACTTAGTTAACTCTTTAATCGCCGATCTTGAAAGGCGTTCAGTTGCTCGTAGTTAACACGGACGAACGAATCAACAATAAAGGATTCTGCTTAACACTAAGGAACAACCAAGGATTCTTCACTAAGAAACAACCAAGTATTTTGCCTAACACTAAGGAACACAAGGGATCTCCACTGTAAAATGCTCTCACCTGCAGCCTAAAAATGCCCACACAAATTATAACAATATCTCAGGTAGCTGAGCTAGACGTTCATTTCTCACCTACTCATACAGCTGTTTCTCGAACAAATTTTGGTATTTTGAGATGAATTATGGTTTTGTAATGTATTTTCCATCCAGGAATGAATTTACAAACCATTCCTTTATTTGTTTATTTAGTTTTACGGCATATCATCTCCTGCGGGTCATTTAATGCCGGCAAAGTTTTGAAAGATTCGTAGCAATAGTTTGGAAAAAATGTTAAACTCATTTTTTTTATAAACAAATTTTCTATTTAAACTATAGATGAAACCCTAACAGGGACTACCACTCCGGTCAGAGTGGACCAGGGAGCAATGGTGATGAAGGGTGCCCCACATTTCCCAGACTTCCAGAAGTGGAACCTCGCCATCAGATAGAGTTTAACGTCATACCCAGGACAATAAGACCCTCAGTCACCGCCTTCTAGCACATATATGATAAAAAGCTTGGGGGATTCTATAAGCAATAGGGTTGGGACAATCATATAGATGCTAGGGCTTGACATAGCCAGCCGATTGATTGGAGGGGGCCTCTCCGACCGCCAGTCATGTTTAAGTAAGGGCCAGAGTGGAGTGTTGCATGTCATGGACTGCTCAAGGACCAGGATTCCGTCCTTAAGCATCACAGGTCGCCATCCATGCCATATATATACATATATGCATATATATGTGTGTGTGTGTGTGTGTGTGTGCAATAAATATATATATATATGTGTATGTAATAAATTATATTATATATGTGTGTATGTAATAAATATATATATATGTGTGTATCTAATAAATACATATATGTGTTTAATAGATATATATATATATGTGTGTGTGTGTGTGTGTGTGTGTGTGCGCGTGTGTGTGTGTAATAAAACCTTCTGTTTTATACCTTAACATATAAATAGCCACTTGAAGATGTGTTTGTTTAAAATTAGTTCATTCTATTTTGAACTTATCTTCGCCAAAAGTTTGTTAAATCTTCGTGGAAACATGTTATTGCCTCTGCACTAAATACTGTGTAAATGTTGCGTTTCGAAATATCATATAAACTAGATTTAAAAGAACATTACACAATACTGCTATAATTATCTAACTTATAGAATAAACACAGATTGAAAGAAATTTGAAAATTAATTTTAATTTCCCAGGGGAGATAATTATTAACTTCCAATTAGCGATCCCTCCTAAACAAATCAATTAAGCACTCTTCATTAGATATGGATTCTATCAATAACTTATGCAGTTTCATGGCCTCTCAATGTTCTTGGTTATATTGATATTTATATTCAAGAAAAATGGTAAGGTCTTAATCAATAGTACACAGTCATTTCCGCAAAGATTTCAAGAATTTTGATTATTAAGAATACTGATCAAAAAAAATTATCATTCATCTTCAAGTTGGACTGAAAATTACTTTATTCTAGATTAAGTTTAGTCTTCAAATCATAATCTCGTTAAAATTTGACATTTTAGCTAGGTTTTCAGTTATATATATATATATATTTCACATAGCGGTAATACCCTTGGGAAAGGTATGAATCTATATATTCTCCCCCAGCAATGGGTAAATAGCAGGGTAGACTGGGCTCTTTAACCTTGTATAGGTAACTAGTCTAGGAGTAAGAAAACTCTGAATTCAAACCTGCTAAACTCCTCTTAAGAAATTGACCATGTGTCGCATCCTGCTCGTGCAGAGGAATTGGTATATATATATATATACATATATATATATATATATATATAATTATTGTTATTATTGTTATTATTTATATTTTTTGCTTGAAGGCAATTACAATGCGTATATCGTATAAAATTCGATAATTATTGAAAATAATCATGACAAGCAAACTCGGCAAATATTGGGCCCTACGTACAACATCGTACAGTTGTTTCAACTTTATTAAGTCTCATCAGCGATGTATTCTTACGATTGCCCTTACGAGCAAATTATCAAATCTCATATATATATATATATATATATATGTGTGTGTGTGTGTGTGTGTGTGTGTGTGTGTGTGTGTTTATATTTATATTTAAGAAAAATGGTAGGATCTTAATCAATATTGCACAGTCGTTTCCGCAAAATCAAGTATTTTGATTATTAAGCATGAACACGGACCCAAAATAATTACAGTTTTTTTTTCAAGTTGGACTGGAACTTACGTTATTCTCTAGATTGAGTTTAGTGCTCCAATCAGAATCTCATAAAATGTGACTTTTTAGCTTGGTTTTCACTTACATGTATGAGTAACACAGGGATCTGTGCGGTAAAGTGAGGAGTTGATGGTAGGTGTGGTGCTCCACCTGAGACCCAAAAGCAATCGCCTTGGTCTAGCACTTGTGAAAAGAGGAGAGACTACTTCTCTCTGTTTGGCTGATACTGACTTACATATATACATATATACAAGACCGACACATCATTAAATTAATCATTTAGACTTTAGAGTCATAATATATATATATATATATATATATATATATATATATATATATATATATATTTATCAACCCCTCCACACGAGCAGGATGCAACACAATTTCTTAAGCGGAGTTTAGCAGTTTTGAATTCAGAGTTTTCTTTCTCCTAGATTGTTTACCCAACCATGGTTAAAGGGCCCAGTCTTCCCTGCTATTTAACCATAGCTTGAGGGATAATATGTGGATACATACCTTTCCTAAGGGTATTAGCGCCATCTGAAATGCAAACAGCCTTGTCTAGGAGTTGAACTCCATTTCCCACCACTCTAACCATTAGACCACGCGCCTCCACAAGTCATAACATTATTCCTGTCTTCTTCTGTCTGTCTCTCTGCATATATGGCCACGACACACACACACACACACACACACACACATATATATATATATATATTATATATATATATATATATATATATATGAGGAAATAACAGATTGGATAAAATCCAACAAAATGTTATTAAAATTGAATAATAACAGATAAAACACAAACCACTTCATTCACTTGATATTTCATCTCGGTGTATTAACGTGGTTTCGTCAACTAAATTCTGACGAAGCCTTGTTTACTTACCGAGGCGAAATATCATTTGAATGATGTTGTTTGTGTTTTATCTGTTATTCTTTTTTAATTTTTAATCACACACACACGCACACCACCCACACACACACACACACACACACACACTATATTGACAGACAAATTAAATAAATTTTGTTCCAACCAACATTTTGCTATTAAAAATAGTCTCTTTTTGAAAAGACAGAAAATAGTTTAATTTCCTCTGTCGACAAAATTCCACTAGATCTACTTTCTTTTTGTTATTGAAAACGCAAACAAATATCAAAAATCGATAACTCAAAATTGCTTTTTTTCAACGGCACTACATTGACCATGCAAGACCCAAATCTGTCGAGTGATCGAATCTTTACGTATAGATTACGATCAATCAGTTAAGTTTCAAAACGAGGCACAGTTTCAAACTAATAGTTTAATGATCACCACCACCACCACCACCACCACCAGATCGAAACTGATATTTGTCGCCAATTTAAAACTTCCAATTTTCAACTGAAGTTTTTGGTTTAGAAAAATGTTAAACATAAAAACAAAACCATCAAAAGAACAATTTTTTTAGAAATATTCTCATTGTGTCGTAGAATTTCTTTCAATTAATTTACAATAAAGAAAATCCCTGTTGTTTAATTGAATCTTATTATAACTGAGATTGTGTGTTTGACTGTCTGTAACCGAAACTATATCATTACTCAAGTCATAACTCTCTATGTTATTTACGTGACATTCTCCATGATTTAATTTGTATCTAAACCTCAATTATTAATGAAATTGTTTTACATTATTAATACCGTTGCCTATTTTTCTCACACCAATGAGATCCTACCGTAAATCAATGAGATCCTACCGTAAATCCGCTGTCAGTGGCTCTTGTACATGACAGAAGGGCTCAGACTACAATAATCATAGGACGTTATTTGAACAGGATGAGTTCTGAGGTGAATAGATAATGAACGTTAAAATATCCCATCATACAGGTAAAAAAGAAATACCAAGAAAATTTTATACCACCGTGGGGGAAATTTGGTTGGGCAAAGAGTTAATTTTTGTCTACTTTAAACAACCCTCAGCGGCTCTCCCATCACATCCAAGCAAAGTATAAAAACTGATGGTTATTTCATTATGATTGAGCAGAAGGACTCAGATTACAAAAATAATAGGACTTTATTTGAAGAGAATGAGTTCTGGGGTAAATAGATAGTGAACTTTTAAATATGCCATCATGCAGGTATATAATACCAAGAAAATTTGATACAGCCGTGGAGGAAATTTGGTAGGCAGAGTTAAAACCTGGGTAACAGACGAGTCAGATTGTATTAAATTGAGAAGAGAAAAATTTAAATGTCTTTCATGAAACTGAATGCTGGATAAAGTTTTATTTAGATTGTCGCAGAGAATTCAAATTCCTTACGGTACACGCTGTTTCCAAACGACCATTCTTCTAATTGCTAAGTAGACTCATAGCTCATTAACCTCGCAGATCTCAAACTAACCAGTTCTTTCAGCGGGTCCTCTTATTATAATGGAAATTGTGTTTGTCTGTAACTGAAACTATATTACTACTCAAGTCACAATTCCCTTGGTTATTTTCGTCACATTCTCCATGATTTTATTGTTGCCTTATCAACATACTGATAACGTGCAATTGTATTTATTTATATATATATATAATATATATATATATATAAAATAGCGGTTTACAGTGTGAACGAAAAGGCTGATTTGAATATTGATATTAAAAAATTGATTTTAAAAATATGTGCTTAGTATTATTGATTTCTAATTGTTTGCTTCTGTCTTAATGAATATGAGCAAAAATATCGGGGATAAATCTTATAAGAAATCCATTAACAAGAAGAAATAACTGTAATTCTACTTTACTTCCTATTTCAACTAAATAGTTAAATTAGGAAAATTTAGCAATGAAAGACGGGAGTGATGGAAGAGTAAGTTTCAGTTGTTCTATTTTTCGATTATTCCCCGCCCCGTTTCAAATCATTTTAACTGCATTCTTATTTAGTTTTATATGCCTTTCTAATCAAATGTCATATTTTATTACATTAAAACTTGAATACTTGCACCCGAATGGTGCATATATTTGCTAGTAAATCAAATTACTGTATATGTTATTTGTCTGTATTTTTTAGATGAGGTCATTATCTTTATTGTGGTATGTATAAATGTGTAGTATGTATAAATGTATGGCTAAATCAATTTTTTTAAGTAAATTCATTTAATGTCGAGTATCCACTCTGACTGGAGTGGTAGTACGTGTTAGGGTCCCAGGTATAGGTTAAATAGATTTTAACAAATGAGTTTAAAAATGTGTTTAAAAACTGAGTTTTAAAAAATTGAATACCCATCAGGCATAAACAGAACAAAATGTCTTTCAACATAAAATAACCCAACAAGGATTGACATGCCGTAAAATTCAACAAACCAAATGAACAGATTTATCCATATGAGACTTTACTGAATTTTCAAATTTATCGGAGTTATTTCTTAAGTCAAACTACTGTACAGGTTCTTAGTCTTCTTTTTTTTTAAGATGAGGCTTGATGTGAATAATTTTGATTTTTCATTGTGGTATGTATAAATGTCGGGCTAAATAGAATTGTTATTAAAGTAAATTACATTAAATATAAAAATATCAAAAAATATCAATTTCATTGGACTTTACGTCTCAAGTTGTACAGAAAACGCCAATAACTTTTTTTTCTAAATGATCGTGATTCTTCTCGTAAACATGTCGGCATGATAGGTGTACAAAAATAATATCATTTTTTGAATTAGACCTTCAAAATTTCTTCGACGCCCGTTTGCTCAACTGTGAAACTATTAAAAATCATTTCCCAGGTTGGATAATTACTATACTCGGATACACAGGAAACATCTGACGTAAGGCTGGAGAATACAGTAAATGAAACGTTCTGTTTATACATATAACAATAAAAATGAGAAAAACACTCCAAAAAATCAAAATTATATTGTTCTGAAAGTGGTGATGAAATGGTTGGTTATTTTGTTTTTTACGACATATCAACCCATTACGAGTCATTTAATGCCGAATCAAGTCATTTCAATAAATAAAGTATTCATTTTTCTTACATAGATAGTTTAGTTGTTTTGTTTACGACATATCAACCCTTTTCGATCGATGTGCCCTCAGGCCTTCTTCATGTGTTTCTTATCGAACTAGGTAATCTTCTCTAACTCGGGAACTTTCTCTTCTCTTCTAATAATTCAAATTATCAAGCCTCATATGAAACATTCGGACAAAGTCCGTCCTCGTGAATTGAATTGAACTGAGCAGAGTACTCTGAATGCTCTTCTGTAAACTAAATTTCAACTGTAGCAGCTCAGATGAGAAAATTATGGATATACATACAAACATAGATGGCATTTTTCGTATCTTATATAAACTAGCAAGAGATTGATAGTGCATGTATGTTTTATATATTGGGTATCTTGTATAAATATAAATAGATAGTGTATGTGTATCTTATATAAATAGTGTATTGCGTTACATCCTGCTTGTAGCGGACGAATTGCGTAAATACATACAAAATTCAATGAGTGCCTCACAAGTCTTCAGCTTAAATTACAGGGGAAAAAGCGTGATTAATTACTAAAGCTAAAAGTTAATTAATCGATTCGCCTAAGAATGAAACAGATGCGAAATTCTCAACTCGGTCGATCCAGTCAATAACAGAAACTTGGCGATGGGGGGGGGTAGAAATAAAACAACAGATGTACATCATTCTAGGATCCACTTTTTCTTTTTTGTGTGTAAGCATTGGATCGATAAGACAACGATAGTGAATCTGATCGATTGATTGATTTTTGAAAGTTTTTAAAAATAATGGGAAGTTAGCTTTATTTTTTTCAATGCTAATTTACACTTCGTTTTTTATATTTTTTTATTTTTAGGATAAAAGGAATAATATATATATATATATATATATATATATATATATATATATATATATATATATATATATATATATATATACACACACACATCTGCATGTATGAGTGTGTGGGTGTATGAGTATATGTGTATATATGTGGGTGTGCATGAGTGTATATATATATATATATACATACATACATACGAGGTGTGTCAAAAAATTATCGAGATTTTTTGTACCTTTTTTTATACACCTTGTATTCTGAAAAAATACGTTTCATTCATTGTTGCTACGCAGAAGACCTCCCAATGGCAATGAATGATAGGGAACGTTGGCGAGAGATTGTCATGGATATCCGTGTAAATAGCGCGACACGATGATGATGATGATCAAATACAATAACACTGGTTTACAAAGAAATTGAGGCAAGCATAACAATAACTGTTTTAACCTAAGTTTGGGGGTGCTGAATTCAGATTGGTAATCCGTTTTTACTCATCACCTTTAGTTTTTTAGATATGCATACTGTACATTTTGTACACATACTGTACATAAAGGCGTATATGCATTCAGGGTTAATTTCTAATATTGTGTGACTTATGTCTTCTTTTTAGTTATTATGCAATAAATGGAAGTGATAGCATTACATTATATATATATATAGCTATATATCAAGACGGATTTTGGCAGTTAAGCGTAGCTAACACGTCTCAATCAACAGCCAGTAGTGCACTGGCCAGTAGTGCTCTAGCAGTCAGCAGATCATCTAAGAAAACACACTTCTAACTGTCTGCGATACTATGAATTGTGTACATTGTGTCATCCAAGTATATTTATTCCGTCAATGTTCTTTATCTATCCTGTTTTATCTGTAATAAGCTGCTGCAACTGTTGAAATAAGCACGTATATACTCTGTAAAATGATACTATTTAAAAGACAGAAAACTAGAGGTGATAGAGCAAAACTATTTATACATTTGAATTCAGCACATCCAAATTAGTAAAAAACACCTATTCACATTCTTGCCCCAGACAAAAAATATTTTTTGTAAACCAGTGTAATTTGTACACAATTGTATGCTTTCAGAGTTTCTTATCTAATACTAATAATTAAATATTTCTATTTCAAACATAATAGTCCTTATTTGCCTACAGTTATATGGTTTCAAGTATTCTTATTTAATTCTAATAATCATATAGTCTCTAATAATTATTTCTATATAATAATAGACATTATTTGCACATAGTTACATGGTTTCAACTAAATAATAATAGTAAAGTTGATGGAGTGGCCTAATGTCGGTATCAGCCGGACAGCGATGGAATCTATCCTCTTTTTGATAACGCTAGACCAGAGAGATTTATTTTTTCTGAGGTGAAGCACCACAGCTAGCATCAGCTCCTCGCTTTACTGCACAGATCAGATTAACCTTTACATTTACATGTTTGTGTAACAGACACTTCGCTCTTAGTTTTAAATATAAGGGCTATTTCCTTCTCCTAAACTAATTGACATGAAGTATAAACATTAGGCAAGAAGGGTTCATGCCTTTCCCATGTGTATCAGAATTAAGAGAAAGTGTCTCTTCTAGCATTGGAAATCTGTTCGTCGTGTTTATTTCCTTCATCGATAGCTGTAACGCTTAGCGCATTTTCTGAGAGTGATCTAATGCATAAATATGTGAGAAAATGAACTACATTACCCATCGCACAATCCGCTATCAACGAAGTTCTTATCACCTAAGGTAATCGGAGTACGTGGCTCTGACACTAAAGCAGGGTGTCCCTTTCTACTGCATCGTTAAAACGTGTAAGAACTGAATGAATAAGAAGAGATAGTTCATTTCCTCACCTCTTTATGATTTCCAAGTTTCAATTTTCTTCAACAAAAAAGAAAACAACAATAATAATAATAATAATAATAATAATAATAATAATATAATAATAATATAAGACCCAACAGAATAGTAAATGTAGACTTTGCGGTAATAGACATGAGACTGTTAACCATATACTCTGCGAATGTAGCAAACTAGCACAACGAGAATACAAAACTAGACACGACTGGGTTGGGAAGGTGATCCACTGGGAATTATGCAAAAAATTAAATTTTGACCACACAACAAAATGGTATATGCATAAACCAGAATCTGTTCTTGAGAACGAAACGCATAAAATTCTCTGGGACTTTGAGATAAAAACGGATCACCTTATCCCAGCAAGAAGGCCAGACCTAGTGTTGATAAACAAAAAAGAAAGAACTTGTCAACTGGTGGATTTTGCAGTGCCAGCAGATCACAGGGTGTAGTTAAAGGAAAAGGAAAAAATAGACAAATATCTGGACCTTGCGAGAGAACTGAAAAAGTTGTGGAATATGAGAGTGAAAGTTATACCAATTGTAGTTGGTGCACTTGGAACAGTCCCAAAAGGATTGGAAAAGGGTTTGGAATGTTTGGAAATCAGAGGGAGGATTGAAACCATTCAAAACACTGCACTGCTGCAATCTGCCAGAATACTCAGAAGAGTCCTGGAGACCTGAGGAGACTTGCTGTCACTCAGACTCCAGTGAAAGACCATAAGCTAATGCTGATGTGAAAACTCAAAGTAATAATAATAATAATAATAATAATAATAATAATAATAATAATAAACAGTAAAACAGTTCAAATTATCTGAGCAATTATTCAAAATGTTTGACTGTATAAAAATTTCCCTCTGCAACGCATGTTCTTTTAACTTAAGCCCTTAATTTATCAATTACCCCAGAACAACACCCACCCACCCAATCTGGTAACCCTGACTGCTCAAAGACGACCTATGATAAGTATCTACGGTGTTGTGACTGGGCAGATTTATTGTTGAATATATTATTAGCTTTTAAAACGATATTATGCATCCAAGTTATTTGTGAGAGGGGAGATAATTACATTAGTTCCAGATTGATAAATCGTGTTAAAATGCGAGTTGAAAATGAAATGTTAACCTTTACTACAAAGACGTCGCCAATCAATATCATTTCCTATTAATCTACACACTTTTATTTATGATCATGCGAAACTTGGGTTTGCTCGGTTCAAAAAATGATTTACGGACGTGATTTATTTACAGTAAACGGTGTTATTTTTGTGGCATTTCAAATTAGATCCTTATACATGCACACACATACACACACTATATAGATATATATATATATATATATATATATATATATATATATATATATAGTCATCCACAAAAACGTGTTCCGGCGTTTCACGCCTCTTCATTAACTGGGATCGAACTCCAACTGACTGTTTGCCAGCCTGATTTCTTATCTCCTCGGCCACTGACTGCTGCTCTAGCGGGGCTGGTGTTCAAACTATTAAATACATAGGTTTGTTTATATATTTTACGATCACGGACAGATCTAGTTTGCGAGCAAACGATCATTGCTTATATGCTTAATAGTGTTACTTTAAATCACCCTTTAGAGAGCTCATACCAAATCTATGGGAGCATATATTATGCGTAGACATAAACATTGTAATATAATTGTGCCATAAGTAAAACATTCATAATTACACGCGCGCGCAAAAAAAGTACCACGCACACATGCATATATATATATATATATATATATATATATATATATATATATATATATATGCTGAATTAAACAAAAGATACATCTCCTGTTTAACAATTTTATTTGTGATTCTTTCAACATGAAAAAAAATCACAAATAAAGTTGTTAAACAGGAGATTATTTTGTTTAATTCAACATGCATAAATGAAAGAATGCTGCCCAAATACACACACACACACACATACATATATATATATATATATATATATATAATATAATATAATATATAAAAATAAGTAATCCACAGACACGTATTTCAAGGTATCACCTTTCATCAGTGTGGCTATACCGTAACAGCTACCTCTGGCCGGGTTCGAGACCCGACTGAACTTTCGTTCGCCAAACCTTTAACCCGTACGGCCAGAGGCAGCTGTCAAATATAGGAGAATAAATAATCGCTACATTTCTAAGCGGAAATAAAATTCACTAGAGTCCTCAAACGTTTGTAAACAAACAAGGGTTAGCTATACGCCGTAACGGTGAATCTGCAATTAAGTCCCTATTCAGAGAACTCAACCATTAGTCAATGGGAGTATATATAATAAATAAGTAATCCACAGACACGTGTTTCAAGGTGTCACCTTTCATCAGTGTGGCTATACCGTAACAACTACGAAGCTGAAAAAAGTGATTATCGCCACGAGAGACACTACCTATGCATTTATCTCTCCTCACTGACCGAACCATTCCAAACAACACGAGTTTTGAAAGAAGCGTAGCGATAGTTTGAAAGAAAAAAATTTTAACTCAATTTTTCTTGTAAACAAATTTTCTATTTAACCCATAGATGGAACCCTATCAGGTAATACCACTCCGGGTCACTATTGGATCTGGGAGCAATGGTGATGTAGAGGCGCTCCACATTCCCCAGGCCTTCAGAACTGGAAACTCATCATCAGTTAGAATTTAACGTCATACCCAGGGTATGAAGAACCTCAACCACCGCCTTCTTTCACCCATATGATAAAAAAGATTGGAGGTTGCTATAATGGTTGGAACAATCATATTGTTACAAGGGCTTGACGTGACCAACCAATTGATCGGAGGGGGCCTCTCCGACCGACCGATAAGGCCAACGTGGAGTGTTTCAGCCACCAGGATCCCGTCTCCGGCACAAGGGGTCGCCACTCACGGCCATCAGGTGACCCTGTTGGGGGATGTCTTACCCCTCTGCACAGGTGCAGTGGATGTATTCTGAAGCCCCAGCCGACAGAGCGGAATGCTAAGTGAATAAACCAATCGTTTTAAAAACGTTTTTCATAATTATAAAATGTGTCCAATATCGTCCCGTAAATCAGGATAAAATCTATAATGATCAAATGATTACTCACACCTCTGTGGAAGTTTCTTTTTTTTATATTCAATTTCTCATATGAGACTAGTTCAACACTCAACCCCAGGTCTCATCTGAGGATTTTGTATTTTCTTAATACATGAAACTGATAGCAATGAGAATGCCAAAGAAGGTGAATATATATTCATTTAGTTGATATATATATATATATATATATATATATATATATATATATATCCAATTTCTGCTTTTCCGTAAATTATTCAAAAGTTCTCGATATCTCAAAAATACAACAATAATAGTTAAGACAGAGTCCTGAGATAATTTTGATCGGAACCATGATAGACCCATAACTCTTTTCCAGCATTACTATTAATAACACACACACACACACACACACACACACACATATATATAATATATATATATTATATATATATATATATATATAATATCATGTAAGTCTTTCTGTACGTATGTTTGTACGACGGCATGAGCGCACGTCTTTTTATAAAGAAGAATTGGTGGAGTCCAGCAAAGACCTAATTTCTACCCCCTATTTTTATCTGAGAGGTAGGTAAACATCTTACCTTTCATTTTTATAAGAAAAGCTAAATAAAAGTATAATAAGGTATAAATTAATGATATAGTAAAAAATAATTTAAAAAATGATTTTAAAAATAATACAAATTAATAGAGATTAAAAAATAATAAAAAGTAAAATCCATCGTTAAGGTGACCTATTATCAGCCAGACATCGATGGAGTCTATCCCCTTTTCACTAGCGCTAGACCAAGGAGATTGATTTGAGGTCTGAGGTGGAGCGCCTTACATACCATCAGCTCCACACTTTACCGCACAGATGCCTGTGCTACTCAAATGCTGAGTTGGCGAGGGCCGGTATCGATCTTAGAATCTTACAGTTCCTAGTTGGACGCTCTACCGACTGAGCTAAACCGGCCCTAAAATTAAAATAATCCAAACAAGGTAATTCATAAAAATAAACTATTTAAAAAACAAAAATATGTAACGAATAAAAGATAATAAAACAAATATAAAACAAAAGTATTTTTATTAATCTATACATAAATAAGTAAGGGTCGGTTTAGCTCAGTCGGTAGAGCGTCCGCCGAGGAACAACAAGGTTCTTGGTTCGATACCGGTCCTCGCCAACTCAGCGGATGAGTGGTACAGGGATCTATGCGGTAAAGTAGGCAGCTGATTATAGGTGTGGCGCTCCACTTCAGATGCAAAAATAATCTCCTTAGTCTAGCGCTAGTGAAAAGGGGATAGACTCCCACGCTGTCTGGCTGATACCGATTTTAGGCCACATCGAAGACAACTTTTGTACATAAATATCGATAAGAGATTTATTTTTTAAACTTTTTTAAATACCGGGCAACGCCGGATAGCTCTGCTCGTTTATACATATTGAGCGCATGAAAATACGGTAAAAGAGGAAAGGGGATAAGTATGTATTTACCAACTCCCCGCACGAGCAGGATGTGACACAAGGTCAATTTTTATGTGGTTTAAATTCAGTTTTCCTTCTCATAGACCAGTTACCGTACTAAGATTGAAAACCCTAGTCCACCCTACTATTTATCCATAATTGGAGGGATAATAGTTAAATTCATACCTTTCCCAAAAGTATTAGGTGCCGTATGAAATGCAACCAGCCTCGTCATGTCCATTTCCTTCGACGACAACGATTACATCACGGGCATCTCTAAATATATACTTATTTACTAAACTTTGCTTAGTTGTGGCACAAGGCCGAATCTAAGAGACAGTTGGAGGTCGTGGGGTAATAGTTAGAGTCGTCGGACATGGACTCGTCGACCGAGTTCAAATCCTAGACGAAGGTACAGCTCACATAGCGCTAATAACCTTGGTAAAGGTATGAATCCAACTACTCTCCCTCCAGCTATGGGTAAATAGTAGGGCAGACTTGGATCTTTAACCTTGGTTAGGCAAACAGTCCAGGAGAAGGAAAACTCTGAATTGAAACCTGTTAAACTCCGCTTGGGGTGGTCACTACTAGAATAGGCTCAGTCCTTAATTAGTGATATATTTCACCCAATGAGGCTCGAACTCACTAGTCCTGATATTCCAGTCTCCCTTGCCAACCATTATACCACGAGATGCGTCCAAGGTGATAAGTAGGGATGTGATAAATAAATGTCATCCTGCTTTCTTCTTTACAGACAGTTTTATATTATTTACTTTTTTTCTGTGTAAGGAAAAAGAAGAAAAAAAACAGGGAATACTATACCGTTGCAGTTTACTTATCCGTTGGTTGGACAGACATGCAGACCAAACTAATTGATAAATTGCTGCTTTCACGTGTTTCGAGCCAGCATGTGCCAGACTTGTGCAGTCGAGTTTATTGGCGTCACTTAGAGTTAAGATGAATGTAAACAGAGTCGAACTTTTAATTGAAACAAGTTAGTCCTTTCTATTAGCTTTTTGCGTCACTACTAACAAATAAATATTGATGGTAGGATTTGACTTTTAGACATGAAAATACGAGGGAAAACTTTTTACTTCTCTCTCTTACCTTTTTCGTTTTGTTTTTGTTGCTTTTTCCCTGCACACTTAGGGTGTGTGTGGAGAGAGAATGTGTGTGTGTGTATATACGTGTATATGTGCGTTTTTAATGTATTTATATGAGATATTGCGTGCTTGTGTAAGTGTGCTTCTGTGTGAGTATGTTTGTATGTAAATGTGCTTTGCTTGTGTGCATACGAGTACATGTGCGTTTTTAATGCGTTTCTGGGAAATGTATGTGCTTGTGTAGGTGTACATCTGTATCTTTGTGTTTGTGTGTATACTTGTATGTAAATGTATGTTTATGTTCTTTGCTTGAGTGTATATGTAAAGGTGCGTGTGTTTTTTTAGTGTGGTTGTGTGTGATGGTGCGTCCGTTTTTGAGTGTGTGATGGTTGTGTCTGTGTACGTGAGCTTCTGTGCACTTGTATTTGTGTTTTTCTGTGTGTATTTGCTTGTGTGTATCATTGTATGCCTATATATTTATGTGCTTTGCTTGTGAGTATACGCAAGTGTACGTGCATTTTTGAGTATTTGTATGTGATAGTGCGTGTCTTTGTACATGTCTCTGTATGTGATTGTGTTTGTGTGCATGTTTATGTGCATTGCATGTATTTATACGTGTATATGTCCCTGTATACCCTTGTGTGTGCGGTAGCGTCTCTCTCTCTCTCTCTCTCTCTCTCTCTCTCTCTCTCTCTCTCTTCTCTCTCTCTCTGTGTGTGTGTGTGTGTGTGTGTGTGTGTGTGTGCACTTTTGTGCATGTATGAGTGTTTAGTTCGTACTTATTTCTTGTGCAACTTTATCACTTTAAAATTGTTTTTACTTTTTTGTTTAAACAAACTTCAGAAACTTTTTTCTACTTCTATTATACTCAGCACGGAGGCTACTTCTAAAAGAAAAAACACATTCAAATGATATATGTTGGATTTTCTAGACATTGTTTATATGTACATTGCTAAGTTTCTCTCTACTTCGATATTCATCTCCATCAAAATCAACCTTCGTAGGTTAGTTAATCTCAAATCCATCTTTCTAGAAGAACAGTAGTGTTAATATTTAATCCGTAGCTGGGCGTATAAGCTGATTCGTACCTTTCCCAATGGTATTCGTCCGAAATTGAACGCAATAGTACGACTGGAGTTCGAACTCGTTTACTACGACGTAGCATTCCAGCACGTTAGCCATTGCATCATGAAGACTTCCCCACACAAGTCTGTATGTATGTTTATATATATATATATATATATATATATATATATAAGATTTTTGGATGTTTGTTTTTAGAAGCAATGTTGAATAAATTATTATTTATATTTTTGCTTGAAGGCAATTATAAATGCATGTATCGTATAAAATTCGATAATTATAGAAAATAAACTTGACAAGTAAATCCGCAAAGGATGGCTCGCCATGCAGAACACCGTACAGACTGTTTCGACTTTATTAAGTCTCTTCATATCAACATTGCTTCTAAAAACAAACATCCAGAAGAGCTTATTTGTTTACTAAATAAACGTCTACTTGCCTGCTATGGCAGGGCGTGTAATAGTTTCCTTGACAAGGTTAATTCGCAGGGATTGTTCGCTATGTACCGGCCGAACGGATATGGTCTCTGACTATGCCTGGAAGTCCCGGTTTCGATTCCTGTCGGAGGGGAGTCGTTAGTATACATCGCTGAAGAGACTTAATAAAGTCGAAACAGTCTGTACGGTGTTCTGCATGGCGAGCCATCCTTTGCGGGATTTACTTGTCAAGTTTATTTTCTATAATTATCGAATTTTATACGATACATGCATTTATAATTGCCTTCAAGCAAAAATATAAATAATAATATATATATATATAGATAGATAGATATAGATATAGATATATAGACAGATAGATAGATAGATAGATATTCCAACAGATGGCCCCATGAGGGTTTTATCCCTTTGCAGATGTGTAGTCGGTGTATTCTAAAGCCCCAGCCGACAGGGCAGGCACTGTATTGTATAAACATCTAATTAAAAAAAGAAAATAATGTATTATGTGCTGTAATATGTTTTAGTATTTATTTTTTTGTAAATAATATTTTTCATTGACGTAATAAATTTGGAAACGTGAATGTTTTTAGTGAACTTATTAGCATCCAATCTCATATTTTGGCTCTCAAAAATGTAACAGCTCGTAACTCGGAAAACTGGTAACTCAAGGTCCCGCTGTATGTATATATAGATTTTCACACATTTTACAAGAACGCGTTAAGTCACTATAGAGTCATCAGTGGCATAAAAGACCTCGGCGTATAGAATGAAAACGGTGAACCTCATTTAAACACAGCACTAATTCCTTTGGGAACTATATGTGTACACGTCATCCGCTGCTCTGTGTAAACCACTGCTCGGTTGGAGCCATCTTAGCCGTTTAAAGCCCTGTCAGCTGCGGCTTTTCAATGCACCGACTGCACCTCTTTAGAGGGGTAAACCTCCCCCAAAGGGGCCACCTGTTGGCCCTGGGTGGCGACCCATGATGTTTAAAGATAGAACCCTGGTGACTGAGCAGTCCATTACATGTAACACACTATTTTGGCCTTAGGATAGACATCGGTCGAAGAAGGTCCCTCCGATCAATTGGTTGGTGACGTCAATCCCTAACACCTATATAATTGTCCCGACCCAATTGCTCCATGGGAAACCCCTAACCCTTTTTAAAGAAAGTGGTTGTAAAAGTCTTAGTGTATGATGTTAAACTATCTGATGGTGAAGTTCCAATTCTTGAGCTCTGGGGTATGTGGAGTACTCCTTCATCACCATTACACCCAGGTACACTCTGTCCCTGAATGGCAGTTCCATTTATGGTTAAAATAGAAATAGTAATGAGTTAAAAATGTGTTTAAAAAATTGAGTTTGAAAAAATGTTGAATACCATCCAGAATTAATAAAACAAAACGTCTTCGACATAAAATAACGCAATGAGTTGACGAAGTAAAATCCTACCAACCAGCCAAGAATTGTCACTATAGTTATATGTGCTAATTAGACAAGAACGTGTTAAATCCCTATAGAGTAGGGTAGGTCGATTTTGGAACTGTAACGTCTCCCATGTATTGAAAGTTGCAAATTAACAAAGAATTACCACGAAATGTTTGGGGTTTTTTTCAAAATTTTGCCTTCGTTTAAGGAAATATATTTCAATCTTTTAAAGTGTTATCACTGTTACAGCTTAATAATTGGGTAAAAAACAGCATTTCAAGTGTCGATGGTGATGGGGAGAATATTTTCAATTTGAATTCTGGTTATATCTTATTCGTTTTGGTTAAAATGACAACCTTTAGTTTTAAATATTGAAATTAATAAATTTTTAAACAAATTTATTGGCTAAATGTTTCGAAAATGGAAACGTTGAACGTCATTTAAACTCCGCTTTAATTCCATTGGAAAATATATGTTCGAGTATTCCTCA
>CM042155.1:40993930-41038327 GCA_023376005.1 Doryteuthis pealeii
TAGTTGTAAACATTTCATTTGATTTTCTGTCAATTTCTAAAATCTTGAGTCGTATGACCGAATATCGCTCCCTTCGCCAAAATATTTCGGTTTTAAAGAATCTGACACGAAATGAAAAAAAGATTTATAACAAACGTTCCTAGTGCAGAAATTATGATTAATGTTGTTGGGAAGTTGAAACAAAATTTAAAAACAACCACTGACCCACAATGTAAGCATTATGTCTGGTTTTTGCATACTAAAATTGAATTATAGTGACTTATTGTAGTATATGTACTTATATGTATGAATTCATCTCACAATTGCGTGTATACACCATACAATATATATATATATATATATATATATATATATATATATATATATGTATATATATATATATATATAATATATTAGTTCATCATGTATGTATAAGAATATGTATATTACCTCATTATATATATGTATATATTAGCTGATATATATATATATATATATATATATATATATATATATATATAAGTTAAGGTGACGTGGGTGTGAAGTCAACATTGCCTGGTTATACACACACACACACACACACACACACATATATATATATATATATATACATATATATATATATATAATAGTAACCAGACGCCGTTGTCTATGTCCACACTACCTTCACTTCTTTTATATATATATATATATATATATATATATATATATATATATATATATAAAGCACATTACATAGGTATATATGTATATATACAACACATTATATAGGTATATATATATGTATATATAAAGCACATTATATAAGTATATATATGTATATATATGTGTCTGTATATATAAAGCACATTATATAGGTATATGTATATATAAAGCAGATTATGTAGGTATATATATATATATAAAGCACATTATATAGATATTTATATATACATATAAAAAGCACATTATATAGTTATGTGTGTATACATATATATATATATAAAGCACATTATATAGGTATGTATATGTGTGTATATATATAAAGCACATCATCTTCATACAATGACTGCTATTTACACAGTAACATTGCAACCAACAAAGCCTTCATCAGATGATGACTCTGGGTTCAGGCATGGTTTGGGGGCCGAAGCATCATTACGACTAACCACGAGCGCCCCAGCAATATCTCACGATTCCACCAGACTTTGTCGGTTTGATGTCACAATATAGGACTGCCATATCCACGCTGATGCGGTTAGAGCTTTCTCCTGGATCTTTATATATATATATATATATATATATATATATATATATATATATATTAAAGGACATTATATAAGTATGTATGTATGTGTATGTATATATATTAAAGCACATTATATAAGTATGTATGTGTATATATATATATATATATATATATATATATTTAAAGCACATTATATAAGTGTGTATGTGTATATATATACACACACATACATACCTATATAATGTGCTTTAAATATATATATATATATATATATATATATATATATATATAAAGCATATTATATAGGTATGAATGCGTATGTATGTATGTGTGTATATTTATAGGCACATTATATAGGTACGTATATATATATATATATATTCACACTCATATATATATATATATATATATATATATATATATATATACTGCCCTGGGATGTCTGTTTTGTGTAAGTGTGTGTTAATCGATTTACAACTAAAGAAATGTTTGCATTGATATTAAATTTTCATAAGAAAACCAATGCTTTGTGGCATTTTTCTTTTTTATGCAAATGTCTTAAAAATAATCTTTGGTATTTTTCTACTTTGTTTTGATAATAATAATAATAATAATAATAATAATAATAATAATAATAATAATAATAATGTTAAATATATCAGTGTTGTTACCACTGACACTATCTCACATATTTTCGATTTCTCCATAAAAATAAGATAAAATACCGTACAAAAGAATTCTACTTTAAACTTTTGCAAATGTCTAATAATTGTCAGCTTTTTTATTGTGATGGCTGCAGAGTCGTCTTAGATCCTCTACTTTCAGGTTGGTTGGTTAGGTTTATGGCATGTCAACCTTGTTGGGTAATTTTATGCCGAAGACGTTTTTGTTTTATTCATTCATGATTGGTACTCAAATTTTTAAAAACTTGTTTTTAAACCCATGTTTTTCTATTTAACCCATAAACCTGTTAAGATACTACCACTCCCGGTTAGAGTGGATCTTGGAGTTATGGTGATGATGGGGCACTCCAGATTAGGGCAGGTCGATTTTGGAACTGCAACGTCTCCCATGTGGCGAATGTTGTAAATTAACAAATAATCACCATACAATATTTTCCTTCAAAATGTTACCTTCGTTTGAATCTTTTAAAATATTACCACTGTTACAGTTTGATTATTTGGTAAAAAGCAGCATGTCAGACGTTTCGATGATAATGGGGGGATATTTTTAATTTGAATTCTGACTATATTTTATTCGTTTCGGTTAAAATGACAACCTTTTCTGGTTCAAATATTGAAATTGATAAATATTTTAACAAATTTATTGGCTAATTTTTGCGAAAATGAATATGTTTGCTGCATTTTAGCAGACGATATTTTAAGCTATTGCCTCAAACAATCGTGCAAGTTTTTTGTATCAATATTCATTATACCAACACACAACTTTCGCATTTTGAGAGAATTTGATTTTTTTTTAAGTTAAAAATCAACCAACCCTACTCCACATTCCCCTCAGTTCCAGAATTGGAACCTCACCATCAGATAGTTTAACACTATACCCTGGACACTAAGACCCTCAGCCACCGCCTTCAAGCACATATGTGATAGAAGTGGTTGGGAGTTTGCCATAACACCAATAGGGTTGGGAAATCCGTTCTCAAAACCAAAACTAGATATGACCGCCTAGTTGGCATAGCTTAGAATACATATTTGATAATCCTTTGTTAACAATTAAATATTCAATCACTGATTTTAACGACACGTCAAACTGTCTACGCTGATATTTATGGCAAGCAGTAAATTGGGAAAGATGGTCAAATTTTATTTTCATGTATTTTATTGGTTTTGACAGTAGGTTTTATTGAGTTATTTTGCTGATAAAGTGAAATACATTATTTCAATGGAATTGGGGACAAAGGTCTATTCTGTTCAATGAACTGAAGTTGAAAATCACTTTGCCTCATTAATTGATTTTAAGGAATCTCATGTGGAATATGTCTAGATGAGTAACTGCGCTTGTCAGAGATATAAAGGTATATCTCTTTTTCTGTGGATTAAGTTGATAAATTCCCAAAGATCTGTAGGTTGCAGGTTCAATACTGGCCAAAGGCAATAATAATATAGAATATTTCACATACTTGACAAGAAGGTTCCCGAGTTGAAAAAGATAATAGTTATTAGAAAAAGATGTGTGAGTCTTGCTGGACATTACATACACAACCAGGGAGAAGACCCCTCCAATTAATTGACTAGTCACGTCAATCCCTAGCCCCTATTTGATTGTCCTGACCGTATTGCTCTTATGTCAATCCCCCAAATCCTTTTATCACATATGTGCTAGAAGATGGTGGCTGAGGGTCTTAGTGCCTTGGGTATGACATTAAACTGCACCTAATGGGGAAGTTCCAATTTGTTAGTTGGGTGACAAGATCAGCAACAGCTGGTACAGAAACAATCTTAATCAAAAATGACTTGATTCGGCATCAAATGACCCAGAGCGGGCTGATATACCGTAAAACAAACCAACCAACCAAAGTTAAGCAGCGATTTTCCTGTTCAGTACATAATTGAGTGACCACTTAAGTACCAGCAGGTACTGTAAACAACCTTAATCCTTTGTTTATCAAAAACGACTTGATTCGGCATTAAACGACCCAAAAGGGTTGATAATGCTGTAAAACAAACCAACCTACCAACAAAAGTTAAGAAGCTATGAGCCTGTTCAATACTTAATTCGGTGTCCAATTAAGCCACGGCTGATACTCTTAGCAACTTGATTCCTTTGTTTATAAAAATAAATTTATTCAGAATTAAATGACCCGGAAAGGGTTGATATACCGTAAAACAAACTAACATTCTTTAGTTCACTGCTGATGAAAATTGAAGATAGTGGAATCAATTAACGATTCTATTTTATAATTCAAAGCTACAATTTGGCCATGTTCTTACGCCTTAATAGACATGAAAGTATTTTTTGGAAAACAAACCCTCTTTTCATTTTACCATTTTTAAATTTATATTGTTAATTTACTGTAAGCCTGTTCAATACTTAATTGAGTGACCACTTTAGCAACAGCAGGTACTGTAAGCAACCCGAATCTTTTGTCTATCAAAATGACTTAATTTGGCATTAAATGGCCCGAAAAGGGTTGATATGCCGTGAAATAAAACAACCAACGTATTTTCTTATGTAATACAGTAAGCACTTAGTAGGAAGGGAAAATTAGAAAATAGGTAGCCATATAAAGTAAGTAAAGTCGTCGGGGTGGCCTAATGTCGGTATCAGCCAGACAGCAAGGGAGTCTATCCCCTTTTCACTTGCGCTATACCAAGGAGATTGTTTTTAGCGAAAAAAACATCAGCTTCTTATTTTACCGCACAGACCCCTGTGCTACTCATACGCTGAGTTGGCAAGGGTCGGTATCGAACCGGGAACCTTGCGCTTCCAAGTCGGACACTCTATCAACTGAGCTAAACCGGTGGGAAATGTAATAATACACAAAACTACACACAGACTCACACACAATTTAGAAAGTTACTATCGATAGTAAATATCGTATGAGTTTTAAATTGGAATGTCACAATGTTATCTAATTTGAAAATTGTTATGAAATTTTTAGTTCGAAGACAGAGGTAGTTTGTTTTTCCAAGTCACGCTGAAAGTATCGGCTTCTGCTAGATCACTGAAATAAAGCAGCGATGAGCCATTTAAGTACTTGAATAGGTGACCACTTAAGCAACAACAGGTACTGTAAGAAATCGGAGTCCTTTGTTTATCAAATTGACTTGATTGTTCATTAATTGACCTGAAAAGAGTTGATATGCCGTAAAATAAAAACAACCAATGTATTCGTTATCTAATAGATAGGTTGATTAATTGGTTGATTTTAACGGCATATCAAGCAGTCTGGTATAATGTCATTCCTAGCGGTTAGAAAGTAATATATGTTGTGTATCTATATTTACACCTTTGTAAGCAATTGGCTTTAACAATGTGTGAGCATCATTGGTGGATCATGTTGTATAGTATTGATTAGGTTCATGTCTATATTCTATGGTATAATTTTATTTCCTTCAAAAAGGACAGAATGTCTTCTATGTTAACTTTTTCAAATAGATCTTTCATATTATTTGCATTAAAATAACGGTTTCAAAAACCCTGCATTCTCTGAATATGTGTTTTACATGTTTCACACTATGTTTGTTGTATTTGTTTGAGTATATAGGGTGTGTTAATCTTGTGTGACCAATGGGTTATGTAATAGAGAAAACCCTTAAGAGTAAGAGGAAATTATAACATTAATAGAAGACTAGTGGGACCTGTGGATATACCATAGTATGATAATTTAATTATTACAATGTTTTATATGTTTACTTAAGAGCTATTCTAAAATAGTTCAATAGATAAAAAGTATAATAATCTTGATTTAACTCACGTTTTTCTTTCTTTCCTTCTTTTCATCTTTTCATTATGTTCGATTGAAACAGATTTGTGTTATCGCTTCCACGAGTTCACCCCCTCTATTTTTCCCCTACTCTTTCTTTGTTATTATATTTTCTAAGTAGAATATCTTTTTTTCCCTTTCTTTCTTCATAATAAAAATGGAATGATTCATTATTTAGCTGAGTTGATGTCACTCAGGAAATAAGAATTCGGCGGATAAGAAACGCTGGAGTCAGGATTCACATTTTTGCATTTTATCTTGTACGGTCTCATCTTTAAGTAGAGGGCGCTGCAAGATGATAACGGTCGTACTTTTAAGGAACACGAGTATATATATATATATATATATATATATATATATATATATATATATATGAGAGAGGGAGAGAGAGACATTTAGGAGGCTTTAATGCTGATCACTCGTTGTAATTACCGAAAAGGGTTAGTAAGTCGTCGGGGTGGCCTAAAGTCGGTATCAGCCAGGGAGTATATCCCCTTTTCTCTAGCGCTAGACCAAGGAGATTGTTTTTGGCATCTGACGCGAAGTACCATACCTACCATCAGCTCCTTACTTTACCGCACAGATCCCTGTGCTACTCATACGCTGAGTTGGTGAGAGCCGGTATCGAACCGGAAACCTTGTGGTTCCTAGTACGACACTCTACCGACTGATCTAAACTGGCCTTAACAACCAATTTCCTTCTTCTTCTCATTATGTCTATTTCTTTATTTCCCTTTTTTCTTGTTTACTTCATAACTAAGTTAGCAGTTCACACATTTAACCATTGTAAGGCATACATACATATATACATTGCTAACTACCTATTTTCAGCTCTTTCTGTTTACCTCTAAACACAATTCACTTCATTCAAGAATCGAAACAAAAAAGAAAAGAAAGAAAAAAAGCTATTACAATCATTTGGATATTTCAATGATCATATCTTGCGTTTCCTCTCTGCCTTCTTTTAAAATCTATACATATATAAAGGGCAATGTGGGTATATATGTCCGGTTTGGTTTGGTTTGGTTTGGTTTGTTTTATGGCATATCAACCTCGGTGGGTCATTTAATGCCGACAAAGTTGTGAAATAAATTCATTCTTAATGCATAATACAATTTTATTTATAAACTCGTGTTTTTCTATTCAACCCATAGATGGGACCCTAACAGGTACTACCACTCCGGGTCTGAGTGGACCAGGGAGCAAGGGTGATGAAGGGGTACTCCACATTCTCCAAACCTCCAGAACTGGAACCTCACCATCAGATAGAGTTTAACGTCATTCCCAGATCATGTAGACCCTCAGCCACCACTTTCTAGCACCCATATGATAAGAAGGATTTGTGGTTGCTATAAGGGCAATAGGGTTGGGCCAATTATATAGGTGATAGGGCTTGACGTGGCCAGCCGATTGATCGGAGGGGGCCTCTCCGACCGCCCGTCTAGCCCAAGAAAAGCCTAAAGTGGAATATTGCAAGTCATGGACTGCTCAGCCACCTGGGTTCTATCCTTAAGTATCACGCGTCGCCGCCCACGGCCAACAGGTGGCCCCATTGGGGGAGGTTTACCCCTCTGCAGAGGTGTAGTCGGTGCATTCTAACGCCCCACCGACAGGGCAGTGTATGTCCAGAGGTAACTTCAAAAATAAAATGATTATATATAAAGTAATTATATATACACATTCACTTACAACAGATTTTGCTGTTTGAGCAAAAATAATGAAGATTTGATTTATATTCGTGAAGATAATTAAAAAATAAAATCTAAATAACATCTTGGGATTTTCTTTTTGTATTTAATAGTTTAAATAGGAGACATCAATTTTTCTTTTCAGAATATCTGTGCACCTTTTATTTTTCTTATGCCCCACCAGCATGGGTCAACGCAAGGTCTTTTATAAACGGGTTTTAATGGGGCACCCTGCAATGATATAACTTGTGATTCAGTTATAATTGATCTGTGAGATTGTTTTTTGTCTACCCCCTCTACCCAGGTGATACCTGGTAGCCGTTTCTAGTATGTAACACAGTAAACACTTAGGAGGAAGTGGAAATTAGATGATAGATAGGCAGTCAAATAGATAATGTCTTTAGGTGGGAAATTTAATAATAGCCAACACAACGTACACAAAACAAACATTTGAAAAATAATTTCGAAAGTAAATATCGTATGAGTTTTAAATTGGAATGTGGCAATGTTATGTAAATTGAAAATTGGTTCCAAATTTTTATTGTTCGAAGACGGAGGTAGTTTGTTTTGACAAATGACATTTCCAATTGTATTTTACAATTTTACAAGGCACTAATAATTTGGGTGTTATATTTGAATTTATGGACAGGTTTAGCTCAGTCGGTAGAGCATCCACATAGGAATCGCAAGGTTCCGGGTTCGATACTCACCCTCGCCGGTTAAACGCACCTTTTATTTATTCATTTCTGTATATAAAGTTGTAATTCCTGTCTGTCTGTTCACGAATATATATTCTGAAACTACATTACCCAGTCGGTAGAACACCCGCCTAAGAATCGCAAGATTCCGGGTTCGATACTGACCTTCGCCAACTCATAGCATAAGTAGCTGAGCTTAGATGATCTGCTCTGTGGTTGAAGTGGAGAGCTGACGGTTGGTATGGCACTCTACCTTTGCAAAAACAATCTCTCTAGTCTAGCGCTAGCGACAAAGAGCTGACCCGCTCGTTGTCCGGGCTATACCGACAATAAGCCACCACTAACATGTTGGCGGATTACAGCACTTGTTGTAACGCTCATTTACTAATTTTTGGTTAATTTGGCACAAGGTCAGTAGTAGTGAGCACCCAGGGAGAATTGTACTCAATACAATAGCCTGATTTTCTTGCTCACTATTACAGCATGCGAGGCGCCAGGTCATTAGTTGTAGTCGTCCGGTAGAATTTATTTATACAAGGATAATTCCATGTCAAATCACCAAGAAAAAAAGTAAAATTGTCACCCACCCTTTCAATTTTTTCAGGTGTGGATTGTTAAAGTTTGACAATCCCCAAAATTTGATTTTCCAATTCCAAAAATTGCCAGAGTTATGCCAATTTTTAGCTCTCCAAATTTGGTGGGGTTTGCGAAAAATGGCGACTTTTTGTAATCTATTTTTGTCTGTAAAACGAGTTCTAGATATTCCCTACTCCTAGAAATTCGTTTTTAAAAGCATTTTAGCCCAAGGAACCCAAAAATGTTTTTTTTTAAATGTAGCCAACCAATTTTAAGTTATTAATGATTTCGGATTTTTTCATAGCAAGATCAATATCCGATGTGGCACTGCATCTATGACAAAAAAAATGTTCTTTTATTATTTCACATATATCAAACATTGTTCGTACCAAAAAGATCGTTTGGTTTTTGCTCAGAACCGAAGCAACAACATCAGTTAAAATTAATGATTTCTGATTTGCAAATTAACTTTAAATTGGTTAACTTTAAGACATTTTTCATAGCATTTTTGGATTACCTGGGCGAAAATATTTTTATAAACCAATTTCTAGGAGTAGGGAAGCTCTAGAACTCATTTTACAAACAAAAATAGATTACAAAAAGTCGCCATTATGTAAATAACTATATGATTGTGCCAACCCTAGTGCCATTATGATAATACCCCAACCCTTTTTATCATATATGTGCTAGAAGGTGGTGCATATTGCCATAATGACCTGGGTATGATGTTAAACATTTAATTGAAATCCCAAAAAGAATTAATAAAACAAAAGGTCTTCGGCATAAAATAACCCAACAAGGGTTGACATGCCGTAAAATTCAACCAACAAAGCAACCCGTCTAGGAGACAATTAGATCAAAAATTAATTTTAAAATGTGTTAACAAAAGAATTGAGGGTTTTTTTTAATTGAATACTCAACAAGACTGAATAAGACAAAATGTCTTCGGCATAAAATAACCAAATACGGGTTGACATGCCGTAAAATCCAACCAACCAACAATTTTCTACTAAAAGGCACTGAATAAACAAATGATGTAGACGCGATATGTTTAAAGGAATAATACTAGCATCATTGAATTGCTTATCTTCCACAGACGACTGAAAAAAGGGGCATAATCTGATGTTAAGAAAGTTAAACTAGCCATTTCCTTATTTTATTACAGAATAATGCAAAAGACTTCGACGATATTAGATTATTGTAAATGTCTGAGAACTTCCATCTGACGTGAATGTTTCTCCTTGTGTTTTGTTTTTACTGATAAGGTTGAAATATACATTCCAGCATTCATCTCTAAATTATGGTGTCTTCTTCCAAAAGCTAATCACATTGTTGGACATATTCTTTGCTATTCGAAGTTGTAACCACAATGCTTTAACTTATATATGTTACAACTTTTACCCGAGCCTCCAAACAGAGAAAAAAATAAAGAGAGGTGGTGAGTGCGTGGAAGCGATAATGCTAATCCGTTTCAATCGAACATAATGAAAAGAAAGAAAAAGGTGTGTAAGAGATAAATAAAGATTATTTCATTTTTACATATTGAACTATTTCCCAATAGCTCATAAGTAAACACACTAAATGTTGTAATTATTAAATTATCATGCTGTGGTATATACACAGTTCCTGCTAGTTATTTATACGAGGTTGAGTCAAATACATACATACAACTATCTTCATTATTGATCCTCTTACCCCAAACATCTCAAGAATCGTCCCCCATTGTTACATAATTCATAGATAGTCAATGAATTATGTACGAACTGTAGTCAGATATTTTGAATTGGGATTCGTTAGATTCAGAATAATGGGAGTCCAGTGGAAAGTTACCTTGAGGGGTAATTACCTTTTTACTTGACTCCTTGAAAAATACGTCTTAGAGGCGTGAGAATCGGTTTAGTTTAGTTCTGACGAGAAATTCAGAGTGAGTGGATACATAGTTCCGCTCGCAGAGAGTCGTTTTTCCCCCACACGGTTGAATATGGGCTGGGTTGTTTTATTTATTTTTTTTTTTTTTAGATATTTTAGAAAAACAACAAGTCTTGTTGAGGTGTCAAGGGTTAAATTATATTGTTGTGGTATATACACAGGTCCTGCTAGTTATTTATATTATTGGAGGTGTTGATTATTAAATGTTGATTGTTAAATTATCATGTTGTGGTATATACACAGGTCCTGCTAGTTATTTATAGTATTGAAGTTTTATTAAAGTTGAGATTGACGAATGAATATTTGGAACCGAAGTTTCTGCAACTTCTGCAATTATTTATTTTTAATTCCTGACCTTTCTTCGGCAAAGTTTTTTTTTTTTTTTTTTTTTCAATTTCTCTGAATGTTTGAGATGAGGCTAAATGATTAGTATTATCTGCGTTATTCAGACTATTGTCCCCATCTTTATTGTTATTTGTACAACGTTTCGGCCGATATGCTCTCCGGCCTTCTTCGGGTATTTCTTGTCAGACTCGGGAACCTTCTCGGACTCGGGAACCTTCTTTTCGGACTCGGGAACCTTCTTGTCGTAGTCGGGAATCTTCTTGTCGTAATCGGGAGCCATCACGGAACTTCTAACCTAACCTTTTATTCAGTCCTCGGGGGTATCCTGTTCTCATTCCGCTAACCATAGCTGGGGTAAGAGTTGTGTTAATTATTTTTCTATGTTACTGCCTCTGCTTAGGATTGAATGTGGAATCCAGAGATAACTGTCACTTGGAACTGTCTTAACCTAACTACCTTATCCACTAGGCCATGTGTCCAATTGGACTCATGGCCTAGTGGATAAGGTAGATATAATTTATCTATACATATGTAACGGGCAGTTAGTGTGAGTGTATGTGCGGATGAAACTACGAAAATACGAGGGTAAGTCAAAAAGTAATGCCAGTTTGTTTATGACATATATGATTACGAACAGAGGAACATGTATCATACGTTGAAATGAGGCTGGTCCTCTGTGGATCACGTCCCTATTTCTCCACATAGTCACTGGAATAATGTTTGCCTCGGACTATCCTCTCTTCGGCCCCATGAAAGAGGGTTTGAGAAGAAAACATTTTCCAGTGACGGGAAAGTGAAATCTCTAGTGAAAAAGTTTCTCAAATAATAGTGAACATAATTCTACGGAGCAGGGATAAATGCTCTAATTCGAAGATAGAACATTGCTATTGAGAGAAACGGTGACTATGTGGAGAAATAGGGATGTGATCCACAGAGGACCAGCTTCATTTTGATGTATGATACATGTTCATGTGTTGGTAATTATACCTGTCCTAAATAAAATGGCATTGCTTTTTGACTCACCTCGTACAACAATTAACAAGAAGTAAATACACATTAAATATCACCGGTGCTTGCTTTTTGTGAAAAAAATGAAGGTTTGATTTATATTCGAGGATATTTAAAAATCAAAATATACATAGAAATAGCATTGCAGTTCTACTAAATAAGATCAAGCATTAGCAAATCTTAAAAGTAAACAAATCAATAAACTAGAGGTCTCCCTTCTACCAGGCGACGATGGGTAGCCGCTTCTAGTTAGAGATAAAGCTATCAATGAAACACTTTACATCTTCGGAAAATTGTGTTCATATAAGGATCAGTGGTAAGAAAAAAAAGTTGAGAGGTGTTTTGGAATTGACACCTTTTCAATTAATAACCATATATCTCCAAAAGTAATTCAGCGTTTTGGAGATGATAAATTACGTGATTGACTCCAGTTTGACTTTCGATAAGAATCCACTGAGATAGATAAATAAATAGATATGAATGGACTGAGATAGATAAGAGGGAAAAAAATAATACATCCTCTGAATATATTTGTGTATCTTTATTCTTTTGTATATCGTTGGATTTATTTCCATTTTTCTAAAAGATATGCTTAGATTGGTAGACAAGAATCCACTGAGATATATAAATACTCATATATGAACGGAAGGAGAAAGATGAAAATAGACTGATATTGATATATATGAAAGGTCAGATAGATAGATATGAACGGGCTGTGATAGATTGGTAGATAGATATGAATGGACTGTGATAGGTAGATAGATGTGAACGGGCTGTGATAGGTAGATCGATGTGAACGGGCTGTGATAGATTGGTAGATAGATATGAATGAACTGTGATAGATAGATAGATATGAATGGACTGTGATAGGTAGATAAATAGATATGAACGGACTGTAATGGATAGGTAGATAGATAGATATGAATGGTCTGTGACAGATAGATATGAATGGGATGTGATAGATAGGAAGATGGATAGATAGATAGATATGAATGGGATGTGATAGATAGGAAGATGGATAGATAGATATGAACAGACTGTGATAGATAGATAGATAGATATTAACGGACTGTGATAGATAGGTAGATAGAGAGACAGATATGAACGGACAGCACAATTAAATATAGAATCAAATGTAGATATATAATCTGTTTCAATGTACGGAAACATAAATGCACATATAATTAACATGTTCCAAAAATTCTATTGTGAAATATGTATGCAGTGGGTATAGCACTACGGTTGTAGTATATTTTTACAAAGTAGCAGTGTGCTACCTTTTCACAAACTAGATGAGTGCAACATCTTTTACAACTTAAGTGTGTCCTATTTAGTTTTAAAATAGATGTTGCAAAACGGGAAGACAAGAGTGGAATGCTTTTTAAAAAAACAATTTGACACCGAAAATTAAGTTTTAGTACATAAAAAACTCGAGTTCCTTAAAGGCACAACTGTTATCATTGCAACACCCTTTAGTTGATAATGATACCGTCAAATAGTTCAAGATGAAATGCAAAAATGCAAATCCTGATTATCTGGTGTTGCTTATCTGCTGAATTCTTATTTCTTATGAGTGTCGACACCTCAGCTAAATAAAGGAACATTCCGTTTTTATTATAAAGAAAGGGAAGTAAAAAGACATGGTACACAGAAAAATATAATAAGAAAGAAACAAAAAGTTGGGGGAATAAAGAGGGGTATTGAGCGCGCGGAAGTGATTACGCTAATCTGTTTTAATCGGACATAAGGAAAGAAGGATCTTTATAAAAATAGAGTGAAAGAGGTAAATCAAGTTTACTATATTTTTACATATTGAAGTATTTTGCAATAGCTTTTAAGTAAACATATCAAACGTTGTAATGATTGAATTATCATACTATGGTATATCCACATGTCTTGCTAGTAAATATTTACTCCCGAAAACATAACCACTCTTTAGGTCTAGGTTAGTTTCAAAATAAAAGTATCCAGTATTTTTTTTGCAGTTTTGACCAGTTTTATCTTTTTATAGCATATTTTTGATCCTCGGGTGTAAGCAAAAAAAAATCCTTTGTGCCCATTTCGGAAGATCCTATACTTTTGAAGAATTCACGATTGGGCGTATTTGGGATATGCCAATTAGGGAACATACTGGTGTCCCTCCGGAAAGTAACCGACCCTTAACTACACCGTTTGTGCGTTTCTCATGAGGAATAAGGCATTCTATAAGCTTTCCCGGAAGCATTCATCTCGATTTATTCTTTAATATACCAAGAACCATTCATAATATATCAAAACATCCCAAAAGAGACCCGAAGACTCAGATATGTTCAAAGACTGATGAATGAGTATTCTGTTCGTTTTTACTAAAGCTTCTTACAATTTTCTGAAAATAAGGAAAATTATACCATAAAATTATTCTTATTTTTATTGTAATTCGTATTCTTATTCTCATTGCATAATTCTTACTTCAGTTCTTATATTCCTTATTTTATATTATCGATATAGTAATTCTTTAAACCAAGACTGTCCTTTTTTCTCCTCTGAATATTTGGGTTTTTTCTATTTCTTTATTTTCCACGATATTTTTTTCTCTGGCATACAATTGTCCTCACTTCCTTTCTTTCTTTGATTTTTTTCTCTATTTATTTATTGAAGAACCGAGCATAAGTACCCTTCCAAATTTACTGGATATGTCAGTGTGTAAAACTTTTTTTTTACCAAAAATAAATTGGACAAATATCACACTGTATTCACTTTATGAATTGTAGGCAGATCATTAGGGAATATAAGTATATTTTCAAGGAACCAGCACGCTTTGTGCTTAGATGTAATCTCAACCGTCCATGCAATATATATATATATATATATATATATGTGTGTGTGTGTGTGTGTGTGTGTGTGTGTGTGTGTGTGTGTGTGTGTTTGGAAGCAGGGAATGCGACGGAATAGTCACAGAAAAAAACAGGATCTCAGAAAAAAGTTTTTCTTCCATTTTCTAAACCTTACAATTGGATGATTGCTATCAGGATTATTTTCTTCACAAAATGTAATGACACATACATGAAACAAGGAATATATATATATATATATATATATATTTGATGGGTTATATATATCAAATATCGGACATATTCTGACAAAATAATAACTCAATGCCTGAAGAAGACAACAGATCAGAGACACGTGTCGCATATGTAAGATAAAAATAATTTTTTAAATTTTCTGAGAACATAATACATTTTGCAGACTTTCTTTTTTATAAAATATTAAATCTTCTCCGTTGGAATATATATATATATATATATCCAACATTTTACTCATTAATTTCTTCTCGCATTTGTTTCATTTCCCTTTTTACACAGTCATAGTTGTCATATAATACCTCGATAAAGGTTAAATCACCCGAAATATTGGAAAAAATAATGCAAACCAGGACGAAACAACGGCTGGGTATTGAAACTGTTTTTTGTCCACTTGTTCATTCCCAAGCTTCCTGATATAAAAGAAAACGACGTACACAAGAACTGTTGATACGCACTCTGTGTGTGTGTGTGTGTGTGTGTGTGTGTGTGTGTGTGTGTGTGTGTGTGTGTGTGTGTGTGAAAATTTGTTTATTCATTTTACTCATATATATATATATATGAATAAGATGAACGAAAGTGATAAGACAAACAGAATATTTATTTTATGTTATTCATTGTTTTCAACTAGTTTCGACCTTTGATCATCGTCAGGATAAAAAGTTTTTGGCAAAAATAACGTTATTATGAAGTTTTGAATTATCTGTGGATGTTCATGCGCTCACACAAATTCTTCTCACAACGAAATAAGGAGACTTTTTTATACTATCACCAGGATTTTGATAGATTCAAATTATCCTTACTCTTACATCTTAAAGCTATATATACAACAATTCTTAATCCCCTTTCTACCTCGCTCTATTTATATGAAAGTAAACAAGGGAACATTTGTACATCATGGTATTATAGTGGTCACGCTTGTACAACACGAATACCACTCTCTAAATTTTCATGATTATCATCAGTGACAAAACGAAGCAAGATAACCGGTAACCATGTCAATCGCAGTTATTAAATTTTCCTTCTCCTAGTTGGATAACCTAACAAAGAATCAGGGGTCAAACGCTCCCAGAAATAATGTTCTAGATGGCCGTTGAGCCAATAGCTTCCTCCACCCTTTATACAGATCTTGTTTTTCGTCCTGCATGGTGTCTAGCAACACTCCTCACCAGATAAAATATGTGGGGTTACCGGTTTAGTCACCGATGATTCGACTATGAAACAGGTAATACTGGATTACATAGTACCGGTAGTGCATTAAGTGACCGGATCAACAGAATTTTACGAGGCATAGATACATGCCCTCATTCAAAGGTGCAACATTGCTATTGAGAGGAATGGTGACTGTGGTGAAGTAGGGATGTAATCCACAGAGGACCAGCTTTCGTTTGATGTATGATACATGTTCTTGTGTTGGTAATTATACCTGTCCTAAACAAAATGCCATTACTTTTAGATTCACCCTCGTACTTTTTAAAGCACATCTGAGACGGAATAATCGCGTATGTTCTTTGAAAAGGAGTGATCTTTCTCTATTATTAAAAAGATGGTTGGTTGGTTTTAAATGGCATAGCAACACTTGGGGTTCATTTAATGCTAAATCTTATATTTCCCTATCACTGCCGCAACAAGCCGGATGCGAACCTTTATCATACATGTGCTTAAAGGTGGTGGCTGAGGGACTTAATGTCCACAATATACACAATCATTCTTAAATTCTTTTCTCTCTGGAGGGAGATGATTGGTTCCATACCTCTCTTAAAAGTATTAGGGCTATGTAGAATGCAAACAGCCTCGTCCAGGATTTGAACTAGTCTCGCCGTTTCCATTTCCTTCGATGATAACCCTTACACCAGAGAATATATATATATATATATATATATATATATATTATATATATATATATCCCAGACCAATTTAAACCTATTCAGCCCGTTCATATCTATCTATGCCATCTTGTTAACCTCCGTCTTTATGAATCCCTACAGCTATATCTCTATTTCAGTGTTTTCATGTAATGCCAATTTATTCTAATATACCTACATATGTGCCCGTGTGTTGCTGTCTGTGTGTACGTTTTTGTGTAATTGCTCTACATTCGTCTGTTTGCAAAATAGCTTGGACCACAGGCTGCAAGTTCTATCCCCACAGGATCACTACATTTTCAGTCATGTAGCACACTGTCCTATCAACATATCTACGCTATTCTCTTCCGAACTATCAGCTTCTGTATGTGTGCACTTTCTCAAGTGGGGTAAGATCTGTCTTGAAGCATATACCAAGCCCTCCACACGAGCAGGGTGTGGTATATGGTTAATTTCTTAAGCTGAGTTTAACAGGTTTGAATTCAGTTTTCCTTCTCCTTGAATGGTTAACTATTAATAGTTAAAGAGCTCAGTGTGTCCTACTATTTACCCACAGCTGGCGAGAGAGAGAGAGAGAGAGAGTATTTAGGCGTATGTTTTTCTCAATGGTATTAGCGCTAAGTGAAATGCAAATAGCCTTGTCCGGGATTTGAACTCGGGTCGACGAGTCCATTTCCTACGACTCAAGCCATTACACCATGTGCCTACGGGAAGCCAATATATGTCCGTATGTTTATGTAAAAGATTGTATTTATGTAGGTTTCTGACGATGTGGTTTTTAATGTGGTGATCCGTCTCTTTTAAGCGTCATTTGGTATTCAAATTGCCATTACTCGCTGCATTATACCCCCACACCCTGTTCCCGTTCAGGAACAATGACGACCAAGTCGCTGAGGTCACTGTCTACTAATTATTTCCTGATTTTCTACCTTGTCTGTAAGGGTTACCTGACAGTGCCACACGTGGCGCCACCATTCCGTCCGGACATTTTTCTGTTCGTCTATTTACTTACGCTTCAATGCTCTTTCCTACTCAACCAAAAAACTATTGTCTGCAGACGTACGCGGTATCTTTTCTTTTTTCCCCGCTGCGCTAAAAAGTATTAAAATGAAGCTAACAAGATCGAGAATTTACTAAGTTATTTTAATGTTACCAGATTATACAGTGTACCCGAAATATATGTACGTATACTACGGTTGTATGTGTACTGGAATACCTGAAGAAGGTCGGGTAGGGGGGGTACATCTGCGGAAACTTTGTGTCTGTAGGTTTTGCAGTAAAGATTAGGATAATAGTCCCCACCACCACCAAAAAAGAAATAATGCATATTACGCGTTGTGGACTTAGCTAGCTTACTTTTCATAGAGTAAATGAGTTGGTCCAAAAGTATTTGTACACTGCTGTTTTAGAACATCGGAATGATTACTTTAGCCTGCTTCAGAGCAGCGGCTAGGTAATGAAATTAATAGCGTCGATCCCAGGGGGCTATCTCCCCAGGCAATACCTGCCCCCTTGACTTAAAGGGGCAGGGCTGGGTTTATTGCCCAGCGCCTGAGGTGCCCCCCTTGTGGGGGAATGCCGACGGGATCGACGCAATCTTTCCCACTAAACACCCATAAGCTTCGGCTTGTGAGTGGCCCACAAAAAGTCTTGTGTCACGCCCTCATAAGTGGGATGAGAGGAAAATACCACTTTAGCCTGCTTCAGAGTGCTTTGGCCTCTGAGGTGGCTAGGTAATGAAATTAACAGCGTCGATCCCAGTTGGCTACAAGGCAACCTGCCCCTTGATTTAAAGGGACAGGGCTAGGTTTATTGCCCAGCGCCTGAGGCGCTCCCTTGAGGGAAATGCCGACGCATTTTTTGTGCCTACCACCCACGAGCTTCGGCTTGTGGGTGGTCCAACGTTAATAGGGCCTTTGCCTAACCCGTACAAATGAAGTACGAGGTAAATAATCCTGAGACTGCGAAGATTATGGAACCGTTACGCGAACCCTCTACCTCAATGTTTTAGCACTCAGTTGCGAGTTATTCTATGCTTGGCACAAACTGTATTTGGATGTACTAGTATACTGAATATTGTATAGAAAGTCTCATCTAAAATATTCAGAAAAATAATACCATTACTGTACTTCTACAAGTTTGGCATTAGCATTAGATAACCCACGAAGGTTTATGTGGAATTAAACTCCGCTTAAGAAATTGACAATATACTACACCCTGCTCGTGTGGGCGCTTTATATATATATATATATATATATATATATATTATAATATATATATATATATATACACACACACACAAGGTGTATAAAAAAAGGTATCAAGATTTTTTTACTTTTTGACACTTTGTATTCTGAAAAAATTAACGTTCCTTTCAATGTTCATTTCTATCTTGGTAAATACAGCTTCTAAATGGGCACTTTTATGACACACCTTGTATTCTGAAAAAAAAGTTTACGTTCCCTTCATTGTTCATTTCTATATTGGTATATACTGCTTCAATCTTGATACTTTTATGACACAACTTATATATATATATATATATATATATATATATATATATGCTTCAAGACCGATTTTTTAGCTTATATATTACTTTTTAGTCTAGAGAGTAAAGAAAAAGTTTATTATTTTGATGCGATACTTCAACATTATTTCCAATGTTCATATTGAGTAAAAGTAAAAAGAGTTTCAAAGAAAAATTTCCTTTTCATCTTTTACTGGTTGTGGATATTTTTAGACGATTTTATAAAAGTTTGATGTCGTTTAATTTCACGCTTATGTTGGTTATGTCTGAAAATCGGAGAAAAAGTTGCATTTGTATTGTGATAAGCCGTAATTCAATTATTTCTTTATAAAGAACCATTCATATATATATATATATATATATATATATATATATATATATATATATATATATATATACGGTGTAAGACATGTGTCGAGTATACAAGAATACACACACACACACATATATATATATATATATATATATATATATATTAAATTGATTCCATAAATATCGCTGTCTGTATATTCAAGAAGATATGTATATATGCATACATAAACAAAAATTAGTCTGTGTGTCTATATATCTTTAGAAAAGGTATGAATCTAACTACTCCTCCTCCAGCTATGGGTAAATAGGGCAGACTGGGCTCTTTAACCTTGGATAGGTAACCAGTCTAGGAAAAGGAAAAATTATTTCTAATCTATTAAACCCCATTAAATAAATTTACCTTGTGTCGCCTCCTGTTCGTCCGGAGGGGTTAGTGAATATATATATATATATATATATATATATATATATATATATATATATATTATTAATAATTTGGAAAGTGCGTCTGTTAAATAATGGGTAAATAATTGTGAGCACTCGGCTCCAACAGGGCTACCTATTGACCGTGGGTAGTTTCGTGATATAAAACACTCCACCTCAGCCCTTAGGCAAGACGGGCGGTCGGAGAGGCCCGGCCGATCAATCGGTTGGTCATATCAAGCCCTAGCAACTCGATAGAATTGTCTTATTGCAAACACCCAGCCATTTTTAATTCATATGCGCTAGTAAGCGGTGGCTGAACCAACAGTATTCATTAGTAAACATGAAGGGAATGAAAATTATTTCTACCAATTTATTAATCCACATCAAGTTTTAAAAAATCACATTTTTTATATATATATTACATGAAATGTAAACAGCCTCTACCGGGATTTAAACTTGGGTCCATTTCATACGACTCTAACCCTTACACCACGCGCCTTCATGTGCAACATATTTATGATGTACTTGTTAAATTTGTAGGAAATGGATACGACAAACAGAGTTCAAATCCAGGACGTGGCTGTTTGCATTTTATATAGCGCTAATACCATTGGAAAAGCTTTAAGAAAGATTGTAGAATGCCAGCGACAATATATTTTGCAAAATACAATAGGAAGAAACGGAAATGAGGGAATTGGGTTCATGCCTGTTACAAAGAGATTTGCACAATATTATTTCAAGCTACCCCGTATGTATCCAATTATTCTCCCTCCAGCTACATGTTCCTGTGTTGGTAATTATACCTGTCCTAAACAAAATGGCATTACCTTTTTACTCACTTATGTGGAGAAGTAGGGATGTGATCCACAGAGGACCAGCTTCATTTTGATGTATGATCCATGTTCCTGTATTGGTAATTATATCTGTCCTAAACAAAATGGCATTACTTTTTGATTCACCTATGTGGAGAAGTAGGGATGTGATCCACAGAGGACCAGCTTCATTTTGATATATGATACATTTTCCTGTATTGGTAATTATATCTGTCCTAAACAAAATGGCATTACTTTTTGAATCACCCTCGTATGTGTTAAGGTAATAAATCTGTAACAAAAAGTAAAGTCAATTACCTCACGAAGCTACAGAGACTGAACTCACAACCTCCAGTTTGTGAGTGATGACTCGTCGTAAGCGTCCTGTCACCCCTGTTGGTTGGAGTGGTTCGTTTAGTGTACTAAACAAAATGACATTACTTTTTGACTCACCCACGTACATACCCAAATTACTCAAACGCACAGCAAGATTACATTTATTTCTATTTAACCCATTGATGGGACCCTAATAGATACAACCACTCCAGGTCAAAGGGGATCTAGAAATAATGGTGACGAAGGGGTATCCCACACTCCCCAGAGCTCCAAAATTAGTACTGCATCATCAGATACAATTCAATGTCATACACAGGACAGCCGACGCCTTCTGGCACATAAGGGATACATGTTCTCATCCGAAGGTGGAAAATTGCTATTGAGAGGAACCGTGACTATGTGTGGAAGTAGTGATGTGATCCACAGAGTACCAGCTTCATTTTGATGTAGGATACATGTTCCTGCGTTGGTTATTATAGTTGTCCTAAACATAATGGCATTACATTTTGACTCACCCTCGTACATACCCAAATTACTCAACCACACAGCTAGATTACATATCCAGATATAATAAGGTGATATATACCTGCATAAAATTCGAGGTATATTCCTCTTGTGAACGATTACTATCGATCATAGAATTGTCTCAGTTCGCCTGATTTTACGCAGAAACAAGGAGTAAGGCGGTACATCTGTAAATTATGACTGGTTTGTGTAGTGAGAGAGGAGACCTATCTCGTGCAACACGGTGTGACAGAGAGAGTGGCGGGCGTGAAGACTTGCCGTATTCTCGAAGGAAGCTGGCTAGGCTTTGCCTGGCGTGTAGGACTGACCTAGAGTCGAACCCGCGTCCTTCAGAATGTGTGAGCGCTGTGGACGAGCAGTGAAATAGGAAATAGCAGAGTGGCACGGATGTAGGTGGTCGCGGCCGTAAGGATTGACGCGTACTTGCAGTGCTGACGAGTGTCGCACGTGCTGCACTGAAAATTCTGAGTGAGGAGCCCGGATGTGGTGAGATTGAGGTATATTTTACGGACTTACCCTCCCAGACCAGAGAGAACAACGGTAGTAGCAATTTGTTGTCGAGACAAGCGGGATAGAGAAATAATTTTGGAAATTGTTGGTGAAACGAGCGTGATACAGTTGGAAGAACATTGCGTCAGACTTGACTGTGACCCCCCCACCCCACCCCACTGATTAGAGTTTGTTTGTTAGTCTGTTGGATATTAAGTTATGTCAACCCTTCTTGGGTTAATTTCTGCCGAACTCGTTTTTGTTCTGTTCATGCTTGATTGGTATTCAATTCGTTTTTTAACTCAATTTTTTTCTATTTAACCCATTGGTGGGTTATTTGTCTAGGTTGTCAATTTGTAGCAAAAAGTAAAGTGAATTATCTCGCCAGGCCACAGAGACTGAACTCACAACCTCTAGTTTGTGAGTAGTGACTCGTCGTAATTGTCCTATCACTCCTGTTGGTTGGAGTGGTTCGGCCGGCGAGCAGCCATAAAAGCCAAGGTAGTTTATCGGGGGCGGAACTACTGTTTTCACCTGGGAGACACGGTTGTCCGTGTCACTCATAACGACGACACTTACGACAACTTGAAAACCCAAAGGATTTTTTTTTATTTCGCATCATAAACCGCTGTAAATATTTCATGTTTGTCGTTTCAACTCATACTTTCCATTAAGAGACTCTTTAAGACAGATTTCTAACTCATTTGTCCAAACTAAAAACGAACGTGACCACTTCAAATCAACTTTTCATCAACACATGACTCTCTTCTTTCCACTTTATGGTTCTTACAACACAATGTTTTATTATTGGATCCTTTCCGTCCACTAAGGACGATGGCGTAGTGTCCAAAATAAAAAGTAACATTTTTGTTTATCTGCATCTGCGCAAGTGACTCTGCAGGCCAATTCTTGAGTGACATATTTGGTGCACTGAATGCACACAAACTGTGATGCTTTCTGGGGCTGCTGGCTTTTCTCTATCTTTCTGGCTCTCTTTTCTGTCGAGGTTACTCTCCTCTCTGCCTCACCTCTCCGTGCCTTGCTTTGAGGCGCTAGGCCGGTCTATTTCTTGCATCTACCTCCCACGTGTTTGTGTCAATATGGCATATTCTCATAGCTCTCCTGCAGACACAATGTGTCGTTATAAGAAATTCGTTAAATGAAACCGTTCAATCAATTAAATTAGACTCGAAAATGAACTTTGACCTCGTAGTTGTCATTTAATATCAACAGAGTAGGAGACCATTTTTATCATACCTGATGAAATCAAATCGGATGGTTACATCAGTTTCAAAGAAAGTGTTTTTATTTATCTGAATTTTGGAGATGAGGCTTGATAATTTATGCATTAGGATTTTTCTGACTATTCTCCATATTTTTATTGTTATATACTCAACGTTTTGTCCAATTTGCGGGTTTCTTCAGGTGTTTATTGTCAAACTCGGGAACCTTCTTTTCGAACTTGGGAACATTCTTGAACTCGGGAGCCTTCATTGAACTTCGAACCGAACCTTTTATTCAATCCACGGGGATGGACTGTTCTCATTTCATTAACCATGACCGGGTAAATTGTTAAGCTATGTCAAGTACTCTATGTCAAGTACTCTATGTTATTATCGCCCTTGGCCAGTATTGAACCTGCACCTACAGATGATTTCTCACTTAGAACTATATTAACTCAACCTTTATATCCGTTGCATCAGTTAGACACATGGCGCAACGGATATATCGGTGATAGTGGTGCGTGACGTAATGGTTATCGTCATATGAAATGGACTAGACTAGAATATGAGGTACCACCGTTACACCCAGGTCCACTCTGACCCGGCGTGATAGTACCTGTTAGGGTAGGGGTAGGTCAATTTTTCACCTTTTTAATATATCAAATTGTCCATCTATGCGAAAGTTTGTGTTATTTATACTAATACTGATACCAAAAATTAGATCTTTTACTTGTACCATTGTTTGAGGAAATAGCATCAAAGATCGTTGACTAAAAATGTACTAAAAATCCTCGTTTTCGCAATTGGTTAGGAAATTTACCGTTTCAATATTTAGAAATGGTATTTTATTTTCAGAAATGGTATTTTATTTTATTAAAATGAAACGAATTTAATATTATGAATAGAATTCAAATTGAAAATGTGTCCCCCTATCATCACCGACACCTCTGATATGCTCCTTTTTACCTCATTAATTAAGCTGTAACAGACGGTATTTCCTTAAACAATGGTACAAGTAAAAGATCAAATGTTTGGTATCAGTATTTATTATACTAAAACAAAACTTTCGAATAGATGGATAATTTGATATTTTTAAAAAGCGAGAAATCGACCTACCCTACTGTTAGGGTCCTATCTATGGGTTTAATAGATGAAAATGAGTTTAAAAGAAATTGAATATCCCTCAAGAATGAATAAAACCCGAACGTCTTCGGTGTAAAATAACTCAATAGGTTGACATGTCTAAAACCCAACCCAACAACCAAAGTAGTGGCGGTGGTGTACTTGTAGTAGTAGTAGTAATTGTTTACTACTACAACAACTCCTCCTAACCAGGGCTGGTTTAGCTCAGTCGGTAGAGCACCTGCCTAAGAATCTCAAGGTTCCTGGTTCGATACCGACCCTCACCAAATGAGTAGCACGGGGATCTGTGCAGTAAAGTGAGGAGCTGATGGTAGGTGTGGTGCCCCATCTCAGATACAAAAAACAATCTCATTGGTCTATCGCTAGTGAAAAGGTGATAGACTCCCTCGGTGTCTGGCCGATACTGATTTTAGGCCATCCCGACGACTTACGACTTGTTCGAATATTTTTGTAATATAAAGTATGCTGGAGCCCACCACTTAAACTTATAGGCTCTGTGTGGCAGCGGGGATTCAATTAGCCAATCAACACTGTCGAATACGTGGTTAGATAACTATTTAATCGCCGATGTTGAAACGGAGCAACAACCAAGGACTCTGCCTAACACTAAGGAACTACTAAGGATTCTGCCTAACACTAAGGAACAACCAAGGATTCTGCCTAACACTAAGGAACAACCAAGGATTCTGCCTACACTAAGGAACAATCAAGGACTCTGCCTAACACTAAGGCAAACAAGATATCTCCACTGTACAATTCTCTCACTTGCAGCTTAAAAATGGCCACAAAATTCGTAACAACAACAACAACTAGTGCAATCATATCACGAAGCTTAGCAATAAAACAGACATATTCTGATTTTCTCCCTCCGAGTCGCTTATCGCTATTCGTACTTGGAATCTTATCAACAATGCTTTTCCTAATTTGGGCAACTAATCAATTACGAAAACCTAATTAAATAATTAATCAATCGAACTTTCGATTGTCAGTAAGTAATTATAGACAATCGTAATTATTTTTACCTGTCTGATTCCGGAAGCGATAAGCTGCATAAGTGAATTGCTTATTGTACATACTCCGAGCAGCGGCGACGTCGGTGGCAGTGGCCAGTCTTTTGTTTGGCGTGTTTCGTTTCGTTTCCATTTTCCATTTTTCTATTTGCCTTTTCTCTTCGTTTCGTTTTCGTATTTTTTTTTAATGAGCGCATTCAATTTTTAATGTTTTTCTTTCTCGTTTTCTTTTGTGATTTTTTTCTCTTTTTCTTTTGTGCTGTTCTTCGTAACTTTTTTTGTAAAACTCTTTCTACGCTTGTAACACGAAACATAATTAACGGTTCTAAAACAAAGAGTTTTAAAAAAAGAATATTATTCCGCGTTTTAGACTTCGTCACGAGTTGTACTTTAGTTATATTCCATGTTATAAGAAACTAGAGATGAAATAAACTAGAAGAAAATTGTAAACCATGTCTCCCCGGAGACTATATGATACTGCACTCACTGAACCTGTGTAAATCCCACTATGTAATTACCACGTAAAAATAATTACATAGATACAAGGTGAGTCGAAAATGTATCGAGATTTTTTGTACTTTTTGTCACAATTTTTTTCTGAAAAAAAAGTTCCATTCATTCTTCATTTCTATCTTAGTAAATACAGCTTTAAACTTGCTTTTTTACACACATATATATATATATATATATATATATATATATATATATATATAATGTAATGTCCAGCATTCTTTCTTTTATACATATAGAATTAATTAAAACTGATGTCCCTTGTTTAACAAGTTTATTTTCGATCTTTTAAAAGCTTTTTGGACAACTTTTTATATTTTGATGGAATCCGTGTATTAGTCCACACAAATATAAAAAATTGACCAGAAAGCTTACAAAAAGATCGAAAATAAACGTGTTTAAACAGGAGACATCTGTTTTGTTATATATATATATATATAATATAATATATATAATATAATGTAATGTGTGTGTGTCTGTGTGAGTGTATCTTATAAAACGAAAAACAATTGCATTGACGGGTGATTCTTATTAAGCCCACACTACAGCGTTTCGTTTTCTTTATCAAACCATCGTCCTGAACCATCATTTGGGTAAAAAAATAGATTACTGGTTAACAGAAGTCTGCGAACCTCTGCTTTTAGTGTGTGTGGCGGCTTCTGTTGGTACTCAAATATGATGGCTCCGACGATGGTTTGTCTTGCGAAGGGGCCAAATCGGGTTGTAGTAGTAGTAGTCGTTAGTAGTAGTAGCCGTCGTTAATTCATAGTAACAACATACGAAAGTCGTATAGTCAAAAAGAGGTTGTTTATTTCTTTCTAGGCGCGTGGGTTCTTGTTCAGAGAGAATGGGAGTGAGAGAGTAAGGTCAAGCTGTTCTATCGTAATCACGTTCGTGCGCGCTGTTCGTTGCTACCCTAAAGATGTCACAAGGGAACCCCAACAAACACGTCCGAGCCTTCTCGGGTCCGGCGAAAGAGAGCCCGTATTTTCTTTCCTTCCGTTTGTGGTCCCGGGGTGGGAGAAGGTCACATTCGCTTCCTCTCAAAACCTGGAGCTTCCGTTTTTATTTTTAAATCTAGTTCTGCAGTCATTGGTCGGTCAATGGCTGGCAACCGTTGGGTATTTACTCTTCCAAACTTTAACTTCTTTTTGTTTTTATTTCTTTTTCTTCTCCTTCTCCAGAAATCCGTTTACCGCTTTCTGTGCAATCCCCAAATCTCCCGTAGACCATAATAAATACGCTACAGTTTGATAAACAAACCAAAACGCTGTGGTGTGGTTTAATAACTATCACCTGTCAATACAATTTTTTCATTTTATAGATATATTTTTATATACTGTCGGATTCACTTTCATTTTTGCTTATATATATATTTATATATATATATATATATATATATATATATATTATATTACATCGCTTTCTGTAAATAACTTATTACAGATCTACTAATTCAGAGGCTTACAATACAATGTGGAGACGTATCCATCTTTTTAAAGCACATGAACTACGTTTTGTTTGAGTAGAAGAAAATGCCTCTTGCTTGCCCTCCCCAGGGCTATGTAACAGTAAGTAGGCTTGGGCAGGTGTTTTCTTTGAGAACGCTAGATTGTCTACCCTGTAATATTTCTGCGATAGATTATATATATATATATATATATATATTATATATATAATATATATATATGTATATTTGGGTATACATTGTTATCACTAGCTCACTTGGTGATTTAGCGCTGCTCAAGTTTTTCCATGAATATATTATATATATATATATATATATATATATATATATTATATATATATATCTTATTATAATGTAGGTTGTGTTTGTCTGTAACCGAAACTATATCACTACTCAAGTCACAATTTCCTTTTTATTTACATCACATTCTCCACGATTTTATTTTTTTTGAACATCAATCTTTTGATAAACATTTCTTTACGTTATTAATACTCTTGGCCATATCTACATACTAATAACATACAATTTTATTCATATAAACAAGAAAATGGTGGTTTGCAGAGTGAACGAGAAGGCTAATTTGCATATTGATATAAAAAATTTGATTTTAATACATATGTGCTTAGTATTATTGATTTCTAATTGTTTGGTATTATCTCAATGAATATGAGTAAAAATCTCGGGGATGAATCTTAATAGAAATCCATTAACAAGAAGAAATAATGTACTTTTATTCTTTACTTCCTATTTTAACTAAATAGTTAAATTTGGAAAATTTAGCAATGAAAGTCGGGAATTTCAATTGTTCTATTTTTTTCGATATACCCCCCCCTCTGTTTCAAATCTATTTGCATTCTTATTTAGTTTCAAAGCTTTCTAATTTAAATATTTATTACATTAAACTTAATTACTTGCACCTGGAGGTGGCATATATTTGCTTGTATATATAAAGAAAGAAAGAAAGAAAGAAAGATAGGAATTAAACTACTGCAAAGGTATTTACTTGATTATAACATTAAGACAAAGAATAATTTTTCGTAAAAGTTTTGTTTTTTTTTGCAGTGACTCTCTTTAGTACTAAATTGCTCATAAAAATATGTCTTGTTTTTTAATTTTAACTAATATTATTCCCCATCTTTTTATTCTAACAAGCAAGCATATACGACCTCCGGCCACGTATTTATATTTTAATGTAATGAAATATATTGAATTAGAAAGATTAGTAAATTAGATAAGACACATATAAAAAGATTAAACTTATTTTTAATCACATTTTGATTGGTTTCTATATAAATCTTTTATAAGATTTTAATACGTTGGAGAATAAAACAATATTATTATAGATTAATAAGAACAAGTAACTATGTATTTAAACCTGTATGTTAAAACCAGTACGCAAATTAACCACACCATATTCTTACGGAAACATACATGTCTGCCTTACGTGATAACGGCGTAAGTTGCAGATGTTGTATTTGATTTATTAGTCAAAATCATTAGACATAGAATAAACCGATATTTATTAAGGGAGTCCAAGTATGGAAAAATCACGTAGATTACCACAAAACGACCATATTATTTATGTATTTAAAATCCTGCAATGTGCCTATCACTAAGAAATGATGTTTCATAAGATATGGTGTGGTTAATTTGCGTTACTGGTTTTAACAATACCAGTTAATACATAGTTACTTGTTACTTATTAAATCTATTCAATATATATTGTTTTATTCTCCACGTATTTAAAATCTTATTAAAAGATTTATTATAGAAAACCAATCAATGTGATTAAAATAAGTTTAATCTTTTTATATGTGTTCTTATCTAATTACTAATCTTTCTAATTCAATATATTTCATTACATTAAAATATCAAATCGTACGGCCGGCAGGTCGTATATGCTGCTGTTTAGGAAAAAAAAGAATGGGGAATAAATATTAGTTAAAATTACAAACAAGACATATTTTTTATGAGCATTTATACTAAGAGAGGTCACTTGCAAAAAAAAAACAAAACTTTTACGAAAATTATTCTTTTGTTCTTAATGTTATAATCAAGTAAATACCCTGTGCAAGTAAGTTTAATTCCTCTTATCTTTCTTTCTTCTTTCTTTTCTTTATATATACAAGCAAATATATGCCACCTCCAGGTGCAAAGTATATTAAGTTTTAATGTAATAAAATACTTAAATTAGGAAAAGCTTATGAAAACTAAATAGAATGCAAATAAAGATTTGAAACAGAGGGGGGGGGTATATAATCGAAAAAATAGAACAATTGAAATTCCCGACTTTCATTGCTAAATTTTCCAAATTTAACTATTTAGTTAAAATAGGAAGTAAAGAATAAAAGTACAGTTTATTTCTTCTTGTTAATGGATTTCTATTAAGATCATCCCCGAAGATTTTTACTCATATTCATTGAGATAATACCAAACAATTAGAAATCAATAATACTACACATATGTATTAAAATCAAATTTTTTATTATCAATATGCAAATTAGCCTTCTCGTTCACTCTGCAACCACCATTTTCTTGTTTATATGAATAAAATTGTATGTTATTAGTATGTAGATATGGCCAAGAGTATTAATAACGTAAAGAAATGTTTATCAAAGATTGATGTTCAAATAAAAATAAAATCGTGGAGAATGTGATGTAAATAAAAAAGGAAATTGTGACTTGAGTAGTGATATAGTTCCGCTTACAGACAAACACAACCTACATTATAATAAGATATATATATATATATATATATAATATATATATATATTATATATATATATTCAATTGGAAAAAACTTGAGCCAGCGCTAAATCACAAGTGAGTAGTATAACAATGTATACCCAAATATACATATATTATATATATATATATATATATATATATATATATATATATAATCTATCGCAGAAAATATTACAGGGTAGACAATCTAGCGTTTCTCAAAGAAAACACCTGCCCAAGCCTACTTACTGTTACATAGCCTGGGGAGGCAGCAAGAGGCATTTTCTTCTACTCAAACAAACGTAGTTCATGTGCTTTAAAAAAGATGGTACGTCTCCCACATTGTATTGTAAGCCTCGAAATTAGTAGATCTGTAATAAGTTATTTACAGAAAGCGATGTAATATATATATATATATATATATATCTATATATATATATATATAGCAAAAAAATGAAAGTGAATCCGACGTATATAAAAATATATCTATAAAATTGAAAAAAAACTGTATTGACAGTGTGATAGTTATAAACCAACACCACAGCGTTTGGTTTGTTTATCAAACTGTAGCGTATTATTATGGTCTACGGAGAATTTGGATTGCACAGAAGCGGTAAACGGATTCTGGAGAAGGAGAAGAAAAAAATAAAAACAAAAAGAAGTTAAAGTTTGAGAGTAAATACCCAACGTCTCTGCCAGCCATGACCGACCAATGACTGCAGAACTAGATTTAAAAATAAAAACGGAAGCTCCAGGTTTTGAGAGGGAAGCGAATGTGACCTTCTCCCACCCCGGGACCACAAACGGAAGAAAAGAAAATACGGGCTTCTCTTTTCGCCGGACCCGAGAAGGCTCGGACGTGTTTGTTGGGGTTCCCTTGTGACATCTTTAGGGTAGCAAAGAACAGCGCGCACGAACGTGATTACGATAGAACAGCTGACCTTACTCTCTCAACTCCCATTCTTCTCTGAACAAGAACCAACGCGCCTAGAAAGAAATAAACAACCTCTTTTGACTATACGACTTTCGTATGTTTGTTACTATGAATTAACGACGGCTACTACTACTAACGACTACTACTACTACAACCCGATTGGCCCCTTCGCAAGACAAACGCATCGTCGGACCATTCATATTTGAGTACCAACAAAGCCCCACACACACTAAAAGCAGAGGTTCGCAGACTTCTGTTAACCAGTAATCTATTTTTTACCCAAATGATGGTTCAGGACGATGGTTTGATAAAGAAAACGAAACGCTGTAGTGTGGCTTAATAAGAATCACCCGTCAATGCAATTTGTTTTTCGTTTTTATAAGACTACACTCACACAGACACACAACAATTACATTATATATATATATATATATATAGATATATATATATATAACAAAAACAGATGTCTCCTGTTTAACACGTTTATTTCGATCTTGTAAGCTTTCTGGTCAATTTTTTATATTTGTGTGGACTAATACACGGATTCCATCAAAATATTTAAAACAGTTGTCCAAAAAGCTTTTAAAACAGATCGAAAATAAACTTGGTTAAACAAGGGACATCAGTTTAATTAATTCTATATGTATAAAAGAAAGAATGCTGGACATTACATTATATATATATATATATTATATATATATATAATATATATTATTGTGGGTGTAAAAAAAAAGCAAGTTTAAAGCTGTATTTACTAAGATAGAAATGAAGAATGAATGGAACTTTTTTTTTCAGAAAAAATTGTGACAAAAAGTACAAAAAATCTCGATACATTTTCGACTCACCTTGTATCTATGTAATTATTTTACGTGGGTAATTACATAGTGGGATTTACACAGTTTCAGTGGTGCAGTATCATATAGTCTCCGGGAGACATGGTTTTAACAATTTTCTTCTAGTTTATTTCATCTCTAGTTTCTTATAACATGGAATATAAACTAAAGTACAACTCGTGACGAAGTCTAAAACGCGGAATAATATTCTTTTTTTAAAACTCTTTGTTTTAGAACCGTTAATTATGTTTCGTGTTACAAGCGTAGAAAGAGTTTTACAAAAAAATTACGAAGAACAGCACAAAGAAAAGGAGAAAAAAATCACAAAGAAAACGAGAAAGAAAAACATTAAAAATTGAATGCGCTCATTAAAAAAAATACGAAAACGAAACGAAGAGAAAAGGCAATAGAAAATGGAAAATGGAAACGAACGAAACACGCCAAACAAAGGACTGGCCACTGCCACCGACCCGTCGCCGCTGCTCGGAGTATGTACAATAAGCAATTCACTTATGCAGCTTATCGCTTCCGGAATCAGACAGGTTAAAAATAATTACGATTGTCTATAATTACTTACTGACAATCGAAAGTTCGATTGATTAATTATTAATTAGGTTTTCGTAATTTATTAGTTGCCCAAATTTAGAAAAGCATCGTTGATAAGATTCAAGTACGAATACGCATAAGCGACTCGGAGGGAGAAAATCAGAATATGTCTTTTTATTGCTAAGCTTCGTGATATGATTGCACTAGTTGTTGTTGTTGTTACGATTTTGTGGCCATTTTTAAGGCTGCCAAGTGAGAGAATTGTACATGGAGATATCTTGTTTGCCCTTAGTGTTAGGCAGAGTCCTTGATTATTCCTTAGTGAGGCAAATCCTTGGTTGTTCCTTAGTGTTAGGCAGAATCCTTGGTTGTTCCTTAGTGTTAGGCAGAATCCTTAGTAGTTCCTTAGTGTTAGGGCAGAGTCCTTGGTTGTTGCTCCGTTTCAACATCGGTCGATTAAATAGTTATCTAACCACGTATTCGACAGTGTTGATTGGCTAATTGAATCCCCGCTGCCACACAGAGGCCTATAAGTTTAAGTGGTGGGCTCCAGCATACTTATATTACAAAAATATTCGAACAAGTCGTAAGTCGTCGGATGGCCTAAAATCAGTATCGGCCAGACACGACTGGGCAGTCTATCACCTTTTCACTAGCGATAGACCAATGAGATTGTTTTTTGTATCTGAGATGGGGCACCACACCTACCATTCAGCTCCTCACTTTACTGCACAGATCCCCGTGCTACTCATTTGGTGAGGGTCGGTATCGAACCAGGAACCTTGAGATTCTTAGGCAGGTGCTCTACCGACTGAGCTAAACCAGCCCTGGTTAGGAGAGTTGTTTAGTAGTTGACAACAATACTACTACACTACAAGTACAAACACCGCCACTACTTTGGTTGTTGGGTTGGGTTTTAGACATGTCAACCTATTGAGTTATTTTACACCGAAGACGTTCGGGTTTTATTCATTCTTGAGGGATATTCAATTTCTTTTAAACTCATTTTCATCTATTAAACCATAGATTAGGACCCTAACAGTAGGGTAGGTCGATTTCTCGCTTTTTAAAAATATCAAATTTATCCATCTATTCGAAAGTTTTTTTTAGTATAATAAATACTGATACAAACATTTGATCTTTTACTTGTACCATTGTTTAAGGAAATACCGTCTGTTACAGGCTTAATTAATGAGGTAAAAAGGAGCAATCAGGGTGTCGGTGATGATAGGGGGACACATTTTCAATTTGAATTCTATTCATAATATTAAATTCGTTTCATTTAATAAAAATAAAATACCATTTCTGAAATAAAATACCATTTCTAAATATGAAACGGTAAATTTCCTAACCTCAATTTTTGCGAAAACGAGGATTTTTAGTACATTTAGTCAACGATCTTGATGCTATTTCCTCAAAACAAATGCTACAAGTAAAAGATCTAATTTTTGGTATCAGTATTTGTATAATAACACACAACCTTTCGCATAGATGACAATTTGATATATTAAAAAGGTGAAAAATTGACCTACCCTACCCTAACAGGTACTATCACGCCGGGTCAGAGTGGACCTGGTGTGTAAACGGTGGTACCTCACCTATTCTAGTCTAGTCCATTTCATATGACGATAACCATTACGTCACGCACCACTATCACCGATATATCCGTTGCGCCATGTGTCTAACTGATGCAACGGATATAAAGTGTTGAGTTAATATAGTTCTAAGTGAGAATCATCTGTAGGTTGCAGGTTCAATACTGGCCAAGGGCGATAATAACATAGAGTACTTGACATAGAGTACTGACATAGCTTAACAATTTACCCGGTCATGGTTAATGGAAATGAGAACAAGTCCATCCCGGGGATGAATAAAAGGTTCGGTTCGAAGTTCAATGAAGGCTCCCGAGTTCAAGAATGTTCCCAAGTTCGAAAGAGGTTCCGAGTTTGACAATAAAACATGAAGGAAGAAACCGCAAATTGGACAAAACGTTGAGTATATAACAATAAAAATATGAGAATAGTCAGAAAAATCCTAATGCATTAAATTATCAAGCCTCATCTCCAAAATTCAGATTAAATAAAAACACTTTCTTTGAACTGATGTAACCATCCGATTTGATTTCATCAGGTATGATAAAAATGGTCTCCTACTCTGTTGATTTAAATGACAACTACGAGGTCAAAGTTCATTTTCGAGTCTAATTTAATTGATGAACGGTTTCATTTAACGAATTTCTTATAACGACACCATTGTTGTTCTGCAGGAGAGCTATGAGATATGCCATATTGACACAAAACACGTGGAGGGTAGATGCAAGAAATAGACCGGCCTAGCGCCTCAAGCAAGCACGGAGAGGTGAGGCAGAGAGGAGAGTAACCTCGACAGAAAAGAGAGCCAGAAAGATAGAAAAAGCCAGCACCCCAGAAAGCATCACAGTTTGTGTGCATTCAGTGCACCAAATATGTCACTCAAGAATTGGCCTGCAGAGTCACTTGCGCAGATGCAGATAAACAAAAAATGTTACTTTTTATTTTGGACACTACGCCATCGTCCTAGTGGACGGAAGATCCAATAATAAAACATTGTGTTGTAAGAACCATAAAGTGGAAAGAAGAGAGTCATGTTGTGATGAAAAGTTGCGATTTGAATGGTCACGTTCGTTTTTTAGTTTGGACAAATGAGTTAGAAATCTGTCTTAAAGAGTCTCTTAATGGAAAGTATGAGTTGAAACGACAAACATGAATATTTACAGCGGTTTATGATGCGAAATAAAAAAAATCCTTTGGGTTTTCAAGTTGTCGTAAGTGTCGTCGTTATGAGTGACCACGGACAAACCGTGTCTCCAGGTGAAAACAGTAGTTCCGCCCCGATAAAACTACCTTGGCTTTTATGGCTGCTCGCCGGCCGAACCACTTCCAACCAACAGGATGATAGGACAATTACGACGAGTCACTACTCACAAACTAGAGGTTGTGAGTTCAGTCTCTGTGGCCGGCGAGATAATTCACTTTACTTTTTGCTACAAATTGACAACCTAGACAACATAACCCACCAATGGTGTAAATAGAAAAAAAATGAGTTAAAAAACGAATTGAATACCAATCAAGCATGAACAGAACAAAACGAGTTCGGCAGAATTAACCAAGAAGGGTTGACATAACTTAATATCCAACAGACTAACAAACAAACTCTAATCAGTGGGGTTGGGGTGGGGGGGGTCACAGTCAAGTCTGACGCAATGTTCTTCCAACGTATCACGCTCGTTTCACCAACAATTTCCAAAATTATTTTTCTCTATCCCGCTTGTCTCGACAACAAATTGCTACTACCGTTGTTCTCTCTGGTCTGGAGGGTAAGTCCGTAAATATATACCTCAAATCTCACCACATCCGGGCTCCTCACTCAGAATTTTCAGTGCAGCACGTGCGACACTCGTCAGCACTGCAAGTACGCGTCAATCCTTACGCGCCGCGACCACCTACATCCGTGCCACTCTGCTATTTCCTATTTCACTGCTCGTCCACAGCGCTCACACATTCTGAAGGACGCGGGTTCGACTCTAGGTCAGTCCTACACGCCAGGCAAAGCCTAGCCAGCTTCTTCGAGAAACCCGGCAAGTCTTCACGCCCGCCACTCTCTCTGTCACACCGTGTGCACGAGATAGTTCTCCTCTCTCACTAACAAACCAGTCATAATTTACAGATGTACCGCCTTACTCCTTGTTTCTGCGTAAAATCAGGCGAACTGAGACAATTCTATGATCGATAGTAATTCGTTCACAAGAGGAATATACCTCGAATTTTATGCAGGTAATATATCACCTTATTATATCTGGATATGTAATCTAGCTGTGTGGTTGAGTAATAATTGGGTATGTACGAGGTGAGTCAAAAATGTAATGCCATTATGTTTAGGACAACTATAAGTAACCAACGCAGAACATGTATCCTACATCAAATGAAGCTGGTACTCTGTGGATCACATCACTACTTCCACACATAGTCACGGTTCCTCTCAATAGCAATTTTTCCACCTTCGGATGAGACATGTATCCCTTATGTCCAGAAGGCGTCGGCTGTCCTGTGTATGACATTGAATTGTATCTGATGATGCAGTACTAATTTTGGAGCTCTGGGAGTGTGGGATACCCCTTCGTCACCATTATTTCTAGATCCCCTTGACCTGGAGTGGTTGTATCTATTAGGGTCCCATCAATGGGTTAAATAGAAATAAATGTAATCTTGCTGTGCGTTTGAGTAATTTGGGTATGTACGTGGGTGAGTCAAAAGTAATGTCATTTTGTTTAGTACACTAAACGAACCACTCCAACCAACAGGGGTGACAGGACGCTTACGACGAGTCATCACTCACAAACTGGAGGTTGTGAGTTCAGTCTCTGTAGCTTCGTGAGGTAATGACTTACTTTTTGTTACAGATTATTACCTTAACACATACGAGGGTGTTCAAAAAGTAATGCCATTTTGTTAGGACAGATATAATTACCAATACAGGAAAATGTATCATATATCAAAATGAAGCTGGTCCTCTGTGGATCACATCCCTACTTCTCCACATAGGTGAATCAAAAGTAATGCCATTTGTTTAGGACAGATATAATTACCAATACAGGAACATGGATCATACATCAAAATGAAGCTGGTCTCTGTGGATCACATCCCTACTTCTCCACATAAGTGAGTAAAAGGTAATGCCATTTTGTTTAGGACAGGTATAATTACCAACACAGGAACATGTAGCTGGAGGAGAATAATTGGATACATACGGGGTTAGCTTGAAAATATTGTGCAAATCTCTTTGTAACAGGCATGAACCCAATTCCCTCATTTCCGTTTCTTCCTATTGTATTTTGCAAATATATTGTCGCTGGCATTCTACAATCTTTCTTAAAGCTTTTCAATGGTATTAGCGCTTATATAAAATGCCAAACAGCCACGTCCTGGATTTTGAACTCTGTTTGTCGTATCCATTTCCTACAAATTTAACAAGTACATCATAAAATGTTGCACATGAAGGCGCGTGGTGTAAGGGTTAGAGTCGTATGAATGGACCCAAGTTTAAATCCGTTAGAGGCTGTTTACATTTCATGAATATATATATAAAAAATGTGATTTTTTAAACTTGATGTTTGATGTTAATAAATTGGTAGAATAATTTTCATTCCCTTCATGTTTGATAATGAATACTGTTGGTTCAGCCACCGCTTACTAGCGCATATGAATTAAAAATGGCTGGGTGTTTGCAACCTAAGACAATTCTAATCGAGTTGCATAGGGCTTGATATGACCAACGATTGATTCGGCCGGGCCTCTCCGACCGCCGTCTTTCGCCTAAGGCTGAGGTGGAGTGTTTTATATCACGAAACTAACCACGGTCAATAGGTAGCCCTGTTGGAGCCGAGTGCTCACAATTTATTTACCCATTATTAACAGACGCACTTTCCAAATTATTAATAATATATATATATATAATATATATATATATATATATATATATATAATTCACTAACCCCTCCGGACGAACAGGAGGCGACAACAGGTAAATTTATTTAATGGGGTTAATAGATTAGAAATAATTTTTCCTTTTCCTAGACTGGTTACCTAATCCAAGGTTAAGAGCCCAGTCTGCCCTATTTACCCATAGCTGGAGCGGAATAGTTAGATCATACCTTTTCTAAAGATAATATAGACACACAGACTATTTTGTTTTATGTATGCATACTCTCTCTTTTATACAGACAGCGATATTTATGGAATCAATTTTAAATATATATATATATATATATATATAATATGTGTGTGTGTGTTGTATTCTTGTATACCGCAACATGTCTTACACCGTTATATATATAATATATATATATATATATATATATATATATATATATATATATATATGAATGGTGTTCTTTATAAAGAATAATTGAATACGGCTTATCACAATACAAAGTGCAACTTTTCTCCCGATTTTCAGACTATAACAACATAAGCCCGTGAAATTAACGACATCAAACTTTTATAAAAATCGCTCTAAAAATATCCACAACCAGTAAAAGATGAAAAGGAAATTTTTTCTTTGAAACTCTTTTTACTTTTAACTCAATATGAACATTGGAAATAATGTTGAAGTATCGCATCAAAATAATAAACTTTTTCTTTACTCTCTAGACTAAAAAGTAATATATAAGCTAAAAAATCGGTCTTGAAGCATATATAATATATATATATATATTATATATATATTAAGTCATAAAAGTATCAAGATTGAAGCAGTATATACCAATATAGAAATGAACAATGAAGGGAACGTAAACTTTTTTTTTTCAGAATACAAGGTGTGTCATAAAAGTGCCCATTAGAAAGCAGTGATTTACCAAGATAGAAATGACATTGAAAGGAACGTAATTTTTCAGAATACAAGAGTGTCAAAAAAGTAAAAAAAATTCTTGATATACCTTTTATACACCTTGTGTGTGTGTGTATATATAATATATATATATATATAGTTATATATATATATATATATATATATATATATATATTAAAGCGCCCCACACGACAGGTGTAGTATATTGTCAATTTCTTAAGCGGGAGTTTAATTCCACATAAACCTTCGTGGGTTATCTAATGCTAATGCAAACTTGTAGAAGTACAGTAATGTTATATTTTCTGAATATTTTAGATGAGACTTTCATTACAATATTCAGTTTAACTAGATACATCCAAATACAGTTTGTGCCAAGCATAGAATAACTCGCAACTGAGTGCTAAAAACATTGAGGAGAGGGTTTCGCGGAACGGTTCCATAATCTTTCGCAGTCTCAGGATTATTTACCTCGTACTTCATTTGTACGGGTTAGGCAAAGGCCCTATTAACGTTGGACCACCCACAAGCCGAGCTCGTGGGTGTAGCGACACAAAAATGCGTCGCATTTCCCTCAAGGGAGCGCCTCAGGCGCTGGGCAATAAACCAGCCCTGTCCTTTAATCATGGGGCAGGTATTGCCTTGTAGCAACTGGGATCGACGCTGTTAATTCATTACCTAGCCACCTCAGAGGCCAAAGCACTCTGAATGCAGGCTAAAAGTGTATTTTCCTCTCATCCCACTTATGAGGGCGTGACACAAGACACTGTTTTATATCGGGCCCACTCACAAGCCGAAGCTTATGGCGTGTTTAGTGGAAAGATTGCGTCGATCCCGTCGCCATTCCCCCACAAGGGGCCCTCTGGGCAATAAACCCAGCCCTGCCCCTTTAAGTCACAGGGGGCAGGTATTGCCTGGGAGATAGCCCCCTGGGATCGACGCTATTAATTTCTTACCTAGCGCTGCTCTGAAGCAGGCTAAAGTAATCATTCCGATGTTTCTAAAACAGCAGTGTACAAATACTTTGGACACAACTCATTACTCTATGAAAAGTAAGCTGCTAATTTCCACAACGCGTAATATGCATTATTTCTTTTTTGGTGGTGGTGGGACTATTATCCTAATCTTTACTGCAAAACCTACAGACACAAAGTTTCCGCAGATGTACCCCCCTACCCGACCTTCTTCAGGTATCCAGTACACATACAACCGTAGTTACGTACATATATTTCGGGTACACTGTATAATCTGTAACATTAAAATAACTTAGTAAATTCTCGATCTTGTTAGCTTCATTTTAATACTTTTTAGCGCAGCGGGGAAAAAAGAAAAGATACGCGCGTACGTCTGCAGAACAATAGTTTTTTGGTTGAGTAGGAAAGAGCATTGAAGCGTAAGTAAATAGACGAACAGAAAAATGTCCGGACGAATGGTGGCGCCACGTGGCCACTGTCAGGTAACCTTACAGACAAGGTAGAAAATCAGGAAATAATTAGTAGACAGTGACCTCAGCGACTTGGTCGTCATTGTTCCTGAACGGGAACAGGTGTGGGGGTATAATGCAGCGAGTAATGGCAATTTGAAACCAAATGACGCTTAAAAGAGACGGATCACCACATTAAAAACCACATCGTCAGAAACCTACATAAATACAATCTTTTACATAAACATACGGACATAATATTGTTCCCGTAGGCACATGGTGTAATGGCTTGGTCGTAGGAAATGGACTCGTCGACCCGAGTTCAAATCCCGGACAAGGCTATTTGCATTTCACTTAGCGCTAATACCATTGAGAAAAACATACGCCTAAATACTCTCTCTCTCTCTCTCTTCTCGCCAGCTGTGGGTAATAGTAGGACACACTGAGCTCTTTAACTATAATAGTTAACCATTCAAGGAGAAGGAAAACTGAATTCAAACCTGTTAAACTCAGCTTAAGAAATTAACCATATACCACACCTGCTCGTGTGGAGGGCTGGTATATGCTTCAAGACAGATCTTACCCCACTTGAGAAAGTGCACACATACAGAAGCTGATAGTTCGGAAGAGAATAGCGTAGATATGTTGATAGGACAGTGTGCTACATGACTGAAAATGTAGTGATCCTTGTGGGGATAGAACTTGCAGCCTGCTGGTCCAAGCTATTTTGCAAACAGACGAATGTAGAGGCAATTACACAAAAACGTACACACAGACAGCAACACACGGGCACATATGTAGGTATATTAGAATAAATTGGCATTACATGAAAACACTGAAATAGAGATATAGCTGTAGGGATTCATAAAGACGGAGGTTAACAAGATGGCATAGATAGATATGAACGGGCTGAAATAGGTTTAAATTGGTCTGGGATATATATATAATATATATAATATATAATATATATTATAAATATAATATTATCTCTGCTGGTCTGGGTTATCATCGAAGAATGGAAACGGCGAGACTAGTTCAAATCCTGGACGAGGCTGTTTGCATTCTACATAGCCCTAATACTTTTAAGAGAGGTATGAAACCAATCATCTCCCTCCAGAGAGAAAGAATTTAAGAATGATTGTGTATATTGTGGACATTAAGTCCTCAGCCACCACCTTTAAGCACATGTATGATAAAGGTTCGCATCCGGCTTGTTGCGGCAGTGATAGGGAAATATAAGATTTTAGCATTAAATGAACCCCAAAGTGCTGCTATGCCATTTAAAACCCAACCAACCATCTTTTTAATAATAGAGAAAGATCACTCCTTTTCAAAGAACATACGCGATTATTTCAACACTCAAGAATGTCTTATATAGACAAGTACGAGGTGGAATCTAAAAGTAATGGGCATTTGTTTAGGACAGTGAGGTAATTTGACCAACACAAGAACATGTATCAATACATCAAACAAGAAATGCTGGTCCTTCTGTGGATTACATTTTCCCTAACTTCTCACAGTCACCCATTCCTCTCAATGCAAATGTTTTCACCATTTGAAATGAAAAGGCATGTGTCTCATGCCTCGTAAATTCTGTTGATCCGTGTCACTTAATGCCACTACCTGGTACTATGTATCCAGCGTAAATTAACCTGTTTCTAGTCGAATCCCATCGGTGGAACTAAACTCGGTAACCCCACACTATTTATTAGCCGTGAGGATGTTGCTAGACACACATGCAGGAACGAAAAACAAGATCTAAGAATATAAGAGAGGGTCGGAGGAGCAGTGGCTCATACGGACCATCTAGAACATTATTTTCGGAAGAGCAGTTTGACCCGCTGATAATCTTTGTTAGGTTATTCCCATACTAGAGAGAGACACATAATATTTAAATAACTTAGCGATTGACATGGCTTACCGGTTTATCTTAGCTTCGTTTTGTCATGTATTGATAATCATGAAAATTTATGAGCAGTGTATTCGTGTTGCTACGACAGCGTGGACCACTATTCTGATGTACAAATGATTTCCCTTGTTTGAACTTCTCATTATAATAGAGCGACGGCTAGAAAGGGGATTACCAGAATTGTACTGTATACTATAGCTTTAATTAGTAATAAAAGGAATATTGGTTGAATCTCATCAGAAATCCTGGTGATAGTATAAAAAAGATCTCCTTATTTCGTTTGGAAATGTTGAAAGAAGAATTTTGTGGTGAGAACAGCATGTACATCCACAGATATTCATTAAACTTTTACATAATAACGTTATTTTTGCCAAAATAACTTTTATCCTGAACGAGTGATCAAAGGTTAACGAAAACTAGTTTGAAAACAACTGAATAACATAAAATAAAATATTCATGTTTGTCTTATCACTTCGCTTCATCTTATTCACTATATATACCCTTGGTGGCATACTTCCCATAAATTAAATCATATATAGGAGTAAAATGCTTTGAATAAACAAATTTTCACTACACAGCACACAGCACCACAATGACAATCACACACACACACACACACACACACACACACACACACACAACACAGGAGGTCGTATCAACATTGTAATCTATATGTAAACAGTATCGATTGTCCTTCGTTTTATATCAGGAAGCTTGGGAAATGAACAATAGTGGAAACAAAAACAGTTTTCAAGATGACACCACAGCGTTGTTTTAACTGATTCTACCACGTTCACCTGAACAAGCATCGTTGGAAATATGCATTGTAATTTTTCCAATATTTCGTCTTAAGGTGACTATTTAAATCTTTTATCGAAGTGTAATTAAAATATGATCGACCTATGGACTGCTGTAAAAAAAAGGGAAATGAAACAAATGCGAGAAAGAATTATGGTAAAATGGTTGCGAATAAACCTAATTCACTATATATATATATATATATAATTATTATATATAATATATATATATATTATATAGGGAATAAATATATATAATATATATATTAATAAAGATTGTTCTGGTTCCAATTCGGGAGAAGTAAATTTAATATTTTATAAATTGAAAAGAAAGCTCTTGACAAAATCGTATATATGTTCTCAGAAATTTAAAAAATTATTTTTATCTTACATGATGCGACAAACGTGTCTCTGAATCTGTTGTCTTCTTCATTGGCATTGAGTTATTATTTTTGGGTCGAAGAATATTTACCAGTGATATCTTGGAGTATAGAAAACCCATCAAATATTATATTATATAGTATAGTAAAATATATTCCTTGAATTCATGTATGTTGTCATTACATTTTGATAGAAGAAAATTAATCCCTGGTATAGCAAGTCAAATTCCAATGTAAGGTTTTAGAAATGGTTAAGAACAAAACTTTTTCTGAGATACCTCGCTTTTTTCATGTGACTATTCCGTCGCATTCCCCTAGAAACTTCCAAAACGACCACACACACACACACACACACACACACACACACTACACACACAACACATATGTAATAAATATATATATATATATATATTTGCAAATCCGATCGGTTGAGAACATCTAAGCACAAAGCTGTGCTTGTGTTCCTCCCCGTAAAAAAAATAATAAACTTAATATCCCTCCATGATCTGCCTACAATTTCATAAAGTGAATACACCAGTGTTGATATTTTGTCACAAATTATAATTATTTTGGTAAAAAAAAAAATGTTACACACTTGACTTATATCACCCCCAGTAAATTTGGAAGGGTACTTATGCTCAAGGTTCTTCAATAAAATAAATAGAGAGAAAAAAATCAAAGAAAGAAAGGAAGTGAGGACAATCTCCGTTGCCAGATGAAAAAAAATCAGTGGAAAATTAAAGAAAATAGAAAAACCCAAATATTCAGAGCGAGAAATATAAGGACAGTACTTGGAGTTTAAAGAAATAGCTATATCGATAATATTAAAATAAGAATTTATATGAACTGAAGTAAGAA